>VZRR01010264.1:175015-192180 GCA_013398015.1 Oreocharis arfaki | reverse complement strand
GGGGATGGAGGGGGAGCCGAGGAGGGGGGCAGAAAGTATGGCTCAGGTATTCCACATAGGCCTCAGGCAGTGTGGAAAAACGTGATAATTTAAAGGTGCTGCAAATTTCCTACACCTCGTCTGGATGAGTGAAATTAACTAGCACTAAAAGCTGTCAAATTAAAGGTTGACTTCCAGATATTAGCACCTTAAATGTCACCGAATATTCTCCGTCTCTCCCCTCCCCCCCCCCCCCTCTTTTTCTCACATCTCCNCGACTCTGCACCATTAATTTCTTCCAGAGTGACATTCTGATATGAGCTGAACAGATGGAATTGCAGGATTGTTCTAGCAAATTTATCATAAAAAATGCATCCGACACCTGTGTAATTTGCCTAATCATTTTCCTAATAAGCTCCCACCATTAATTATGCACGATTTCCACAATGCAATCAAGATAAAAGTAAATCTGATGACTTAATACCCTTCAAAATAATTGGTTCACCCAACACAAGGCCTCCTTTGCTTTCCATAGCCATTCCAGTTAATTAGAAAAAGGGTGCACCCTGTAGGAGTCAGCAGAATGGAGGCTGAGCGCATGGTGGGAGGCAGGCCTGCTGGTTTTTTGGGCAGGAGTCAAGGATATTAACTCATGAAAGAGAGGAAGGGCCCCCCCCGCCTCTCATTGCTGCCTCTCCCCCCTCTGAACACCCCACCCAGCAGCAAACAGATGCGATTAGTGTTCTTCAGCCATCAGAAAACTGACTGCAGGACTCCGAGGGTCTAATGAGAATCAACTTTTCGGCGGCTGCTGTCTTGTGGTGCAGCCCACCTGTCACATCATTAGGTGCAGCATGTGCCTGGAATTCACTTTGCTAAATGAGATTTACAGGCCCCAGTGAAACCCATCCTGCAGCATTCCTGCTTCAATTAGCTAAAGATTAATTGTCTGAGAAAGGGAATGAAAGTTTTACTTCAACTGACCTGAAAATGGTGGGGGGGAGGGAGGAGAGAGGGGGATGGAGGGGGAGCNTCTTTTTTTTTGGCAAACAGGCATCTCGGCACACCTGCACATGCACACAAACATTATCCTACTGCTGTTCCTGCTAACTGCCTGTGCGTGCTCAGGCCAGCATTGCTTGGTATAAATCTCTGATGTAACCATGGCTACAGAACAACTGGCAATTACAAAATTTCCTCCATTTTTAATGTTACACTAATTATGTTTGAATGTGTTTTAATGGAGAAAGGAATTGAGGAGATGAAACAGTGTTCTCTGAATGCAGAGAGTGGGGGTGAGAGCTTATGTCTTCTATCTTTGATAGCTTGGAATTCAAGCCGAGGAAAGGTGCAGAGCACCTTGAAAATGAGGTGTTGTGCCTACAAGTACGTGAGGCTTGCATCAGCACATGAAATACACGGATTAAAGTTTGGAATCCTGATGATAACACCAAAATAAGATCACACCTGCTCATAACACTGGGAAAAACAAATCACAGCTTAACTTGAACTTTATTTCAAGACTAAAAGGTGTCTGCTTGTGCTGCAGTGCTATTGCTTGAGCTGTCCTGCTAGCCAAAGTTGAAGCTTCAAATCTTAAGCTGGTTTTGAAGAATCATACAATCATAGAATGTTTTCAGTTGGAAAGAACTTTAAAAACCACCTAGTTCCACACCTCCTGTCATGGGCAGGGACACTTTCTACTAGACCAGGTTGCTAATATCCATGTCCAACCTGGTCTTGACCACCTCCAGGCACGTGGCATCCGCAGCTTCTTTGGGCAACCTGTTCCAGTGCCTCAACACCCTCATAGGAAAAAATATCTTCCTTAGCTTTTCTTTAGCTGTGATTTCTGGTGAGAAACTGTTTTTCTTCTGTTCTGCATGGTACAAAATATGTGGAGTGTGAGGTGGCTTCTGTGCTTGCACAATGTGTAAAATGATATGCACTGACTGCAGAAAGCTTTAGGAGATCAAAAGACCAAAAAATGTTATTGCCCATTGTGCCCTCAGCCCTTAGGTCTGGCGTGTCTGCTTGTGTTCCATCTCTGGCTCTGTGCCATCCAAAATTGTAGGTCATATCAACACACTTGACTGAGGCCAGTAACGCCTTGCAAGTGGGTGCCTCCTGAGCCAGCTGAGGTGTGGGGGGCACACTCTCAACGCTCTTTTTGGATTTTAAAGACATGCTGGATGGACATGTCCTGCCACCCAAATTATTCTGGGGCTGGGCATCAGCCTGAGAGCTTTTCATCAGCAGAACCTAGTGGATGACCTGCCAGGCTGTGGTTACAGCTGGGTCTTGTGCTGGTGTTGATGTCTTCAAGCAGGGCAAGATGAGACAAACACGAGTTAGAAGGAGAGCAGCACTACTTCTGGCATTTTGAGCTGGGGTCGCAGGGCTGCCGTGCAACAGGTGTGAGTATTTGAACAGTGGGGCTTTTTTTATAAGACTGATTTGGTTCTGTTTTACTTGGTGGCAATCAAGGAAAAAAAAAACCCAGGAAACAACATTTTGCATCCTACTGCTCCATCTTCTTTCCTAACCTGGTAATTTAACATGCATGCACACCCACTGCTGAAGGTGGGGTGGGGATACTGTTACAAATTTCCTCGCAGCAGTGAGCTCTGGATCCCAGCTGTGTCTTCAGCGGCATGAGCCAGCTTGATTATGCTAAAGCACCCCTGGATCCCTTCCTCTTTTGTTTCAGTCTACACAGGGTTTTAGAGCTTAAACATTTGACATGCTTGGGTAGTTTCTTCTCTAATTTTATCCCAGCTGACTGTGCAATGAGTTTAACTCAGAGCCCTTAGGTGCAAGCCACTTTCCACAATGTATATTAAACCTTATAAAACTAGCCTGTATGTCATTATCCAGAATATAATTACCTATATTGGAATTTGGCCAGGATACTGGGGCTAATATTGTTAGCCTTGCAAAAATTGGCGCGGGACTTTCTAATGACCACATGTGGTCAGTGCCATATGTTTCCAGCTCATCTAAAGGATGGTATCTCTCACACAGCCATGCCCCCTTGAAATCACTTCAGGGTAGGAAAGCAAAAGCTCAGAGGCCAGACAGGACAGACAGTCGCTAGTTCAGAGACTGGTGACATCTCTGATGTGGAGCGGACAGAGCTCTGTGGCAAACCCTAGTGCTGCACAGCCAGGAGCTCTTGCTGACCCCAATTTCCATGGTCCCTCCCTCTCTTCTGCCAGCCCTCAAGCCTTCACAACCCAGCCTGATGAGAAGGGTCTCTGCCCTTTCTGGAGAAGGAGGTATTTTACATAAAGCTAAATTTTTTATTGCACGTCACATGAGTGGTTTCATCCACTCAAGATATTACTTTAGCCATTACTTTATTTATTACTTTACTAAACCATAAGCTCTGTCAGAAATGTTCTATAAAGCCCTTTTATTTTTTAAAGTTCCATGTGTTGTGTGTCAGACAGTCATAGCGTGCCCCAGCTGAGGATGACTGTGCTTTAATTAAGCTAACATTAATATTCTTATTAAAGGGAAATCTCAAATATATGGTGCAATGTTTCCATGTTTGCTCTATATGCAACTAAGAAATTTGGGAGAGACTCAGACAAAACAGAGTACTTTACCTCTGCTCTGGTCAGTCTAATGAGACTCATCTCCATCCCATTCTTCAAAACATTCATGAAAGCATGAAATTCTCTGGTAGAATGTCATTACAAGGTTCAAAATGAAACTTGCACTGCTGTTTCCTTCTTATCCTGAAAAGAAGAAGCATTCAGTGCTCTTGTCCTTTCCGAGTTTCCTCTTAGTGACTCTTCTGAGTCTCCTCAGAAAGACCAGGTCACCTCCTCTTGTGCTGCGTATGTGCATGGGGTTCTCTCCCCACTTTTTTTCTTCCCTCTCTCCTTTGAACTGCTAAGCCATATTCTCTTCAAATTGTACGATGAAACCCTCCATTTACTTTAGCCTGCAATAAAATAGATTTTCATTATAAAACATTTGATGTTACTGCACTACTTCTGGCCTGCACGGCTTGTTAAGGCACGAGTGGTGGTAGAAAAGAGATGACCTAACACCTCTGTTTTAAACCTAATTCTCTCTTGATTGTCAAAAGTTGTGAAAAAGAAATCAAATCTATTATTGGACAAGGTTATCATTAAGGAGGTTGGCAAGCCTTCATCTTTACAGCCTCCAGCTTTACAGCTCTCCTTTGCTTGAGAGATCATCGTTTGGCTTTAACGATCTGTCTTGCCACAGGTAGTTTTAATCTTCCCTTTTTGATTAAACTAATAGAGATGGTTTTGCCAAGTCATCTCCAAGGCTCTGTTTCCTTCACATGTCCTGGATTTTTGACTCTGTTACAGCCTTTTTACTTGAATATAATACAAGGCTGGTATTTGTGACTTTGGCTGTCGATCTCTTCCTAATAATGGTCAATTCACATAACTGTGGCTCCATTTACATGCGGTGAAGATGTGGCAGAGGAACATGAAGAAGGAAGTAGATCAAAAAAAGTTGTTACTTTAGCTAGTAGCAGCTTTATTCCCTCTTACTGAGATCTCTGACCTAGCTCAGTTTGGGACCTGCTGTAACTTGCATCAGTTACTACTCAACTTCTGCATCAAATTTCAGACAGATGATTTTCTGTAAAAGACTAAATTAACTAAAGCAAATCTAACTTAAAGAAGAGGGCAGTGTTTAGGGTTATATCCTTGCAATATTACAACCAGGAGTATTTCAGTCAGTCTGGCACAGGAGGGCTCTGACTCAGGCGGGTTTTCAGCGCAGATTTCAGCGCTTTGAAATTCGCTGTTTTGAGAGCGACAGTAAAATGAAGGCAGCAAGGGATGGGAGAGATGAGACAATGTGATTTACTGGAAAAATCTGGATCTTTTGAGGAAGAAAGAGCTGCCTGCATTCAATGTAACTGGATGTATATTTAATTAATGGCAGAATGCCCAGTGCTTTTGGAAGACGCTTGTGGACCCAAAGAAATAATTCATTGTATGATAGATCCCTAGCAAAGGACCTAACCGTGATCCATGCCAGGACCACTATCTAGCTTGGTTTCTCCCAGTTTTTTATGTTGCAATGCAGACTTTCAGCCCTTTTTGAAGCCAATATCACTGGGTCCAAAGCCTGTTTTGTAGGAGAATTGTATACAGTTACACTTACTCCATCATAAGCTCATAAATTTTATCTTTTTGCTATTCTGTGACAATGTTTTGGGATGTTTTAGGTCTATTTACTAGGACCTTATGCACACCTGTGTCTCTGGTACAATGAAGTTGTGGAGGTGCACAGCAAATTACATAAAGGCCTCTCTATCCATTCAAAATAAATTGTGGAATTGATGATTAACCCTGCAAAATAAGTTTACTTCTAGAGCAAGGTGGTTTGAGAGACTGGAAAATCTATTAATTTGTTTTCCTATTTAAAAGAAAAATAAGTGCAGAACCATAAATAAGGAGGAGAAGCATGACTTTTTACCCCAGAAATGTGTATTAAGCAGCACTTGATGGGAGCATTTTGCAACTTGCTCCTGAGAGTACTGCTGACCTGTGTAATTTTAAGTGTGCAGTAATATGAAGGCCCTCTGGATGGATCTGGTGATATCAGCTCACAGGCTGCTGTGCAGAACACCTGGACAGTTGCAAAGGAAACTCTATTTCATTCTAAAAGTTGCTTTTCAGGCCTGTGTTCTGGAGGTTTGAGGCCTGCAAAGAGGACATCTTGCTATCTGAGGAAAATAGTATTGTATCAGAAGTTTGAGTACATGTTTTGGGCTGTTTATTGGGTTTTATTTGTTTTGATTTTGGAGTTATTTCTCAGCCTCAAATTATGGTAGTATTTTCTCAAGGGATTTCTGTGTTCTGCTGAGGAAGACTTGAGCTTCAGTGAACTTTTCTGGTATGGGCATTGTTACAAAGTACACATCACTTTTTAAGTCTTCTTCCACTCTGCCTCTGGCTGATCTTCTAAGGAGTTTCCCCTCCACCATCCAGGTCCCTTCTACATATTCCATTAAACCTTACTGATTTCTAATGAGGTTTAAGTGTCTTCTAAGAAAGAGGCAAAGGAGTCAGTATCTTAAGAATCTTTAAAAGACCACATTCCCATGCTAGTACAAAGCCCCAACATTTTTTGTTTGTTTGTATGTTCGTTTCTACTCTGAATAAATCATTCAGTAATGTTGGGTTTATCACCACAGCTATTATTTGCCTTTCGGACAGTCAGGCTTGGAAGAGGCAATCTGAGGCCATTGCCCCCCCCCACCCTGAAGGCTGAAAAGCCCAGAGTTCCTGCTGGGACATCCTTGCTCCCAGCTACAGTGAACAGTGGGAGACCATTCTCTCTTTTTTTCTTTTTTTTTTTTTTTTTCCCAAGCTCCCAGTGTTTCTGCTGATACCTAAATAGAGATTGCTGACTTTTTGGTATTTCTGAAAATGTCTGTCTTAGCATCCTCAGCAAATGGGAGCTCAGCTCTAGCAAAAAATTTGGCTCCAAGTCTGTATAGTTATGGCAACTTCCTCTGTGAGTAGTGAGCTCTGTTGTTAATTAATGCAAGCTGTGTTATCATTTAATCTACTGTTGTTCCTTCTGTTAGGCAAATTTTCTGTTTATTATAAGTATCACAGTAGCGTTTGTAGGCCTTAGTCAAGAACTTGGGCCTCATGGTATACGGAAATAATAATTATTAATACTTTCCTTTTTTAGCTTGTTTTCTTAAGGAAACACGAGTTATGCTGTCATGCTGTTTGTCTGGCGGCCTGCTCCAAATAACTTTGGAGTCTTTTAATTAATTTCAACCAAAGTTTACTGCGAGAATTCTACCAATTTTGTGGAAACTGGCTACCAGCAAGAGGAAAAGGTGAAGCAAATTAAGGCTCCTGCTGCAAGGAAGAGTGTGTGGTGAGCTCATGTTATTTTCTTTCTGGGAGCAGACCTGTGCTGGCTGGCCAAGCAGCATAAATATAGCTCTTGTGCTGCCTCTTCCCTGTTCAGTAATTAGGAAATCCAACGGGGAGGTTCTGTGCTGTGTCCTCATTTTGAACAAGAATGAAGGAGTGGAAGGAGGTTGGAAGTAGCGTAGAGGAAGACTTGGATATATTGAGTGGGGATTTGGGAAACAGTCTTCATTAGCTCTGCTGCTCTCAGATTAACTAACTAGATTTATTTTTTAGTGTACTTGGGAGTGCAGATATTCACGAGGATTTTAATGGGAGTCTTCCTAAGGAGGACTGGGAAAATCCTTGGGAAATTCTGGAAGTGATGATGACGATTTTCATGACTAGTGATGGCAGATTCATTTGCATGCAACGTACAAGTAGATTATTGAAATTGGTGCACATTTGTGCACATTTAAACATGCACAATTATGCACATTTGAATTATCAGTTCTCTACTTTTATTCAGAGTTCATTTAATCATTTATAAAGTCACCTGAAATTTTGTCAAAGATAGGTAATTTTTCCAAATCTGTAATAAAAATCACAAGTGTCATTATGTTTAACTGGGAGATTACCATGAATAAATGCACCTCAGAAAAGAGTTAATAATTTTCTTTCCCCCTCTTTTTTTCTACCTTGGGATGCCAGAGAAAACTCATTTTGGGTATCACAGTTGCTCTATATTGACTGAATAAAGTATAATCAAAAAGAAAGAAATTCTTCTCTGGTTTGGATACCATTAGGGTTTGTTCCTTTTTTTTTTTTGTTAATATTTTTTATTTTATTTAGCATTTTAATGTTAAACTAATGTTCTGGCTGAACTCCAGCTCCTGGAAAAATTCCAGCTTAAGTAATTACATCTTATGCAATGAATTTCCCTATCTGGCATTAATTGGAAGAGCTATTCTTCACTTCCTGTCCTAACATGATCTATAATGTTGCTGTGTGATATAAGTTACTTTGGTCAATCCTGGAAATGGCTGCATTTTAGTAGATAAGGACACCTGCACTGGGAAACTTTCAGAAGAAAGCAGCTAGAGACGTGTCCCACTGCCATCTTCTAGGATGCGTCATCCACAAAGCCTGAATACTGCCCTCATGCAAATAAAAGTGCTGCTGCTCAGGCTCCAGTAATCACACTCTCCTCCAGTAGCTGGAAACCTTAAAAAAGAGGATGTGAACTTTAACTCTACTGATAGCAGTTAGAATGGTTCTTTTCAGCTGGAATGACAAAGGTCCAGGGTTAAAGGTTTGGAACTTACTTCAGGGTGTCCCAGGGACCTTTTCCAGGTAAGGCCTGTCCATGTGGAGATGGCCATTCCTTTGTTCGTGTGGCTACGGAGGGAAGGAGGAAACCTTTGCACACAATAAATCAAGTGAGAATTCTTTACTACTGTTTTTGCAAAATTAAATTAAATTTCTCTAATCTCAAGTGCTATTTACAATACAAATTATCTCTATATATTCAGTTTGTTACCACCCAATATAATTAAAGCCAGAAAATCTGCATCTATTATTGTTTACTGTTTGCAGACCCTCATAAATTCTTGGGAGTTTTTTGGCCATTTTGGCTGCCTGTTCTGAGTTTGCCTTCCTCTAGTTCTATGCTGAATTTCAATATGCAGCCTTAACTATGGAGAACATTTTCTTCAAACTCCATTTGTTTTGCAAGGCAGGCTGAGACCTGCATAGAAGACAAATTTAAGAAAATGGGTTTAATAAAGCTATGAAGAATTAAAATGAGCAAGCTTTCTGGGACCACTTTCTTGGATACATAGAACATAAAGTATCATTTTTTTTCCACTTTCTCAAGGCTATTGTTGCTGTGTGGCAGAAGGCTGGTTCATGGCAACATGGCTAATTATTTTGGGTGCCTGCACGTTAAATTTCATCAACATTTTGAAAACTCATGTGACATAATTTGATGGACATCTGATCTGTGTTTCACATCAGGACCTATCAAGCCTTACTTGACATTCTGCCATCCCAGCAGTGTCACTATAAGCTAGAGACCTTTACTGCAAGTCCTGATATAAAGGTGATGGGGGACCTGACTACAGTCCTGCTGTCCCATACCTTATTGCTACACATATGCACTTTATTTCTGAGCCAAATTGGTGTGCCTTCATATTTAGCAATCGTGCCTTATTACACCAAGGTCTTGGTGCCTCTCAAGAACACCTAGCACCAGGAATGTCTTTTCAGATTTAAAATCTGGCTAATTCCTTTTTTTACCCTTTATCCACACTGAATCTGGGGTACAGAGACATGGGCTTCGTGTGAAAGAACTAGAAAATAGGGGTGTAAATGTTCCTATGTACTGTTACTGAAATGAGAGTTTACTGACAGCTCACTGGACACTAGCATGCTTCCCATAACTATCCATGTAAGTTAGCTGCTAAGAAAATCTAAATTAAAATTTCATTATATGATAAAACAAACAAATACCCCACCCTTATTTTTGTTTGTTCAGCAACCTTTGGAAAGTTGCCATTGAGCCTCGAGTATAGGTTCTTACATGGTATTAAATATGTAATGAAAGCAGCCTTTAAATTTTGTTAAGTTAAACAATGAGACTGACCCTCAAACAGAGGCTTAGCATGGCTTTTTTGCAGGCAATGTGTACCCTGATGTATGGGCTGGCTGGCTGTAGATCAAAACTGGAGGTTTTATTGATTAAAGTCTTCCTACAGTGGGGATTAAAAAGGCATGTCTTATCTCACTATCTATTTGAAAGATATAGATTCCTGTTATTTGCTGAAGTAAGGGAATGCTGGCAGTATCAAATTCTTTACATGAGGACTGACATGACTAGATGCTCCTTTGAAGATTTAATTCACTATGTTGGAGGAACAGTCCAGCCACTCTGGGAACAAGACTACTCTATCTGGACAGCCCTTTCCCAGCTGTGTGACTGCATTGGACTGCCTCTGAACCCTTTGAACTCTGGATGTGAGTAGGTTGGTTTTAGTTGGAGATATTTTGGGGTTTTTTTTTTTGGTTGGGTGGTTTGTTGCGGTTTGCCTTTGATTGTTTTGGGTTTTTTTCCCCAACTACTGTCTTGGGTTTTTGTTCATTTGTGAGTAAAATTGAGTGCAATTTGGTTTTCAGTTATAGTCTTCACTTAAATCACTGCCATCGTTGAGAAGACATCCAGAGACATACCTAGCCTGGAGTCTGGCCCTGTATCAGTGAAGCAGCAGGAAAGCTGTGTGAAGTGTTAGTGCGTCCCATATGAGAGAACTTAGGGGACGTCATGTGGAGCAGCTTCATTAATTTTTGGACCTTTTTCAACAAGGACCAACTCAGACCAAATTAACAAACAGCTACTTAGCAAAAGTAGCCCTTCATCCTTTCAAATCTGTCGTGTGTTTTCTTATGAGATTGTTGGCACTGCATAAGTGTTGGACAAATAATGCGTGCATATAAATTACAGCCAGTGATTTTGTGATCAGTAGCATTAATTTCTCCAGAGAATAAACTTTAAATATTCTGAGCAAGATAATTCCAAGCTCCCTTTCAGGCTAAAGGCTTAGTAGGGGTTTCCATGAGAAATCCAGTGAGCAAGCAAAGTCAAGCACCACCCCACACAGGACAGAAGGCACAGAGGCCACGTGCTTGTCGCCCTCAGTACCTTGATCAATTCATGCAGCTGGAAATCTCACACCAAATGTGACTGTTTCTAAGGCTTTCTAAATGTCATTGTTCCTACCTCTAAAGCTGAGTGGAAAATAGCAATTCTGTTTTTCTGAGAATTTACACTCCTGATATTGGTTTACATTTGTACAAAACAAAATAAAAATTATTTTTTCAGTGGCTGAGATGGGGGCTGAGGCCCTGGGACCTTTGGGTGTAGGAGCTGGCTGGGTTTCTGAGGAGTCAGAGAAGATTTCTGGCAGTAAACCAAGCGGTGTCCAGTTAGAAACCAATTGATAGGAGGAAGATTTCAAAACCTAAGTCCTGTTATGATCCTGCAGTTCTGACTAATTTTCAGCAGTAGCTTATTAAAGCTTGGCATTGTCATACAAGAATGTTTATGTCAACAAGTAAAACTCTTTAAAAATTTGTTTATTGCCATATTAAGTTCTATGGGTGTCATACCAAGAGGTAGTTGGCTTAGTAGTTGGTATCATACCAAGTACTTAGCCTCAGAACCTGATTACCATATTCACAGTCATGGAGTAATGTGGATCTTACTGGATTTTTGAATCTTTTGTAAGCTATTGGATTTTATGAACGATTCATCTTGATATTCCTGTTCCTCTTTCATGACTCACTTCTTTCTCATATGAAAATTCATATGTATCACAGGGTATTGTTTCCGCTTTCTTGCCTATTTTTTTCTCATTGCCTTAAAAATTTATCCACTCACGGCTATAATATGTTGATACATGCTTTGTGGTAGTAAACTATGAAGCCAGAATAGTGTCACAATCATTGTGCTTTCATCCTTTGCTTCAAGGATTAAAGTCAAAGCCACAATGACAATCAGATTTGGAGTGACCACCTTCTCTGCCTGAATACACATCCAACTCTAAAAAGGAGGACATAGCATAGAAAAAGCACGACCACGCGGAAACAGTTTTGACTTCTTTCTGCATCCTAAATTCCCCATAAAAAGAGATGATCTTGTTTAATCCTGGTCCATTTTACACATGGTCCATTAGGGGGTGCTCTGAAAGACTAATAACATCCTTGTGTGGGCTATAAACACTGTAGATTATAGGCCATGGGTTTATCTCCATAAAGCATAATCATGGCATGCTTTTTACTAATCTCCCTATTTCAGAAAAGATGGTGGTTTTATTCAGTGGGGGTAGACGTTAATTCAAGTCCCTGGAGGACTTGAATTAAAGACTCGGTAACTCCTTCTGATTAGTAAATTTGTGGTCTTAATTTAGCAGCAGTACCTGTGCTATGTTTTTCCCCATACTGAATTCTACTCAGTTAAGCAATGTCCAAAAGAATTAAACCAGAAGACAAATGCAGTGTAAACATTCATTTTGAGTTCTTATGATTAATGTGATTGATTTGTGAAAGGATGAAATTATATTGTAAAATTAATCATTAGAGAAAATAAATGCCTGAAGGATCTAAGCTTAATATATTGGGCTTTTCTTTTCACTGAGTCAATATAGATTGACAAGCCATATTTTCCATTCAAAGAAATGTTAAGCGTGTTTACAGATTTCATGAAAGACTCTGAAGACAACATCGCTTTAACAACGTTTTCTGTCAAAGGCTACAATAATAACCGGATTTCTACTCTCAGTCACTCTGGAGTAACTGTCAGAAATGGTAGAGCATGTTGCTTAAATAGAGTAGAATTTGGCCTAGCCATCTTGTAATGCTGCAAAAAAATATAATTGTTTGGGAGTTGTTATGAATGGATGCTGTAAGTTTGAATCAGCTCCTGTATGTTGCCTAGGCCTCTGGCAACAGGCAGTCACTGTATCGGAGTGGCCAGCACTCCAAAATCCACTCTAATTTGCAGGGTCTTTAATAATGGCTGATTCAGTCTATTATAAAATGGATTATTTATTTAATAGACACAAAATTAACAGACATAAGACTTAGACTACTACTACACAGGAAAAACAAAAGAGATCAGTAGTAATATATATGTGGAGTTAAAGGCACCATTAGAATTACAGCTAGCAAAGAAATACTATAACTTAGGATTCAAAGTGTCTTACCACCAGTCTTCGAAGGGGTAGACCTAGGGAAATCCTCTCTCTCTCAATCTCTGGAGAAGCAACTTGAAGCTGCGTCCAGCTCCAAGGAGAAATCTCCTCGCACGTCCTCAAGGAGGGTGTAAGAGACTTCTACTGTGTGTTAATTTGTGTGGTCTTTTATAGATGTAAAACCTGTGTCTTTTGGTCAGGAATGTTCATTATCTTTTCCCCCATCTGTTCTGGCAGGATGTGTGTAGGGCCTTGGTCTCAGACTCTCAGGAGCCTGGGGGTGACTCCCTGCAGGGCTCTCCAGCCTCCTGCAAAGCTCTCTGGCTTCCTGGGCCTGTCAGTCTGGCTGAGTTGTTTCTTCCAAATGCCCCAGCCATGAGAGAGAGGGAATGTCCTGCCACAGGGGTTTTCTTTATTCTGTTGGTTTGGTTTTGGTTTTAATCCTACAGGCAGAGGTGACTGAGGTGAAGCTGACATGTTGTTCAGAGGTGCCAGTTCTCGTGGCACGTCCAGTGCAGCACACGCTGACATGAACAAGTCACTGCTGGATCGGAAACATCACAGGGAAAGGTGTTAATGTTTCTGGCACAACATCGTGTTACAGCAAACACGTCGTGCCTCTGTGGTGCTGATGAGGGTCCTTGTGGCACAGCAGTGTTCCCCTTTGTGCTGAAATGTTGTGGATCCCTGTGGAAATGCACATTGCCCCTGTTACCAGGGGAGATGGATCGCGACACATGCCCTCCACGTCTTAAGGTATTCATTCTGTGTTTGGCACAGCTGCTGCTCTAGGTAAGTTGTCTCATCCCTCATATCCCTCAAATAATAGAAAGCTATGGGACCCCTACACTGTATAACTAAAATATTCTTTTGTAGGTATGTGCCTTTTAAACCAAATAATTCTATGTTCAAGACCTTATTTAAATATTATGAGAGAACTGGAGTTAGAAGTTCAAACTTTTGGAAGTCTAACGTTGTCGTGGTTAGTTTCATTTGCTGTCCGTGGGAGACGATCACTCGGGATGTTACATTTTGTTAACATATGTTAGCAAACTAAACTTGCTTGTTTGAAGCAGCCCATAATCTGCTGGTAGTCCACAAGTTATTTAAGACTATCTATGACTTTGATGACATCCTTACTTCTCTCTGACTTTGTTGTGACTAAAGATCTGAAGCCTTCAGGAGTCAGTCGTTAAGGAATCATATACTATTTGTCAGGTACTGAGTGGTAATAACATACAAGTTTTCTTAGCACTTCTGTGAGATAGGCTGTGTTGTATGACAAGCAGTGTATTATAAATTCCTTTCATGCACTTCTGGATCGTACCAGATCCAACACATGCAATTCTAAGACTGTCACCATATTTTATATTGCATTAATTCAGTGTTGCTTGTAGTTTGAGTTTCAGTAAGCAGAATTTGAGAAACAGAAATTAGTCCCAGCATTAACTTTCTATATGAACTCTGTTTCCGTCTTCCATGTAGAATGGCAAGACAGTGTTTCATTTCTATTTACAAGTGTGATGTAAAGATGAATTAATTATTTGGAAAATCCTTTGAGACTACTTAGCATCGAAAAATGCAAATTATTAATATTCAGTTATTAAATTCTACTATTATAGTTGGTGATAATAATAGAGCATATCTTAAAGTAAACAAATGGGAGAGACTGATCAAAAATGCATGGACAATTTTGACTTTCAATTTTTCTCACCTTATCGTATACCTGTGCTCAATTATATCATCTCGGGTCTTTGATGTTCTCTGGTGTGTTACCTGTTTTGAGTAATGGGAAAATATTTTTGTTTGTTATGCTCAGTTTTTGATGCATGTTTTGTGATTTCTTGTTTGGAGCAGAAACGGAAATACCATGTTGAAGAGAAGAGTAATTTTCTAACATGCATGGCTTGGGTTTTGTTGTTGTGGGATATGTAACCATTAAAAGAAAAAAAATAAGATATCTCTGAGCTTTGAGTAATTAGATGAAGTCTGTACTACTTTTGCACTATTGTGTTTGCTTGTGTGCTTCAAGCACAAGTTTGGATAAAGAAAATGAACTTTACTGGAGATAGATTCAATTTGCTTAAAAGAAGGCACAATACAGATTCATAGAATCATGAAATAATTTAGGTTGGAAAAAAGACTTTAAGAGCATGGAGCATTTCTCATAGCACTTTCCATTCACTGTCAGGTAAATACAGCTGCCTGGAACAGCTCCATCTGGTGAGTCACAGCACAGCTCTCCTCTTACTCTTGTTAGTTCTTTGACAAGTCATCACCTCATACTTCTATTACATGGAGATCTTGTTCTGAAAATGTCTATTGCTTGGGAAGATTGCACTGAACTGGTCTAACTGTTTAGCTTAAGTGCTTTTCCATTTGGTTGGTTTTGGCTTTGGTTTATTCTTCTCCTTTTTCAATGAGAGAAAAAAACCCAACAAAAAACCAAAGTGCAACAGAGAGTTTATCCTTATTATATTCCCAGATCGGAACAAATCAGAAATGTCAATATTTTGAAATATGTAATCTGATCTTTGAGACCCCAGGGCTTCTCTATAGGCAGAACTTCTAAGTGCTGATGCCACCCCAACCAATGAAGATGTTTATTGATTTAGATTTGTCAATGCTTAATTATGCACCATTACAGAAATATATGATGTCAATGAAAAAGAGGGATGTACAAATAAAAAATTCTTTTCAGCGGAACAACTGCATGCAGAGCAAAGCTTTTAGCTCTGGCTTTTAAAATTGAACAGATTTTTTATTTTCATGTGAAGAATTTCACCCACAAGAAGGGTTTAAATTTTTAGGAGGGGGAAGAAATCACACATCTTAGGAGGACAGCTTCTTGTTTTGTGTGTTGAGATGTCCACTTGCATAAAAAGAAATAGGTACGTGCTTCCTCTGTAAATACCATCAGGTCCATGTGTAAATATGATTACAGACCTGAAAGATATTTTTAACAAAGGAAAACGTAGTTAGAAAGAATTGATGCTGCAGTGACCTGCCTCCCATTAAGGTGACACAGGATTACTCTGGAAATGAATGAATCCTGAAAGTAGCCCAGGGCTTACAAAAGGGCTGGAAACTTCCTTCACTGAGGATGTGGACTGCAGACCCCCGCTTCTCTGTGTTGATACTTTCTCTCTTGGTTTAATTGTTTTTCCAAAAACTTTTTTTTTCTAAAGTGTAAAAGTTACTCAACAGCAAAGAGGAGCCCAAGCTGCAGCATCCAGGTTCTGGATACAAGCATTCTTAAATTTATTAAATATATATTATCTTTGGTTTTAGTATGGGGGAAGAAGGAGGATAACAGTTGGAAGAACCCTGTGAGGTCTCCAGTCAGTCAGTTAACATTGTTGACTCTTTTCTTCTAAGTCATTACGAATTCAGTGTGTGAAATCTTTGAAAATTATCTAATTGGAGAAGTTGTCTCACATTTGACCATTCTCTTTTTGCAAGCCATTGATCTGCTGATATATTACAGTCAACCAGCTCAATGCACCGTTGAGATATTTTATTGTAATACATTAACAGAGCAATGGTCATTGATTGATACCGGGAGAGCAAAGGAAGATTTCTTCTGCATGTTTTGCTTAAAATAAAATATACTAAAAAAAAAAAAGATATGCTGGGCAATATTCTGTTCTCACTCCATTACAAATCCAATACCATTTCATTGACATCTGTGGGGTTTCTGCAGAGCTAAGGTGGCATGGCCGAGAACAGAATTGTTCTTGCATGCACCAGCATGCTGTCAATATGCTCAGGTGCTTTGTTTGTGTTTAGATGGAAATCAGATACGCAGTTATAATTTGGGTCAAAATTAGCTATGTTAGTTTTCAGCCAGTTTGTATTTAAATATGTGCACGTATGTCTGTGTCTGTGTGTATTCATTGAGTAATGAATGGGATGAATAAAGAATCTGGCTTAGTCACATTCATTTCTTAAGCCAGCTTTTGCTGCTCTTCCTTTTTTTAAGGCTATTTTTATAGGGAACAGCTTTGTCTCATGGAGAACCATTGCCACGCTAAATGTATCTCAGCCCGGATCTAAAGGGAGCATTTCCACTGGAAAAAAAGAGCATTTTTTAGTCTTTAGGTCAATTGAATCTTTGGCCTCTCTGCCAAGTCTGTCAGCACTGGTGCCAGTTACTGAGCGTGGTGATTTTTATGATATCAACACTTGTCTTCCGGGGATTGCGCTGCGGCCTCCGTGCTCATTTTATGCGATCCACCACAGGGCAGAGTCTTTCTAATCCCTGCACAAGGGGACTGTCTTACCGTTCGGATTAGGGAAAGTTCGTGCTGCTGCAGTGCTGATGGTGTGCATGCTTGAGACGTGCAGCTCAGGCTTCATTGCATGAAAATTAAATCTTTTGGCAAAAGGCAAGTTAAAGAAACAGTGGTGTTAAATAGTAGATGCTCATGTAGCAAGAGCAGCACTTTGTAGCGTGGAGCCTGGCATGTGAGTGGCAGATATAAATTTTTCTGACTGATGTGTTTGGGACTGTGGGTTGGAGCCTGGCATTCTCTTGGACTGAATGCATTGGAAATCACATACTTTT
>VZRR01010264.1:24532-174952 GCA_013398015.1 Oreocharis arfaki | reverse complement strand
TTTTTTTTTTTTTAGCTGTTTAGGAATCTAAATGAAAAATGTAAAAATGATGAGGTATGTAACATCTTAAGTGACACTGAAATTCTAGGTTAGGATATGTAAATTGTAGATGAGTTACAAATTGCTTTAACTGATCCATTTAAAATAATGTTTTTTCTGTAGTGTTTTGTTTAGGGTAATAACACAGAAATAATTTGCCTATCCATTTTAACTCTCATTTCTATCAAAGTTTTCCAATTCTTTCATCTTCTGTTGTATGGGTGGTTTCACATTTTGGTTTTCTACTTTTTTTCTGCTTTTAGACATTATTATATATTAGAACCTCATGGTTGTGTTTGGGTTTGCAGGACTCAAGAAGAATGAACTGTATCAAAAATTCTCCACAGTAGTTCAAAAGGGGCTCAAAGGAAACATTTTTACGCACATTACCATTCCTCCTGAACAATTTGTTACCTCTATTTATGTTCACAATTTACACCATACATTTTTGAAAGCAAGTATGGCCTTTACTCAGTATTCCTGCAAAAAGGCGTTTTTCATATGACTTCACAGCCTGTATAAAATTTCTTGTAAGGATCTGGAGTAGTCGTAGTCAAACTTGCTTTACTTC
Organism: Oreocharis arfaki; assembly: GCA_013398015.1. Lineage (NCBI taxonomy): Eukaryota > Metazoa > Chordata > Aves > Passeriformes > Paramythiidae > Oreocharis > Oreocharis arfaki. The sequence goes on along the minus strand of VZRR01010264.1, from coordinate 174,342 downwards.
TGACTTTACAATGACCTTGTATTTAAATAACTACATACAAAAAGAGATCTAAAAGCACCTGACAAATTTATCTAGAATTAAAAATCCCCTATTTAATTGCAGGCAAAATTTGGGAATTTCAGCTGTAAAGGAGTATATCCTAATTTGTTCCACCAAGTCTTTAGAAGAATTGTAGCTCTGATTCATTATACCCCAATTTTTAAGTGTTACCTTCTGCTATTCGTGTTCACAGGCCTACATTTTATGTGGTGTATGACAATGCATCTTCTTGGGAAGAGAAGCATTAACACTGAAGAGCTGAGAAGGTAAAATATATATGGAGAACAGCTTAGAGAGAAGCTCAAGTGTTGTCCAGTGTAGACTGAATAATGAGTTGCATCAAATTACTATGTAAATGTATGTATGCTTATATGTGTATATATATATATGCAGTACTTTTATTTTCTAATTTAAACCCAATTATTTTCCCATTTAAAAATGTGGCTTTCTGTGTAGAGAAAATTGGTTAGCTTGGAATCATGTTTTGGCCTTGTCTATTCCTGAACAGAGTCGAGATCTGTGCTTTGAGACCTTTACTTGTTACATGACATTTCACATTGCCTTTGTGTTTACGAAGAAGTTTTTGGGGTGGGGTTCTTTTGAGCAAACTTCCTTCCTCACTAGTTCATGCTAAATTCGTTTCTATTTTAGTAATATGGGATTGTCTTCGTTCTTGGAAACATCCTTCCCTGAATCCTCCATCACTCTATGATGGTGGCTTTATTTATACAGCTGCTGAAATATTCACTGTGAAGTATTACACTGTATTAAGGTCTCATGCTTTTTTACTCTGCTTCAGACTCTGTTCCCGTTTGCTGAAAAGTTATTCTGTGATTCAGAATCCTTTAAGTAAATGTGGTCCTCTTTTTGAGCTAATTTTGGCTTGTTTGAGGAAAGCAGAAATATTTTTGTTATTAATATATTAATTCAATGGATTTAGTTCTTTATTCTTAGCTTGCTTGTAAATGACATAGATTTTAAGACTGTTTCCTACTCCAAATTCCCTATTAAATATTATCTATTGACAAATTCTTGCCTGTGGACTGCTATTTCACACCTAAAGTATTATTTCTGAATGTATTTCTCAAGCAGATGGGGTCATTTCCTTCCCATTTATTTAATCCTCTATGTGATGCATTTACTATTTTCTGACTGAATGAAGAAAATACCCTGACTTTTTCCTTCTTTTTTTTTTTTTTCTTTAGAAAAAGATAAGTAGAAGCTCAGGTAATTTAATTAGGATACATTAACCTTTTTCCCCCCTCAATTATCCAGCCACTCTCATATTCTGACAATACTCGCAAACACCAGATTTTAAAAAAAAAAACAACCCAACTTATTTCCTTCTGACTGAGGGATCATGACCTAAATTGCTGAATGCTAGACTTTTTTTTGCTGCTTACAGCAAATGTTTACATTTAATTTTCTTCCACTGCATTGATACCACAGAATAATGCATGGAATACTGCTTCTGAAGGATTCAGTGAGATCCCAGCACAGGTGCTGTTCCTGTGCTGAATGAAGCTCTGGCTGCTTTAAGCAGTCAACAAGTGCATTGGTGTCGTGGTACCCATTTGTCCATTTCAATTTATTAAATACATATTAGTGGCAGGCAGCTGTCCTGAGACTCTAGGACAGGGCTGGTTTTGTACATACACTGTTGCATAGTCGCTGTTTGCCATGGTAAATACTTTAGATGTGAATATGCGTTGCTGTCTGTCAATTTTAGCAAGTTCTCCACACTTCTGCCATTACTGTTCACAGGGAAATGAATAATAAAAAGAATAAGAACAGAATCCAACTTCAAAGTTGGTGTAATCCCTTGCTATTTGCACAGCTGCAATCATGAGACATTCATATTTTTGTTGTGAATATTTGAATCTGAATATCAAAGTGAAACTTGGAGAATGCCACCCTGTTGACCAACATAATAGAAAATATTAGTACAAATCTCTCAAAGCCTAATTCTTGGGCAGACGTGAATAATGTCTTATTGAAAGCAAATCTTGTTCAAAGCTACAATGATTTCTGAAATGTATAGAGCAATCAAATCAAGGGAGTCAAGCCTGAATACACAGATAGAAATTTGACCCATAATGCAAAGAATTCTTTTATTAGTAATTCTTAAAATGGAAAGTAATTTCCAAGCATCTTCATTGTAGTAACATGTTCAGGTCCCAGGACTGGGTATATGTGTTTCTTTCCTAATCAAACAGGGAAATATCCAAGCTTTTATTACCATCCACTGTAAAAACAATGGTGTTGAAATAACTGCCTTGATGTAAAATCTCCATGGAGGAAAACTGCAAGTCATTTTGCAAAGCACAAGTGCTCCAACCAGCCTAATGTGCTTTACCCGCAGTCTGCTTTCACTGACTGCCTACACTGAGGTTAAAAAAAGTCACCAAAAAATACCAGAAAAACTCTATTCCCTGATTTATTTTTTTATTTGCCAACAACAAATTGACACTGATTAGAGCATTATTTTCTGTTTGGAAAATACAGCCAGAAAAACCGCAAAACCAGACAAGTCATCTTTGACTCAAAATGTCAGCTAAAACCAACATTACACTCACCAAATATTTATAGCCGTAGTGCTTCAGTGTTTCAAGTAGAGATGAAATAGAAATAAGCCATTGACTGAAGGAAATCAAGAAGGATAACCAACTATGTAGGTCATGGCACTGGCGAAATGCCAGGCACCCATGGCAGCGACTCATTCACCCTCCCCTGCCACAGCTGGGCAGAGAAGAGAAAAAAGGATTAAACAAAAAGTTCATGAGTTGAGATAAGGACCAGGAGAAAACACTCCAAGGGCAAAACAGGCTCAACTTAGAAGTACAAAGTGAATTTATTACTAACAGAATCAGAAGAGGATAATGAGAAGCAAAATAAACCCTTGAAGAACACCTTTTTCCCCCAACCCCTCCCTCCTTCCCACCGACAGCACAGGGAGCAGGCGTTTGGTGAGTTCATCACCCAAGGTTTTCTTCCACTGCTCAGGGAGAGGAGTCTTTCCCTGTGAGGCCATGGGAGTCCCTTCCCACGGGAGACAGTTCTCCATGAACTCCTCCAGTGTGGTTCCAATCTCATGAGCGGCAGTCGTCCCAAAACTGCTGCAATGTGAGTCCCTCCCACGGGCAAACTGCTGTGGCGTGGGTCACTCTTCCACAGGGAGCAGTCCTCCAAGGACAGGCTGCTCCAGCCTGGGAGCAGGGGCCCTCTCTCTCCACCAGGTCTCCCAGTGGATCACAGCCTCCTCCAGGCATCCACCTGCCCCGGCGTGGGCACCTCCCCCACGGGCTGAGGGTGGATCTCTGCATCCCCCGTGGATCCCCATGGGCTGCAGGGGCACAGCCACTTCACCATGGTCATCACCACGGCCTGCAGAGGAATCTCGGCTCTGGCACCTGGAGCACCTCCTGCCCCTCCTTCTGCACTGATCTTGGTGCCTGCATATTGTTTCTCTCACCCGTCCTCACCTCCTCCTCTTCTCTGGCTAGAAAAAACTGTGCCCCCCTTTGTTTTGATTTTCTTCTTAAATATGTTATCACAGAGGCATTACCACCATCTCTAATTGGCCCAACCTTGGCCAGCAGCATGTCCATCTTCAGAGCCATCAGGGATTGCCTCTGCTGGACGTGGTGGAAGCTTCCAGCAGCTTCTCACAGAAGCCACCTCTGTGGCCCCCCCCACTACCAAAAAACAGGCTGTGCAAAACCAACACAACAATGTATAAAAAACTTGAAAATACAAAGGTAAAAGTAAACTAGAAATATAATTTTTGAACCCCTAAAATTTAGGATTCATCCTAAAGTTTTTTTGTAATTCATTCACCATAGTTTTTTAACAAAGGAAAAAAAATATGTTTCTTTGGAATCTTAATATGAAAACTTCATAAACAAAATGAAGAGATAGGACATTAAAATGTTAAAAGCAGAATATAGGATTTTCTAATGGATGACTAGATTCCAGAGAGCAAGAACTGTTGGTTCTCTGCCCCATTGGCACCATTCTTCATAGTTGAGGTCCCAAATTTGGAAGGATCAGAAGAATTTCTGGTATGTCAATGTATTTTGCTAACACAATTCATCATATCTTGTAAATTTCACTTTCTTAACTGGAAACTATAGCAATTAAAAAGATATCTGCAATAATTAGAGCAAATGATTCAAGAAACAAAACCTAATGACAATGGTGCTGCCAAAGTGACTGTAACATATATCTAAAATAAATTAAAATCTACAAATTAATCATTGTCTGTCTGTATCCCACCCAATGCTAACAGAACCAAAACCCCCATATATTTAAACCTACAATTTATAAGCGCTCCCTGGCAAAAATCAATATAAAGCTTTAGTGGGCAGAATGTGTGTAATAGTAACAAGTAGAAAGGTTAGTGTAGAAGTTAATGGTTCTATCAAGAATAAAACAGAGCTAAAGTCTGAAGAAAGGCTCTCCCACAAGTGGTTCATTAACCTTGGAGAACTCCGGCGTATCTTCAAAGTAAAGATTACAACAAACCTGACTCAGTCACCAGTAGCACTTGTTAGCTCTTGGCTTCAGAAATCAACAGCTTTTTCATTTGCATTATGAAACTATCACAAAGCTTTCGTTGCACTAAGATGTTTGACCCTGTAAACTAACTAGATTAGTTAATACAAGATCACATGGGGCAGTGGGAATGATGGTGAATACCTTACCTAAACACAGCCCTGTGCTCCCTCCCAAGCAGTTGGGAGTTTCATACCAAAATGATCAATAATAGACAAAGTCCACAGTTTTTTGGCACCACAATTCCAGGGAAGTGGAGGTAATTTTGATTAGCTCACCAAGGAGCAATTGCACCCTTCCTACGGCAGCTGAGACATATCAGTGTTTTTTCCCAGCTGAAACCAGGACAATCTCCATGTGCTTTTTCCTCAGCATTAACCATTGCTGACAACAGTAGGTCTTGGTCCTCTTCTTCCTACAGCTCTCCCACATCTCCTCCTAAATTTTCACTTCCCACCGAGTTTTCCTGGGAGAAATATTTCCGATAACTCCCAGGATTACTGAAGTGGTCTGGATAAACAGAAAACTAGTGCATGCAGTTGTTCAAACCTCATGTAATTCATGCCTCTGATATTTCTGTTGCTAAGGCATGAAAATGAACCAAAAGATAGGAACTCTATAAGCCACTCCTGTGTCCGAACTAGGAAAAATTTGGAGAGGTTAGTAATAAACTACCACATGTAGCATTAGTTAGCAGTTCAATATAAAGAATACATTGCCATATTGTGCTTTAGATCTTAGAAAAAGCCACCACAAATTACACCTTTTGAAAATGCAACCAGTGGAGTTCCATTTGAACAATAAGTACAGAAAACTTCTTTTGGTATACATTTTAATTTTAGTTATATATGCTTATCAATGCACACAATTATTTATCTGTAATGTTTTGCAACTAATATCCATGAGCAAATATCACTATATTATAGCAGTATGGTTCAACATTCCGCATAATTGCATATATTCCAATTTATCTTTCAATATGAGATTGATATGTTGGTACCCCTCAGATTTCTGGTTCAAATGCCTCATATTCACTCTTCTTGCTAGATTTTAGGCTCTGCATCTGGCATTCAGTATGAAATTGAATGACAAAGTGAAACAAATATAAAGAAAATACTTTTGGAGGAAAAAGTACCATGAAAGTTAAAATATAATTTAATGTGGGAAAATTCAGGCAGGAAATAAATTTCAATGGAAAATACAAGAAAAATCCTGGACTAGAGTTTCCACTTTACATAGACTCTCTTGAAAATAGTGCTGATACTTTGGGTTATATTTTTGCAGCTGATCCTAAGCTGCTGCTGCTGCAATTTATCTAAATTAAGGAACCCTCCAAAGTCAGTGCTCTTCGTTTCAAGTCTCACATCAAACTGTAATGACACAGGTATACGTAAAATCAAATTCACTTTTGTCATGGCAATCAAGAATCTCCTGACATACAAAGATAGTATTAGACTAGACTTTGGAAAGAACTTTTTGAAGTGAACTATTCGTTCCGAGATGAAGTGATGGGGAGTTCACACTGTCAAATATTATTTTTTTCCGCTTTCCTGTGTAATCGAAAAAAAATTTGGTTAAAGTATTGCCATAGATGCAAAACCAAAAATCAATTTGCTATGGAAGAATAAAGGGAAAGTTGGTAACTGTCAGATGTATTATATTATAATGACCCAAAGATAAAAATGATGGCAGCCAAAGGGACAGTTGGGACCAAGGACCACTAGCTACACATTGACAATTCAAATGCATTCGTACCATAGCCAGTTTGTTTCAGTCTCCAGTCCATCTACTATTTTTTCCCATTTTATTCCTCCCATCTTCCCCTACCTACTGCTGTAAGTTTTCTTCCAGCAAGTTGTGGGGTGGAAGTTTAAATGAGCATCTGCCACAGCACCAATGCCAACGCGACCTGGCCACCAACCAGCAGGGCTACTCTTGCATGGGATGCCTGGCTCCCCTTCGGAGACTGCGCTTAACCTTTATGACATACTCGGATTCCACCAGCCTGGTGCCTCAAATCCCACGTTCCTGCTTCTCTCCAAATTTTCCAGTTGGTAACATATTCTGATGGGTACACTCACACTCTTGCCCTTTGTTATCCTTCATGTTTCTTTGCAAGTCAAAACAAAGCGGTTTTATTTTACTTTACTTTGTTTTGTTTTTATTATTATTAAAAAAAAAAAAGAAAGAAAAAACAAAATGGGAGGGGGATTCAGTTCATAATTAGGGGAGGAGTCGTTTTTGGACTCAATCCCCAACGTGAAATCTGTCATAAATGGATTCTGCCAAATTGCTGAACAGAGTGCAAATATGTAATGTGCCAGTTTTTTAATAGGTTTAGTTCTTTGGGCTCTTTCTGCAAGTCCAACCCTTGTGCCATTCCACTGACACTGTCCTTGAAAATCTTGTTCTGCAACCTCCTTTTTAAACTATGTGGTACACGTGCTTAAGCCTTCACAGCTGTGACAGCCCAAGACAAAAAAGTCAACCTAGGTTTTGGCACACCTAAGGTCTTCTTCAAGTAATCTCATTTGTGCTTGTCCTAGAACTGCTCTTATTAGGCAGCGTCCTTATCTCAGAGCCACAGCTGAAGATGGCATTGTGGCTTCCCAAAGCATGGTTGCTACACTGGCTAAAGGGACATCCAGATCTTAGTTACAGCAAACACCATCTTTGGAATAGACTTTGATAAAAAAAAATTGCCAAAGCCTCTCATCTGTTTATTTCCCTTGCCTGAATGATGGGTTAAACAGGCCTACTTAAGAGTATAATAGCTCCAGCCATTTGAAATGCTAATTTTCATCTTGGCCACAATATGTTGTGGCATATCAACCCCCCTCATACCTTATTGGCTGTAAAGATAATGAGATTCTCTCAAAAGAACAGCAGAAAATCCATGACATTCAGGATTCAGATTCCCCTCAAATCTAGCTCCTGCATGCAAGCACTGAGAGCAACTTCACACACAAGAAAGCACTGTTTTGATTTGGAGCGTATTTGTAGTTAAAACATTGGCATCTCTGAGAAGCCCTTCTTCACACTGAGTAGGAGCAACTGGTAAATACTGAAATTTGTTCCTGTCTTACAAGGCTTGTCGAACCTTCTAAATGTTTTCCTTGGAGCTGGATCTAGTGATCTGGCTATGTACAGTCTCGCTGTATTTCCAGTTTATTTGAAAGCACGAAGATATCACACAAGCACCTCTGCACAAGGCCAGTCAAACAATAAAAACAAACATGTTGTTCATCCAGATTGTCTGCTGTTGACCCAATCTGTGCTTTGTACTTTCCAGGCTGTAGTGTAAATGTTTCCAGGGACAGATGTCGTGAGAGAGCTCTGAAAACATCTGATGCTACTTCCAATCATTTCCAGTGATACTTCTCAGAACAGAGTTTATCGCATGTATTTGTTTCAGTTCATATTATATTTACATAATATACTGACCTATGCTTCAGAAATCTCCTTCTTTACAAATAAACAATTATAAGATAATACTGGAACCAGGGTGAAGAGGCATACAGCAGAAAAAATAGTCCTCGATTTTTTTTATTGCTGTCTGAGTTTGCAAAAACTTTGGTGACTTTTAAGATTTTGAAACATTTGCACTAGAAGTGAGAAGAAGGAAGAAACATACCAGTGTAGAATGTGAAATGCAAACTTTTAAGGTTTATTTCCCCATTCTAAGACTTTAACCAGGTTGGAAGTAAAGGGTGGCTTCTGACTTAGACTGGAATTCCAGATCTGAATGGGTGGGTATCATTCACATCATTCATCATCTCGGGTGGGTATTTTTCAGTCCAATGGATCACTTCAATTTTTTAGATTGCAGGAAGACTTGAGAACTATCCATGTGGATTTATCTTTATAAGAAATGGCATTACAAATAAACAAAGATTTTTAAAAGAAGCCTTCTTCATCTATAAAAAGATTTCAGAATTCTTTTGTCGAGACGTAAAATATTTCTAAATGTAATACCTTTTCTAAAAATTGTAATTTTAAATAAAAATATTGATGATTATAAAAAATTTTTAAAGAGAATTGCAGAACAGACTTCTCAGTGTGTTGTCTGTCACAAGATTTTGTCAGATCTCCCAAAGAAATGTAAACTGTGGTCATAATTTTTTAAGGAAAATTATGTCTATGTTGGAGGTGAAATCATTGGTAGAGGAGAGGTTATTAAGAGTTCTTTTAAAAGGCCTGTTCCTCGTTGCCTACAGTACAATACTCTGAAAAGCTTCAAGTTTTTTCCGTTAATAGTATCAGATACTATTCCATTTGAAGGCTATGGTAACCCAAAGAAAATTAAACTAATAGATATATTCACAAAAGAAATTATAGTTGTTTTCCAGTAACAACAATTAAAGATACAGCTTGATAGCTGAAGCTTGTATTTTAATGTTCAGGTAGTTATCTATGTTTAGGCCCATGCTCTTGAATGAAGAGGAAGAAATGAATCTAGAAAAGCATTTTAATAGCTCTCTTTGGATGCTTCAACACCCTGTATCTGATTGCTGGTGAGATGTTTAATGTGTTAACGAGCTGAGTTAGTGATTACAATCGTTTTAGCAGACAGAGTCTCTGTGCTATTGATAACTCTGCCTTGGATGGAGAGCTGTCACTGGAAAGATGCAGGAATTTCTGTTTCTTTGAGCCGTGATAATGGGCATCATGCCTTGTTATCAGGCAATGCTTGCTGCTGACTTTCATGCCTAGAGATGGAAACATATACATGTTATGTAGACATATAATTTTTAATTTTTTTTGTTTATGTCATACTTTCCCCCCATAACTGTGATTTTCCTGTTGTTTCCATGAAGGAGAAGATCTCTGGAGCACTCATGGAGCACTGGCTTGGGCAAGAAGGGTAAGGCAAATCAATGTGGCCAAGAGGGGTGCAGTTTATCTATCAGGGGCCCATTCAAGTTCACTGCAGTTTGTTATTAAAAGCTTTCTCTTGTGACTTAGACCTGCCCAGTCTGACAGCAGGACACTGCTGTAGCAAATGGTATTAGCACATAAAGATTTAAAATTGTGCAGCTTTCCTTGGAAAAGTGACTCTGGAAAGGCTTCTTTGATACAATAGATCAATTTAGTACATTCTAGGAAGAAATTTTTTACTGTGAGGGTGGTGAGATAGTGGAACAGGCTGCCCTGAGAAGCTGTGGGTGCTGCATCTCTGAAAGTGTTTAGGGTCAGGTTGGAGGGGACTCTGAGCAACCTGTTCTAGTGGGAGGTGTCCCTGACCTTGGCAGGGGGTTTGGGGACTAGATGAGCTTGAAGGTCCATTCCAACCCCTTAACATTCTATGATTCTATGATTATGTAGTGTCTCCAGAAGTATTAAACTTTAGTGGTGGGTACAAACTGTACCTCGGAGCATTTTTCGATGAGGAAATTACTATTTGTGTTTCAATAAGGAAGGAGGTGCTTTTTTCAGTATTTAAAATTTAAGCAAAACTGCAGAATTTAGTGAGAACGGTGCCTCTCAGACACCAGGAGAAGTTTCACCCCTTAACAGTGGAAGAAATGGGGGTTAAAGTGAGAGGGGTTTTTTTTGTTTGTTTGTTTGTTCGTTTGTTTGGGTTTTTTTTCTGCTCTCCGATGCTATGTTCTAGGAGACCCCTAACCCATCCCCTCACATCCACTTCTGGGCTTCACCGTATATGCTTGTCATCACAATCCGATGATTTCTTTAAAATATTGATTGTTTTCTGTTTGTATAACTACAGCAGAAAGTTCAGGTTTTTGTTTTATTTTTTTTCAGTTCTTCTTTTTTTTTTTTTCTGATTGATGGTGTCTCCACAGGAAACTTTAAGAAAATTTTCCTCTGTGCTATCTCACAGTGAGTTAAAAAAGAAGCCTCAAAATTAGGTTTTCTTCGTCTTAACCATTTATGTATTTATGGACATATTTGAATGTGCACCTTAGAAGCCTTCTGTCAGTCTGGAGCACTGTGAGGGAGCCAGCCTGCTAGGCTGGGTTTATAGATGCTTTGCATTGGCAGAGCACTTCAAGCAGCTGGGTAGTGTGCCTTAGTTTCCCTTTTACCTTCTGGCCTCCAGGTTCACGTTGTTGCTTGGAGCTCCCTTCCATTTCTCTGTCTACATCCAGCAGTTTCCCGTTGTTTCCTTGCACTGGTGTACGGATGCATTTGCCAGGGTTCCCTGTCTCGTTCTTCTCATGTTGTCCTCTTCCTACTCTCTGGTTATTCTTTAAGAGAAATTTTATTTAAGAATTGTGACTTTGGACATGAATTTTCAAGGGCTAAGACAGGCTGTCCTCTCCTCCAAGTACATTTCACTCTCAGAAGAGCTGATTCCTTGCACCGTTATGAGCGGGATTAAATCTGCAATATCTACCTTAAAAAAAAATAAATCCCTGCATTAACCCTTTCTCAGCAGTTCGTGAGAGCAGAGTCAACAGTCATGGTAGGCAGGAGGTTTCTACACCATAATTCAATGAGAAACAGTAGAAGATTCTTCCCAGAATGTCCAACCAAATGTCAGTAAACCGGGAGCTAATACAATCATGAATGGTAGGAAATTAGTCATTTGTAGCAGACCTTCACATTTATCATTAAATCTCTCTGATTCTACCACTGACCTTTCAAAATCAATAAACCAGGCCACCTGAAACAGGGAAGTTTCCAGTAAAAGAAACAAAATGGATATTGTTTGGACCTTCTGTCTGCCAGTTTTTTTTCTGAAACAGTAAGTCACATTTGTAGCTCTCCTTTATCAAGCCCCAAGTGTTCAAAATGCATTACTCACTAATGAAAGATGATTTTCTTCTTAATTCGTCATCCGATTTCTGGAGTTTATGAGTTGTATAGAAAGAAATACTGAAGCATATTTTTAAGGAGACATTCTTTGTTCTTCCTGGCAACTGAGTTACAAAAAAATTGAGTCAAGCTCAGTGTGAAATCAATTGTAGATCTAACTAGATTTTTTTTAAAGGATTGGAAAGCTACAGCCTTAATGGTAGGTAAGTTATTTCTTATTTTGTTCTGGTAAATAAAACAGGGTGTGTCTTCCTTGCAGTTATAATAAAATCAAATGTTAAAAGTATTAAAGTTAATCAAAATTAACTTTAGTGAATCAAAAAGGAGTCTTCCAGATAGAGATACTGTTGAAACTACTTGTAATCCAATTCTATCTTTATTACCTAAAGAATATTATTGACCAGCTTGAAGCATTTATTTCCTGAGCATGGCACTTCGGCAGTGCATCATCCTTATCACTTCGATATGCAAAATGTAAATGAATAAATCTCTGTATACAAATGCTGACTATTACCTTTCATTTTATATATATACAAATTATTTTTATGTAGTTCTTTTTATATGTCAGTATTCACTGGCAGGTTTTGTTGTTTTTTTTTTTTCTCACAACAAAATACAATCAGAATCTATTTGGCTACCAAAAGCAAAAGAGATGAACTTGACAAAAGTAGTTTTGTTTTCAGGTCTGTCTGTCTCTAACAGATGTCCTCAAACAAAAGTTTCTAAGCTAGAATTACTTAAATTTTGAGTATTTTTAAGTCCCTTAGAAAATTATTAACGTCTAAAGGTCTGACTTTGATAGCCCCCTAAATTCTTAGGACACACAGTGTCAAAATACTCTTACTGTGCACACATATCCGCCGATATAAACTAGGGATTTGTGAGTGACAGTAACATAATGTGTATAATACATGGAATGGCATGGAAATACCACTTAGTGATGTACACACTGAATTCCAACTTCCACAAAAATAGCTTCAGGAAGCCTAGTGTTTGAAAACACAGTATATTTAACCAAGTGTCATTGAGTAATAAGGCAAAGGGACAAATTTCAAGATCTGCACTAACACAAAGTCAATAAATGCATGTGCAGCCCAAAGATGTGACAGACACATATATTGTACAAAAAGGATTTCTCGGACAGATTCTGTCAATATAAATATATTCTGTCGACATACATGTGCCTTGTCATGCTGCCTTGTCATAATTGCAGTCTCAAGAGCTTTAATTATCTCTTTAAACCATCGGTATTTACATTTGGTTTGTCTCATGGTCCTTCATTGCTAATGTGTCACAATCTTTGTTTTCCCGTGTGGGGGTGACAACTGGTCACTCTTCATTAATGAAATGACAAGTCTCTTATCCATGTTGTAGTCACAATAGGCTTTAGAAAGTTAAACTTCAAGAGGTTAAATTCCCTCTGTGGTTATCCTACAGAACACACACTTCAACAGGAAATGCTTACACATCCTTGTTTTGCTTCTGCCAAGGCTGAATTCTATTTTCCAAGACTAAGTAAAGTTGGGATGAAAAGAAGAATGTGAATTCTGTAGTGAAACAGTGACGTGTATTGTCAATTTTTGTAAATTGTACTGTAATAAGGAAAAATAGATTCCTGTGAACATTATTGGTCACATAACTAACAGGACAAATATATAAAATCTTCTAAGGTTATATTTTAGGTACTCCTCATGAAGTCCTGCATTAGACTTAAGAGAATCACAGAATAATCAAGGTTGGAAAGGACTCTGGAGATCCTCGTGTCCAACCCTCTTTCTCAACCTACAGGAGGTTGCCCCAGAGTGTGTCTACACAGTTTTCGAGTAGTGCCAAGGATGGAAATACGATTTGATCAGACTTGTGTTCATATGTGGAGGTCACTTTCTTCTTCTTTCCATTGAAATTGGTGAGTGTTAAAGATATGTAGCACTTAGCCATGAGAACTTTTACAACAGCGTGACTGAAAAGAAATCTGAATATAGTGTCGATTTCGGGTTCCCTGATTTCTTTCTCTTTAATGTATTACTTTTCCTTTCTTGGGTGAAACAACAGAATTTTCTGTGAGATGAACCACAAATTGCTGGTGCCAGTTTACCTGGAGATTGTGATACTGAAGACCTGCCTCAAAATCTGATGAGAGTGACAGCAATGATGGTGCCTTTATCTAAAGACACCAATCAGTGATGGTGTCTATCTAAAATTGTATGCTGTTCTAAACAATGAATATAATCAACACAGTATTATCCAAAGGCTTTTTCCAACAGATAGAAAGACTGTCCAAGTCTGTTAATTTTTAAGAGGAATCACAGAAGCTGTTGTTTTGGAAGGTGGTGCTTTCAAAGTGTGGAAACAAAGTCCATAGTTCCTTGGTATGCCTGGAACATGAGACCACTCAAGCCCAAGTGGCTTTGTCAAACAAGTGACAAAGCAGGTATTTTGTGGACCAAGGTGGTGAAAGGCAGTGCATGTGTAGCTGTGGCACATGCAGCCTTTCCCTTGGAAGCCAAGTAGTAGCACATGAGGTGGCAGTAGTTGTGGACTTGTCACCAGCACAGCTTCTACACCTGTTCTCCAAAGCCCTGCTTCTGTGCCCTTGTCAGGCTTAGCTCCATTTCAGCCAAACAGAACAATGGATAGAATGAAGGTGTGACACTGAACAGCCCAACCAGCCCTGCACCTGGATCACAGACTTTTCTCTGAACATACAGTTATGGGACTAGACAGATACTAAGCAAGAATTTTGGAGCTCCTGCATTTTAGTGAGGCCATGAGGGGAGTACAAATATCTAGGTGTGTGTCTCATGCTGCTCACACATTGCCCATCTGAAAGTAAAACCTGGCATATTCCCGTCCTGGAATAAGACTGACACACAAGCTTAGGGCTTGGGTTTTGTAGAGGTTCTGTACTTGAGCTGCCTCCTTCAGCACAAGTCTTGGCACTTGCGTGGCTTGGGGCAGCGTAGGGTGACCGAGGTCACAGCCTGGCACTGAAGCCACGGCCCTTGGGCTGTGCCATTACCAGGGCACAAACCAGTTACTTACGGGGCTGGTTTGGGTTTGCCTACAGCAGATTGCAGTCACTGCAAAGTAAGCATTGCCCAAGGCAGTGAAGCGCTCCTGCAAATTTTATTGTTCTTTAATGGCTTTTATCAGAAAGGGAGTGTTTAGGCCCAAAAAGAGGATAAGTATGGAAGAAAACCACCATCTCTGTCCGATGGGACCACTTAGAATGAAGATTAGTCATAAAACTTAACAAATGCTGGAGACATTTACAACTCTCTTCTAAGGTAATGGCACCTATACCAAATACTTATATTAAATTGCAAATTTTATGTTCCATAATGCTATGCGCAATAAATTAGCAAACCCTGTATCAATCTCGATGTGAATATGAAGACAAACCCAAAAAATCATGTTTATTGTTAAGGATAAATAAAGTATAACACTTTATTGCTCAGTGACAAAAGATTATAAAATACCTTGCAAAAATAAAGCACGTGCTATAGTCCTTAAGAACAAAAGGATTGTCTGATTATAGAAAAGACCTAAAATTCAGGAGAGAAGGAAAAGATGAGGTTTAATGCTACTATTTGGTATTAAATTTTAACTTATTCCAGTGAGAATGAAATAAAAAACTTTAAGGAAATCGATTCCTAGATTAAAAAAAGAAAGTGTCTTTTGAAGGTTAGTACTATTATAGTGAAAATTGGTCGCCTGTTTAATAGGAAAATGTAGCAGTTAGTTTTCTGTATGCATTCAGGGTTGTTTTCACAAATTTTGAGATAGCAAATACTTCTTTCTCTTCTTGGATTTGACTTAAGTCATGACTAGTAACCAACCTTTACTATTGGAAGGAGTTAAATACTATTACATAAAGTTTTTCATCCTGATTGATCACAAGGGGCTGTACAAAATGTAAGAAAACAATAATTTAGATTTGGCTGTGCTGCCTTCAGGCAGTGTGGTAATGCAAGAGAGTGTGTGAAGATATATCTATATGTATTTTTTTTAACTACAGGGGGAAGAAAATTCAGATTCTAAATCCCTAAAACTGGTTGTTAAATTACTACAACACAAGTAGAAGACATCTGGATATCCGTTTTTCCTCTGAGCGGTTTCTAATGCCACAGATGTGAGTAAATATTGCTGTAATTAATTTTCATAACCTTTTAAACATGTAGTAATTTTCTACTAAAAAAAAAATGAAACAGGGAACTTGTGCTTTAGAAACTTACATAATTCAATATTGTAAAGATTAACCAACCCTGAAATAGTATAATAAATGGGAGACAAGAGATGTTCAGGATACAAATGCATGACCTTTGGAAATAAATAAATAAATAAATAAATAAAGCATGGGATTGTCAGTTGTAGTTGACTGTGGTTAGATTTTCATTGGAGGCAGCAGAACTTTGATTCAATAAAACATTGTTCAGTAAACTGTCCTTTTTCAGCAAGGCACATAAATATTTGCCTAACTTGTTTAAATCCCACAGAGCTTAGTGCTATGCTGAATCAGGTAGTGGGGAAAATCATGCTGAAAAGCAAGGTATGAGTTTCTGGTCTCATTAGTTCCTTACTTCCTCTTTCAACCTTTGCTACTCTCTTAAATCTTTCCCCAGTTTGTAGCTTTTAACAACTGAATGCCACTTCCTTTTTCTGTGTAAAAAGTATTTCAATCCTCTGAAACAGCAGTGTTTGGTGAGGCTGGTATGCCTGGACCCCCTACTAGACTGAAATTCTTTGTGCCTGCCAAAGGGGAGGAGAGGGAAAAGCCAAACCAGAATGGAAAAACCCCTCTCCTTAATACTGGTTACCCATCGTTGCTTTTCTGTATTTGTTCTGTTGCATGAATTGAGTTTTGTTTCCTTTTGGATGCTGTGAGTGATACTGATATATTTCCATACTCCTAAAAGTGTACAGAAGTACAATTAGTATGAAAACTTGCTTTTGCTCCTGAAGAGCTTGTTTCAGTGTCTGCCCAAAGTTAAAGGCTGGCAGAAGAGGATGACAACTCCTTTTGGATGACTGGAAATTTTGGTGTAAGGTGCATTCATTTGCTCTGGCTTTGTGTTTGGTAAGAGTTTGGTCTCTGGGTGGAATTAATGCCATTGCTTCAGGGGAGACTTCGCAGCAAAACCTGTCTGGGTTTGCTCCTTGAGCAGCAAAGCAAAGCAGGATTGGCTTTAGCATCCAGCAGCCCAGCGAAAGCAAAGATGATGTCCCAGGTATGGTCTGGGCAGCAGCAGTTCCGTCTCAGCTGGAGGAATCTGGTTAGATTTGGATACCAGGAGCACTGGCTGGATTGATGAGTACCACCACAACTGGAGGAGGCTGTAGCAGGTTAAGACTTGCAGAGGAAATAGTCATGCTGTGGAACAGTGTGGGTGACTCCTGCCCTGATGCACATCTGCATGAGAAAATAAAAAGGGATTGCTACTATTTATTTCCATTTCCAAAAAAAATTCAAAACACTCGTTTATTTCTGCTCCTAACTTCCTATCACTTTCACTGTCACCTGGAAGCTGTATTAAAATATTGATAGCCCTGGGAAAAATATAACATAAAAAATGTGTCTGTTTTGATAGGGTAACCATGGTTGGTGATTAGATTATATTAGACCAGGACTTTGTTGTCAGGTGTAGTTCACTCTTTGGTATGGATCATCTTCTGGAACGCACATAGTTTGTATAAAGCACCCAAGAAGGCTTCCAATAGCAGCCCAAATTTTCTAAAAAGGAAAATCACTCGCAATTAATAGTTTCTCCTTACAGAGAAAAACAAAAAGACAAAGAGATGAAAGTGATGAAGATGCGAAGTCAACATGGTTTTGTAAGGAAAATTAAAATTTTCTGTAAAAAATGGAAAATTATTCTTGATATAGATAACATTTAAGTGAGGATAGCTACACTCTTTCAAAAGAGCCCTCCAGAAAACCACGTGCTGCCTACCAGACAAAACAGCAGAAGCTCTTCCAAAGTGGACAAAATGCTCCTCATGACAGTGCCCATTAGCAGAAGACTAAACATGCATTCATGGGTAAGGGAAGAAATACCTCTTGTACAACTGGGTTAAAAACAGACACGTCAAAAAGGATGAGCGAGTATTTTGGGTCCTAAGATAACAAAAGTGAAGTAAGAAAAAGGTTTTGAAATTTCATCTGAAGACATCCCAGTAACAGAAGCTCACGGATTGGCAGCAATCTCTCTAACAGGATCAGTAGTAGAACTTCTGACATATTAATGAAATTTGTTGCAAGTACTCTTTAAGTAAAAGCAGAATTTCCACAGACCAGGATTTTACGGTAATGAAGGCTGAATAATGAGAAAATGGAGAGTTGTCGTCTAATCATGAAGATCCCTCCCCTTTGAACATAAAATGCATAAAATATCTGAAATATTAATATAATTGTACAAGGTCCTGAAAATCACAATGAAAATATTTTATGAGTATCCTTAGTGTGCCTGTGACCTATAGAGATCATTAATTTGAAGCCTAATAGCCTACCTGATACTGTACAGCTTCCACAACCTGATTTGGCAGAATTTTATTATATGTATAATATTGTTAATAATGTATAACATAATAGAATGCCACATGGTATTATAAAAAACAGGAGGAGAAGATAATTATCAGTATTACAATATGCCAGTAAGAGATCAAAGAATATGAATGCTATATGGACAAATGAAAGTCTGATGATGCGCTAATTTCCTTTTCAAGGAAGGATTACACCACTGGAAAAAAATGGACACAATTCCTGTAGCTTTTGTCTTTATTAAAAGAAAAAAAAATAAAAGAGGAAAGGAAAAGTAAGTATGTAGAAAATTAGAGACTCAGAGCAGTAAATTTTTCTCACTTAAAAATATAATTTAAATGATTAGAAAGCACTGTAATTTTTTTCAGATCAAGGATACTTGATTGTCCTTATCATCTGTACTTTTCTGCATCCCTGCCTGATATACCTCCTTATCATTTAACTAGATAATCAATCACTAGACTTTCCCCTACATTTTAAGCACTGCAGAAGAGTGTCTTTCCATAGCAAGAAAGGTGGCAATGTTTTGCCCTTACTCTGAATCACCTCTGCTCGCTTTATCATCTACATCCCAACGCTTAAAATAAAGCGATTATATATTAGAACTCAACAGGGCCTCTAAGAATTGCACGAGTAGTATTTATTAAATGTTCACTTTATTAGGATTAAGATTGCCTGTAGTTGTAGAAATCTTCTGCAGGAAAAAAAAAAGTAATTAAAAAGAATGAAGTGAAAATGATATATTACAGCCGTCTGCACAGGCAAGGCACTGCCTCTGCAGGATCAAGGCTTCACTTAGCTCTGCGGGGAGTAGGACCAGAGAGGAGCACAGCAATCCTTACCTGACTTATCCTGACAGACCAAGGCTGGCCTGGCCTGCCAGTGCGTTATTGTACTGCCGAATGAGACACAGTGCTCTGACATCACCTGTCTCAGAATGTACAAATGACTCCTACTTTTTCAGCATCTTCACCTTCTTCCTTTCTCTTTCTCTGCTCGTTGGATCGGAAGCACTTTGTTAAGCACATTGGGCCAAATGGTGTGGAGCCCTCCAGCCTACTGCTGCCCTCTGGTTTTGAGGTCAAAAGTGGCACATAAGAACAAACTATAAGGTGACACTGTCAGGATTTTTTATTCTTTTTCTACCAAAATATCCTATTTTAAAGTGAAATTATGCATATGGCAGGATTCTACTGAGAAATATATTGCTGATTTCTTTAGATTTCGTGCAGGGAAACTGGCGACTCTGCTTTAGATTCAACAATATATTAAAAAAAAAAAAGAAAGTATGTAACTTACCATTTTTGGAATAGATTTTTTGGCTATATGGATGCCTCAGTGCTACGACAGTGATATTTGGATGTAGAAGATTTGCTGGTGCTAATAGAGAATTGCTGAGAAAATTTCCATGAGAGAAAAATGAGGGGTCCCCGTTATAGACCCAGGGTGGACTAAAAGATGTAAGGTCATCAAAGCATTTGGTCTGAAAATCCAGATGTTATTCCAGAAAGGTAAGAAATGTAAAATATTTGGTATATTTATTAGGAACTTACATGTCTTTCCTTTCTCACTACATACTTGATCAAATTATGAATACCCTATCAGAAGAACAGGAAAAATATTCCTGCTCTATTCCACTTCTGCCTTCTGCTTCATGGACCTTAGACTCTGCTCCTGACGTTTGTGACTGACTTTTGTAAAATGCTCTGTGAAATTACCTCAGTTAAATCTCTGTGAATGACTATAGTGCCTTAAATCTCTTATCTCTCATTTTCTTGCTGCTGCTGTTTACAAACAAGAGTATCTGAAAGAACAGAAAACTTTACCTGACTTTTCTATTATTGTGATAATAGAAAGAAACTGTATTTTTATACCAAACGATTAAACATGTTTGTGCTCACATTCACAGGCTTTTTCAGAGAGTATTTGATGCCACACAAAAATCAATCCCCAGAACAAGTAGTATGAAACTAATTTATTTGGTATCACATTTATTTGAAGAGTAAAGTTAATAAGAACAGACTTAATTTTTTTTCTGTGTAGGCACAATTTTTCTGTCCTAGCAGAATTTCCACTCATCTTTCTATGACATCAACATAAATAAAAAAGTAACTTCTACTAATAATACAGCAACATCTCTGAATGAAAGCCCAAGTGAAAAGTATAAGTGTGATACAAATACCTGGTGAGAGATAGTCCTGACCTGGAAGGGCTTAGAACTTAAATAAACAAAGCAGACCAGGTGGGAAAGAGGAGATGGACGCATAGACACGGAGGTGTAAGATATCCTGCTTAGTGTCACAAACAAAATCAGTGGCTGGAAATAGATCCCACGTCACTGACCTACCTGGCCTTCCCCAGTGATGCTTATGTAAACGTTAAGTGACTCTTTTCTTGCAGAATATGTGGATATTCACATTTGACTCAAACAAAAATTAGTAGCGGAAATGTGTGCTCAGCCGTCTCTCTAAAAGGCTGAGCTGACTTTCAGACTCCAGGTAACTGCAGTGGTCATCAAAGCAAGAATCTCTTTAGCCATTAATAACAGAAATATCTACAAGCATGTTTCTCTAGCAACTACTGCTTTGGAAAATTATATCTGTACCTATGTTAATCTGTGCCAACTGGTAGGGGAAACTTATTTGTGGTTCCACTTGATTGGTGTTTCATCACACACGTAATTTGACAATGTTTTAGAATCTGATTTAGTGTCCCTATTTTTGCTACATATTGCTTGGAAAAGCACACGTTTCTCATGTGAGCTCTACACTGTGAAGATACGGAGCTGTGAAGTTTTTGGAGGACATATGAGGAATGTTCTCTTTAGAGGATTTATCTCCATGAGAAGTGAAGTGTTGTTTCAACACGACCAGTTCCCCACCATCGAACTAGAAGAGAGCATCTTGGCTGCTCTTTGGTGAGTGCTAATTAAGAAAGGACTCTGCTCCCTCTGACAGATGAGTGCTGAGCTACTCCAGTGACATTGATTGTGCATTTGCAATCAAGACTCAAAGGCTACCATCAGATTAGGTGCAAAATCAAAAAGTGTCATTGAAAAAGAAAATCTGCTGGATCTAGCAACTGCAAAGTACTCTAATCTACAACATATAAATTTAACAAAGACTTAAATTACAATGAAGTAAGAGAGAAATCAGGGAAACTTTCAGCATTCCAACGAGAGCATGTACCCATATTTAGACCATATACAAGTTTCTAAGTCCATATGCTGGATATGTAAGCCATTCTGGTAAGTTACAATTTCTGAGTTTGTGAATTTAATCTATCAATAATCTACACATTTGAATACCATTCTCAGTCATAACATTTTTTTCTAGAGATTACTGGTAGATGGCCATATTTTGCCAGGTATTTTCCTTCATGCTATTGGCAGCTAAACACTGATGCCCTGACAATTTCTATTTTCATTTCTCATTTCAGATTTAGCCTTTTGCTAATACTGCTCTCTGTGTAGAAAACATGCATGTGCCTTCATGCTATTTTGAAACACCACTTGTCTTCCTTGATGTTCAATTACATTATATTGACCCCAAAATTACCTAATGTTGAGGGAGAAAGCAAAATGGAGACAGATTTAAATTTCTTATTTCTGCAATGCCCTGTCTTGGCAAACCAATTTATTTTAAGATCTGTCCACCTAACTACTTGTCTGTCTTATTTTTTTTCTTTCTCTAATTGCTTGTATGTTCAAATTCAGCAAATGACTATATTTATAGTTAGGTTTAATCAGCAGGATTCCCTTCATTCTTAGCTTTGAACACATGTAAGGATTTCCTGGAAGAAGGATTTTCAATATTGTCTTTTAATTGCATTTTCAAGAGTTTTACCTCCTCCTTTATGTTTCTCATAAGAATTGTAAGGAAACATTATTTGCTGCTTTCTTCATATGCTGAAATTTTTCACCTAGGATTTGTATACAAAAGCATATCTTACACTCTTTCCTCTAATATTGACCTGATATACTCTTAGGTGCTGCTATTTTCAGTAAATTCAGGAAAAATAATAGTTGCTAAACAAACTTTGTCATTCCCCTATCGTAAATATACATGCACACCTTATTCTATGACAATATTTTTTTTTACTGTCTCAAATTGGGAACTGAGTGCAAGATTCATCAATAATATTAATGGAAATAATTTAATTAATATATATCCTTTTGAATAGTACAGATGTAGCAGTCTAAAAGATGTGAGGTGCATATACAAGTTGACAAAAATGCTGCACCGTGCTCTCAGAATTGGGGTGACTCTCTATGACTGAATTGGAAATGTCCTTTATGGGATAATTTGTGTGCTCACTGACATCAAACACCATGTTTTGCATACACTTGCATGATTTGATCCGAGGGTAGAATTTTCCTCCAAATATCCCTTCTTACAACACTTGCAGTTTCTGTGCCCACGGCCACCTCACACCAGCTACAGACTGGACCTCTTGACTTGTAGAAGTTAGAGATGGAAGAGATCTATTATGTCCTTTACTCCATTCCTCTCCTCATGTGAAATTGTTCTGTAAAATCTTTCTGAGAAGATACTGCAAAGTATAATCCTGCCTAGGCAGGGGGATGGACAGATGACCTAACAGGTCCTTCCCATCTGAAATATCTCTCATGTTTGTGACTAACTTCACTGTCCTTCTTATCTCCCACTTTCGAAATGCAGGGACCAGGCATGTTCATGGGAGCTGCTCATGCCATAGGCTCTTGCTGCTGCAGTTGTCACTCTCTCGCTCAAACTCCCTCCCCACTGTAAGCTGTCATGCTTGAATTTCTTTTTCCACAATATGTTGAAGCTCCTGTCTGTTGTGGGTGTATGGTGAAGTGTGGCTTGTATCGCTGGGCTGATATATTTTTCTAGTTTTTGCCATTTCTCTCTGGAAAGGCTTCCTTTTTGCTTCTGCTATCATCTACTGTAAGAGCTAAAGCAAAGCAATGCATGATAACTTTCATTCTGAAACACACAGATAACATCAATGAAAAGATGTTAAGTCATCTACATAATTAAATAGCAATTGGCCTTAGCCATTACTCATTATAGTGTAGCTTTTTGTCATTCTGTTTGATGCTAAAGGATGTTCAGCTGCTTGTAATTGATAGAGAGGTTTAATCTGCAGTGGTTTCACTGTAATGAGCCAAGCATGAAGCTATTTTTTACGTTTAAAAGGCTAAAAGACCTTTGCTTGGGAGTAGGCATGGGGACAATGCTTGGGGTTCCTCAAATTCCCCAAGTATGAAAATCAGCTTTTCTTCTCTATTAGTTGATTTTCATAAAGTGTTAGTTGAGCAAAGATTGCTTTTGCTTCAGATGTAAAAATGCAGACCTATTCACAACAGTTGAATCGCACTGAAGCTATCAGAATAATATGTTTCTAATCTAGGGACTCAGAATAGCAGAGGGCTAAAAAGAAGCACTGAGAATTTTGCCAGAAATTAATCAGGAAAGAGCTTTCCTTAGTCTGTAAATGAGGCTTCTGCAATTTGTGAAACAAAATGGATGCGTTTGAAGAGCAATAAGTGGATTATGTCGTGCAATTGGGTTTTGTGAAATTTTAAGCAAAATCCATAAATATCATGTTTGAGGGGAAGTCAACAAGAGAGCTTTGAAGATGGCTCCTTTTTTTATTATTATTTTATAACAATATCTCTAACATACTAATGACCATGGCTGGAAATAGCATTATAATTCACATTATCTTAGTTAAGTCAGTGGCAGAAGAACTGTGCAGCTAACTACACTGTAGGGTTCTGATCTGCTGTCTTTCAATAAACATTTGCAGTGCTTTAAAGTACCACCCAGCTATTTGTCACAGCTCTGTTACTGACAATTTTTGCCTCTGCGGCAGGAGCAGCAGAAATAGGTGATGTTTACATACAACTCCGCTTCACCATCTGGAATGTAAGTGTGAATCCACCTTTATCTGTGGCATAATCTGATACTCTGAGATGCTGTAGCTCAGGCAGAGGCAAAGCTTTTGTTTTGCAAGCTCCAGAGCTGTGGCAGAGCAGTAGATATGACAGCTGGAGCATAACTAGCAAGAGATAGTCAATGAGCCCTAAACCAGATGAAAGACAGAAGAACCTTTAGGCCAATGCTAATGATCATCAGCTATCCAGGAGGCAGAATATCAATAAAAACTTAAAAGCACTCCTTTTTCTCCTTTACAAATTAACCCTGCACCAATGGTGAAGAATTCCTCTGAGATAAATGCGTCAAGATATTGGGAGGCTCGAAAAGTACAGGAAATAGCAGAAGGAGGGCAAAACCCGAGAGAAAAACGAGAAACTGAACTACAAATCAAAGCAAAGACAAAACCACAAACAAAACCCCCAAAGAGACAAATAAACTAAAATCCCAGGCTTCTTCTTCCTCAGCAGTGAGGTTGGTCAGGAAAACACTCCTTAGAAACTGATATTTAGGTAAATTCACAGACTATTTTAGTTTGAAGAAAGCTCTGGAGGCCCTCTAGTCTATGCCCCTGCTCAGAGTGTGTGTTGGCAGATCAGGTTGCTGAGGGTTGTACTTGGTTGGATCTTGAGCACCTCCAAGAGCAGAGGTGACATAAACTCTGTGACAACCTGCTGCAGTCTGTGGCTGCTCTTATTGCCATGCAGTTCTGGAGACAGTACTGAGAGGGGAAAAGCAGTCAGGAAAACAAGACTGGAAATTCAAGGCAAGACCCGTGCCTTGCTCCTTATGAAGAGATGACATGGGGGAAATCACATTCTTTGTGCCTTTGAAAAAACTTTAAGCTTCAATGGATTTAAACGAAGTGTAGAGGATGCATTCCTAAGCATAAGAGTGTGGCTGATCACTGAGCAGTGACCTGCCTCAAGCCAAAGGCTAGAGGGAAATACACTTCTGTGATTGACGTGGTTGTTTTGTTTCCTGCATCAAATGAGTACGAATCTACTTGTGATAGCCAGAAGTTTTGAACTGCCCGCCAAGAAATGGTGAGTTAGACTTTTCATAATACTGTGAACTTGCTATACAAAGAGATTTTTGAAAGTTCTAGGATCCACAGAAAATCACACAGCTGTAAAAGTAAGAAAAGAATGTTTGGATCCAGGGAAAAATATGGCAAGATTTACAATTTTCGCTTTGTTTTGTTGTGGGTTTTTTCTCAGAGAAAAGATTAAAACAGCAATAGTATTAAATGGAAAGAACATTGCTTCTTCCTCAACACAAAGGAGAAAACATTATTGCTGTTTTATATATAACCTAAAGGTGTGTTTTAATGTGATTTTCTTGTAGAGCTTTGATCCTAAGGTAATCACAATCACAAAAATAAACAACAAAATCATTTTCAAGTAGATCTTCATTCCTTTTGAAGTACCAGTCTAATTATAAGTGAATGAATTTCCATTCCCTAAGAAAATTCTGATATTTGATTTGATTTCAAATCAGTTTGATTTGATCTCATATCAGGATGAAAAATCTACATTGAAATTTTTTTGCCAAAAGATGTGTTCCAACTTTCTCAAAACATTAGTTTTGCACTTCTCTACCATGTTATTCAGTGATAAAATGATATATTTGAAACAAAATATCTCAATAATATCCTTCATAATTTTTTAATTGAATTGATATGTTCCGAAGAAATATGTTGATATAATAACATCATCATTAAATAATGTACCCCAATGAATTGTAAAACTAAATTGAATTCTTGCCATAATAAAAGTAATCCCTGATCCTAAAAGTCTTGTAAATCTCTGCTCCTAATCAATAAGTGACTTTAGCATGTGATTCTGTCAAATCAGAGGGAACAGTAGCCAGCTTTTGGAATCATTCCTGAATAGTCCTGCTTTTGCTTCCCAAGATTTTATTTTTTTTAATATGCAC
The DNA here is from genome assembly GCA_013398015.1 of Oreocharis arfaki. Classification (NCBI taxonomy): domain Eukaryota; kingdom Metazoa; phylum Chordata; class Aves; order Passeriformes; family Paramythiidae; genus Oreocharis; species Oreocharis arfaki. Next base: position 148,572 of record VZRR01010264.1, on the reverse strand, counting down.
TTTCTTTTCTATTAATCAATAATGTCAATAAATGTAATCTGTGGGCATGTAAATAAGTTACATACCTCAGTTTTAACAATTAATATGGTACAGGTATGGGGTTATGTTCTGTAAACTGATTCATCACTGGTACTCCACTTCGGGCTAGGTGAACATGCATCATGATTTTCCAGTAACTTCTAATTTGTCACTTTAAACAACAAATTAAAAGAACTCGTCATATTTTGCAGTGTTCCTTCAAAATTTCTCAGCTGTTCTGTAATCATCTAATAAAAAGAACAAGAGTGGTGTTCCCTTTATCCAGTTGGTCTGTTCTTCCCTGTGAGAAAGCTTTTAATTCCTTTTAAGGAAAAATGAAAGAGAATTTGGGGATCATAGCAAATAGATTTGACATATTACATGACCAAGTCTATGCTCCTGACAATTCAAGTTAGTCCTACTAATCAGGTATTAAACTGTTATTATAAATGCCTTTAAGAGATAATTTAGCCTGTAAAATTTCTTTTAGAAGGCCATTAAGAGCTTCTGGGGATTTAGTGAATCCAAGGACCTCACAAATCTCTTGCATTCTACTGTTGTTTCCTCTCACAGCTCTTGCACAAAGCTCTGCCTTGGGTCAGACCTCCATGCAGCAATCCTGGTCAACAGGAATGCTCAGTCACTGTAGTCCTTAAGGATGCAGAACACGAACACCCACCCACACAAATCAAACCTTGCAACTCAGAAGAAAGGACTGCCTGGTTGCCCTGGCAGTGCGAGTGGAGGGAAGAAGGGAATAACATAAGCAGTGGCAATGACTAGACATGGCAGTTCATGGAGGCTGTAAGGGAGGGGCTCTGGAATCACACATCGTTGGAAGATGTATCTAAATAACGTGGCAAAGCATTGTAGCAGCACGGAGCTTCTCCAGGAGACTGCAGCACTCCAATGGGAAAGGGGAAAAACCAAGGTACGCACTGGACTTCATTTTGGATGTGTTCTTTTGGGGGAAAAAGAACACACACCAAGGCTCTTTCTTTGGCCTTACCACATTTTGTGCTGTGAAGGGAAATAAGGCACAAGATGGCACTCCTTAAAGACAACCAGTCTGAAAAAGGAACTGGAAGAAAAGAAAGTGTGACTAAAGACCAACTTGCCTGCAGTCTACAGAAGGAACAACTCTCTAGGTTTTAAGCAAAATAGAGATGTAGTTCACTTTACAGTCCCAGAGTTATCTCTTTTCTCTTTTTTTTCTTATTTCACATCTAATTCCTTTTTCTAGAAAGCAGTAATGTGATTATTTCTTAAAATATTTTTACCTGTGAATCCCTCTTTTAATTTAAAAAAATGCACTGATGATGTAAAAGTAAGATGTAGAGAAGTGTCAAAGAGAGATTGCTCTAATAAGACATTCAGGGGTGATTTGATTTCCCCTGCTGTTGCAGTAAGTCAGTAGAAAAAATCATATTTTAGACTCTCCTAAAATTTTAAAACTGTTCATGAGGAGTATTGATGACATAGCTGCTGTAGTTAGGTATGTCCTTTAATTTTTCAGTGAAGAAAAACTGTTGCTACTGTTTCCACTAGAATACTAAAAAAGACATGTAGGTTAATAGAAGGAATTCAATTTAGGTACCAACAGAACTTAAATGTTGTTATTCAGGCACCTTCAAATGCAGACGAGGGGTGATTTTTCCAAACTGAAGCTCCAGTTCTTAGTGCGTCTGCACTATTAAGTCTCTGCAACTGGGATTTGCTTTTAGACCCAAATTATCAGAAATCTTTTTTAGTCTTTAAACTGTCATATATGTCAGATATGCAACAACCTAATCCAAATAAAATTTGTCACATATACCCTTCAACAATTATTTCAATTTTTTATCAAATAATTTATGTGATGAGCAGTATTTTGCTGCGTTTGACTAGACTCTGCAGCTTTGTTAGATAAATTATTTAGCAAATAACAGAAACATTCATCAAATAATGTAATCTGCAGTATTGGATACTTTTGGTATTTGACTGGCTTAGATAAAAACATATCAGCAAAATGGAAGCTATGAAAATATAGTGATAAGACTATAGCAGCTTCCCCAGAAGGTTTCATAAACCAGAGGGGAAATAAAATAAACCAAACCCACTGCTCATTGCTGATGTTCTGTTTCTCCTTAGTTTCTTGTTTATTTTTGTGCCATAAGAATTAATTCATTGTTTAACTGGAACAGTAAAGAAACTTTGTTGTGTAGCACGTCACAGTGGTAATTCAGAAGGTGTACAGCTGGCTACTGAAAAATGAAAAATGAAAAGACAAGAAAAGAAAGATTTAATGAGGTGGATTTCAGCTGTTCAGTGAGTCAAACAGGTATCTTAATAATTAATATATATTTTAAGACATGTTTATGTATTTAGTGGGGCTGAAAACAAAGCCTATGTGTTGTCATCGTGTGCTGTATTGAAAAAAAGCTGATGGATGTCTGAAGTAGCTGTACCTTTACTGAGTTGGTCAAATCTGTGCATATGCACTGATGCTGCTTCCTCACACGTGCAAGCTGTACTCTGACCTTTGGAAAAACACAAATGAGCTCAGAGGAATCACACTTAGAGTTTGTGGCACTGGGGGTGTGATGGGTTAGGGAGAGTGCTCAGTGATGTGCAGAGAGACACTGCAGGGGAATTTGGCACTGGATAGCCCAGCAGGGAACCTGTTCCCGTGGAAGTGATGTGGCTGCCTATATCAGCCTGAAAATGTTGTGCAGGTCCTTCCCTGTGCAGAACTGGAGCCACAAACGCAGCCCTTGTGCACCAGGAAGCAATCCACTTTCCCATGAAAAGGAGATAACAGAATGAGCTCTAGAAATTTTTAGCTTTACCGTCTTGATCCAAACCCCATTTGAAGCCTCTCTGCTGATTTCAAGCTGGCTTTGGTCTGGTTACAGAGGGAAAAGAGATTTCATTGTCAAGGCAGCTGGGGGTGATCTTGTTTAAAGTGCCTTTGTAAAAAGCTGGTGGCAGACAACAGCTGATGGCTTAAAGACACACTTCATCAAATTATACGTCCACTTCTGGTATTAAAAACTAATGCATTTGTCACATGCAATTGGGCCTAAAGCAGGCAAAAGTACTTCACAGCATGTCCCCTGAGAGCTATCATAAACAGAAATCAGAAGAAATGCCAAAATCTTTAAGGCTTGACAGCAAATGATGTTTTAATTTAGTGGACATACAAAACTCTCTTTGACATCTAAATGGATGTTTGCCATTAGAAATCTCTCCCCTTCCCTCAATATTTGTGACAAAAGAAGACATGTATACAAATGTAATTGTTTATTTTAATTTTAAAAGCAAAATTTGCATAGTACAGTAAAGGTTGCCTTTAGAAGGACTGAGCCCACATTCCAAAGACGGAGATGTTAATAAATTGAGAAAAACTTTATCTCAGAGTTCAATAGGAGCCTTTAAAACTGGATCCCTATTCTACAGTAACCTCAGCACAGGGTGGAGGATACTGGCATCCATAACACAAAGAATAAATTTTATGATGCCAATCCTTTACCACAGGATTAGCCTAGTGACTGTAATTATAATGAAGCAGAAGGTCAAACTCTTGGAAAGGGAGTCTTATTACTTTTGCAGCTGTTACCTGTGTTAAAATGCTTCTCTTGAATCCCCTAAAAACCTGACTACCAAGTTATTTGCACATCTAAACCCAAAGCTATTAAAAAAGAGGGACAGGACAAAACTAGAATGTTGTAAAGCATCCTTCAGATTTAGTAGTTGCATTTGTGATGCCTTCTGACCCTAAACTTAGAAAGGTATTTTGAAAGGAGCAGAGAGAGCTCACTACTGAAAGGTTCTGACCTTTCAGCAAGGTTGCCTGTTCATTTATATGCCTCCTGAACTGCTCATCACCTTCATTTATGATTAATAAACTCCAGTCATCCTGTTTACACTGGATCACAAGTTCTTTATTAACTTTTCTTTTTTTTTATCCTTTGGTGTAAATGTAGAGTGCAAGGTTTGTGGGGGATATATTGGACTTTGCTGTGAAAGGTGTGTAGCTACATAAGCAGAAAAATTAATCAGGTTGGTGCAACCACAATCATAGTATTCCATAATGTGTGATGAACTCTGCACGAGCTGTCTAAATTGCAATAGTGCTGACTGAAGTTTTGGTATTTCCATAGCTGGGAATGATTATTCATGTGCATTACCTTTTTTTTTTTTGCTTCTATTTTTTTTCAATAGAATGCCCTGGTCTGCTGTTTAGCTCTTGTTCAAACAAGCACAATTGCAATGCAGGAGAGCAGGATTCAGGATCCATAGTTCTGCTGCTTCTTGTGGGACTGGAAATGAATGCAGAAAAGTGTTCCTTCATATACTTGTTGCTTAAGGCTCTAAGCTTCTTCGGCAGAGTCTCCCTAAGAAGGGAGAGACACAATTCCTATCTGTCATCTTTTCTCCTGGAGGTCCTGAACGGTTTGGAAAGACAGGACACATTAGCACAAAACAAAGTAATGTTTTCCTTAGTCTCTTGTCACAATCTGGCCTGAATTATGCTTGCAGAGTGGACAGAGGACTCCAAGTCTTCCTGCATCCTATTTATCTTCGCACGAAGACACACTCTTATCTCTGTATGAATAGTGTCTTGAAAAGCCACAAAAATGGTAAAAGAAATTTTGATTTTGCAGAAAATGGTAGGACTAGCTGCTTTTTAGATTAACTGGCTTAGATATAGCTTTTAACTAATAGATAATAGAATTACAGTTAAAAACATCCTCCAGCAAGTTTAAGAACTTCTGATGTATGTTATTTCTGTGATATAGGAAAAGACTTCTAGTGCATTTCAGGTCTATTCCCCTTCCACAACACTTGCCAATTCATCTATTCCATTTCATAAATTAATCTGTCTTTAAGGAAATAGCCTTTTTTTGACTTATTGCTTGTACTACATGTCCTCACTGAGTCTGCAAAATTCTAGGAACTCTTCTTTAAAGGTCCTCCTGATTATGTGAAATGTAGTTATTAACTCTCTCCGATAATCTTTTCCTGGTGGTTATCTGCTAATATGTTACAAATTCACAGATGTTTCTCTGTGTGTTTTTAGGGGAGATGACTTTGCTTTTTGTAAGACCTCTATAGTCACAGCTTCTTTCTATTAAATGTATACGTGAAAAAATAAACATTATTTTGGTTTGTAGAGTTTCAATTAACAAAAACACTTTATCTTGCATAAATGTCTTTGCATATCAGGGGAAGAGAGGGATGAGAATCTTGGGAGTGAATTCCTTGCTTCAAATCACAGACAGACAGACAATTTCCTAGGTTTTGGCAGAGCGTTCTTCCACAGACCCAAAGACATTGGAGTTAGTTTAATTTTAGCTGGCTAAAATGTTGGTGCTTAATCTAAAGAAATTATCTGGATTTCTTGAGTCAATGAACAGAGATGGGCCATAGAAACCTCTCTTAGTTTGGGAAGAGCCATTCAGTGGCCATTTCTCTCTCTCTCACTTTCTCTGTGCCTCTTTGGTGATGGAGGAAACCGAGAGTAGCATCTTAGACTATAAGACTTCAGATATTAGATCAAATAAGTCATAACTTTCTCTGGGCCTGTTCTCCAAAAATGCCAAGGCATGTAGCCATTTAATAATTTTAAGTCATTTTGAGTTTTAATAATATATATTGTTCCATAGTTTTTCCTAAACACAAGCAAAAGAGTTTTCTGGATGCTGGTACAGAATTTATCACTTTTCAGGACTTGGGTCTGTCTCCATGCCCATTTCCTAAACTCTTCAACAGCTCCTTCTCCCTTTCTTGCCTGAACCATCTGAGATTATGTGTGCTCACTATGTATTTGAATAGTAAAATGCTGGCATAATGCAGCCTCGGTTTTAGCAGCAGCCCTGACATAATGCTAAAATACAAATAATAGAACAAATATGATAAAAATTCTTATCCTGCATCTAAAGATAAAAAAGGAACAAAAACCTGAGCAGCAAGCCCAAAGCCTGTGTTCTTTTGGGCTCAAATGGGACTCACACTTCAAAGCTGAGAATAGTTGTCTTAGTCCAGAATTCAAATTTACAAGTGAAGTTTGACTATATCAGAGCTAGTTCTCTTACACTACATGTTGTAAATACCTTTGAACTCACTCCTATGAAACAGAAATGCTTTCTGAAGAAAAAAGTTGAAAAGATAAGTGGCTTACGAGTTACTGTAATTAAAATCTAAAAGATGCTTTCCCAGCTGTTGCTTTTGAAGTTATGCTTAGTTGGTGGCTAGGTGCCAGCATTCAATTAGAAGTATGCATTTTTATTAACAGACTATCATGTGTTATATTATGTCAATAATTCCTTTTAAATTAATTCTTTTTATTTTTAGCAATAGTCACAGGTGTCCAGGTCATTAAATATTAAAATGGGCCCCACTGACAATTGTGCAGCATCCTAAGTTTGTTTGGTGTTTTATTTGCACACCATTTGAAGTTCAAAATTAAAATATCTCTGAACTTGTAGAGAGGAGGGTTTGGCCAAGATAAGTTAGTGCCTGAGGGGAAAAAATAAAGAGAGAGATGCACTGCCTATGTGCAACTTTTTGCCTACATTTGGGTTTCTAATTATCATGGTTTCATTTACTTACTCATCATATGCATGTTGCAAGTGGGGGCCTCATTATTTTGCTTCACTTCCTTAGATATCAACGTCTCAGGCTGGAATTAGTATTGGGGGGGGGCGGTGTGATGTTCATAGGCTTTTAGAGGTACTCAGATCACTGTCAATACAACACAAGAACCATCCTTCTGAAAACAGCCTTTTTCCCAGTTTTCCAGCTTTTTGTTGTAGGATTTATTTCACCAAACTTCAGTTGGCTTCAGTGTAGATACCTTCATCTAGGCTCGATGACTAATCTGCCTAATTGACACAGTTATTTTGGGTTAAGAAGAAGGAAGCCTGGAAGAGTCTTTTAGTCTTCCTCTCATGATTACAGGAGCTTTTAACAGCAGTCAGACAGAGGTTTTCTATCTACTGTCTGAAGATGCCTGAAGTTACAAGAGGTGTTCTGACCCATATTGTCTTTATTCATGGTTAAGACCTTACGCAGAGCAAAAAAAAGATTGAGGCATATTCTCTTTTTTCAGGGTTCCAGTGGAGGTTCAGTGCTCTCACGTCATTTGAACCATAATATAAAGTGCTGAGTTTCCTCTGCTTGTGCAGCTTAATATCATACATAAATTGAAGATCCTTTGGAATACTCTGTTGGTGACTAGACATCGATAATGATGGCAATACAATACATATCCTATTGGTAAAATATGTATGTAGTCAGTAGTGTCCTTCATTTGTGGCTTGCAAAGGGTGTGAAATAGTTTCACCAGTAAAAATGAATTTCTTTTTACATAGTGTGTTTTAGGAGCTGCCCTCTTCATTTTGAATGTGGAAAAAATTATGTCCCCACAGTCACACTGGAAACGTGCTAAAAGCTAATTGGAAACCTAAAATCTTCATTTCTATTCCTTCTTTGGTGGCTCTTGTAGGTGTTGCTGACAAATGCTATTTCTTGTGCTATTTTGAAGTTTAGAGCACGGGAAAGCAAGTTGTATATGAGCTCTTCTGCCACCCCATTCCAGCTTCTCATTTTAACCTCAGTTGAAGAGGACAAACTCCTCAAGAGCTCAAGTTAATTGTTAAAAAAAATTAAGAAGCAAGAAAAATAAGTGTAAAACCCATTTCTTGGTGAAAGCTTTTAAAAATAATTTAGCTAATTAAAAAATACAGATGTTGATTTGAACTATTACTCATTTTTTACTGGACTTTTAAAGTTTTGGATCATAATGTATTTTTAACCATCTGCAAATAGCTTAAGAAAACTGTACATGCCAAAACATTCTTTTTATAACTGAACAGCTCTTTCAGTAAAACCTGAATTTTCACACTGCAACTGCTGATGTTTCTTCTTTCTCTGACCTATCCCTGACACCTCCAAGAGCTACCTTCAGGAGATATATCACTTCCCTCCATTTATAGCCTGTGTTCTACTGAATAGCAGTTGGTTACTGGCCTTTGCCAGCAACAAATTACGAGTTTCGCTGCATTGTCCAGCTGTGTTGTAGGAAAGAAAGTCAATGTTTGTCTACTCCTCACTTTTTTCTTTGTGCTGTACCTGTCCATTCATTCCAGAGAGGCCCAGCACCCTCAGTTTGTGACTGTCCAATAATCTTGCACTGTCAGTAGCCTGAGGAAGTTGGTCACTTGCCATCCAGCTCAATGCCCCACACGTGAACACATGGGCTGCTTGTCGCTACATGTGTAGACCAAGTGATGGATTGCAGGATATAGCAAAATCTGCCAGGGACTTGGAAGGGTTTCAATTTCTTTGGCTAGTCTGTGACCTATTTATGTGTGCTGTATTGATAAATGAAGTGAAAAATCTTTTACACCTTTCAATGAAGGGGCCGTTTGGTCTGGCAACAGCTCTGACACTTTTAGTGATGTCCTATAGGAAACAGCTGGGATTATTAATTCATTTTTACACAGGTCACTAAGCATCCAGAAGTCAATATTTCTTTTAAATTGCTCTCAATCTGGACCAAATCCATTCTGAAGGTGAAAGGTTCCAGATATATACTGCTACCGGCCATCATTAGAGTCCTTTTTAAGTTGTGCCAATTGTTTTTCCTTGGTTCAGCCTGAGAACGACTGAGCTAGGAAGAACAGAAAAAGTGTACATGCTCTTTAACTTCTGTTTTTAGCCCATGTTGTAATTTCATATTTTAGTTCTTGGAAATATACTTAATTTTATTACAGATGACACCAATCAGAGTGAAGATAAGATGAGAAATACTTTAGATTCTGAGTCTGAAACAATTGCTCAGTGACTCAAGACTCAAATGTAATGAGGAAGGAAGAATTGCAAGAAGGAAAGATTTACACAGACACAGTTGAGGATAAAGCTGAGCAGAACTGCACGGTTTCAATTCCCGGGAATTTCTTCAAAACTGTAATTTGACTTTGTGAGGAGACATACCTGCTGACTCTAACATTTGATGAAAGTCAAAGCCAAAGTACTAAACTTCAAGGTGCCTGATGGCAAAACTATAGGTCTGAAATGTGACCTGAACATTGTCTGTCTTCGGAGGAGAAAGGAGGCAAACTGGAACTTCTTTGCTGATCTCTGGAGTGATATGCCCAGCTCTTCAGCTCCTGGCACTTACACTGCTATCTGGCTGGCTTAACACATTACTGATTCTCTTTTATAGCCCTTTTTCAGAGTAGTGAATGACTAAACAAGTCCCAGAGTATGGAGAAGAGCTGCTGTAACTATGCAAGGACTGGGAATACTGCCTGGCAGCAGCATGTTAAAAATAAAATACTAGCTCTTTAAACAGATTAAAGATTATTTGATTACAGTGTGTAAACTCCTTCTTGAAGAGATACTGATACAAGCGATACCTGAAATAAAAGCAACAAGTGGTACAGCACCAGGAACAGGAAGATAAATCCACATGTATTCATATTAGATATATAAACAATCCCTTCATCTTAGAGATTAGAATAACAAGGAAAATAACGGACTAGTGTTGGAGTCAAGCCTGCATGTGGTTGTGCATTATAACCTTCAGCCAAGCAGAAATTAGACCCACTTTAAGGGTGTCTGGGTCAATTAGTACGAGAGGTCACACCAGGTGGTTCTCTGGTAGTTTTGGGTCTTGGTATTGGCTGCTTGACAGCCCTGACTTGGTCCTTCCTCCAGCCTTAATATGAGGTCTTGGAGTACTCCTTACATCTGGAAATACCTGAAGGAAATTTGAAGAAGACCAGCTATAGAAGGGGTCGGAAACCTTCCATAAGAAGATGTTTCTTCAACTCCTTTTTTTTGTAGAAAAGAACCCCTTACATCTGCAGATAGTTTTCTGAGCTTATATTAGGAAATCCAAGCCCAAATTATTTATGTTTGGGCTCTTTGGACATGAAAAAAATCTGTTTTTTCAACTGGCCAGAAACAGTAATGAGCCAGTTCAGTGTTATTGTTTGGTTTGTTGTGGTGATATCCTTAGGAATTCCCTGTTGTCCTAATTAATTCCCATTCCAACTTGTGGGGCTGATGGATTATTTGTATATAAAACAGCCAGATTTCCTCTGGAAGCAAGAACTATGGTGCAGTGTGGGAGTTCTGTGATGTCTTATGGAAGCGTTATTCCTGTAGAGAGCACAGGAAAAAAGAACGAGCATGCCAAGAAATCATTTCTCAGGAATATCTGCATTATTGTGTTTATGATCAGCTGAGCTATTATTGAGGGAAAGAAAAAAACCCAATTTTCCTTCATTCCACGATTATCACCTTTACCTTTGTCTCCTCTAAGCTCTGTTTTTCTTTTTTATCAGTTATGTTGAACACTGGTAAGATTCTTCTTCATCCAACCTCAGGCACTCATTTTCAGGAAATTAACTTGGCATTGTAACAGCTCTTAACATCTGTGACTCTTGACTTTGAGATAGCTGACTAAAGGAGCTAGGCAGAGCTTTCATTTATTGCCAATAAATTCTGACTTTTTTTTTTTTTTTAACTAGGACTGAACAGTTTGATTTATCCTTTCATGATATTGAACTTATTTTGGGTATGAGAATAACATGAGGGATATAACATATTTTGTACAACATCTTTCAAAGAGGCCAAAATAGAATATCCTCATATTTCCAGAAAAAAAAAAAAATTGTGTCTGCTGGTATAAAGGTTTTTTGCTTCCTTTTTAGACTGATGCTGGTAAAGCTCGTGCTGTGCAACTTGAAGTGGATGTAAGGTTCTAGGAGTATTTGCTGCAAAACAGCTGTGCTCTTCTTTGCCCTCCAAGTGCCAGTTCAGCATAAAATTCACCTGTGTTTACATCAGAGTAAAACAAAGTACCCCTGGGAGAAAAGCTACCAACCAAGCATGTTTTTACAGAATAGTGATACTGTGATAAAAACGCTTTTGTTGCCAAGGAAGAGGTAAGGCAAGCAATAAAGGGCATAAAGTAACCCCATGATCTACAGGTGAAAAATGGCAGGCACACTGAATCACTGTATTCAACTGCATCCTCAAATCTAGAATTTTCCATTCCTGATGTAATGTTTATTGGTATTTAATTTACTTTCCACATACTATTCCTAGTCATCTTTTCTTCTTCATGGTCCTTCGGGTCTTTCTTGATTTTATTTTCAATAATTAAGACAAGAAGCTGTGTCAAAGCCTTTTAGCGTGGAAGACCTCTTCTGCATTATAAACTGCCTCTGGTTTTTTGTTTGTTCTTCATAATCTTCATTTTATTTCCACTCACTCTCTTCTATTCAGTTTTCTTCCTATTATCACAATTTTCCAACTTAACTCGAAAAGCAAATGCTGTAATTACTTCATAACACTTGAGATTTTTTTGCACTGAGCTGCATCTACCTTGGTTAGCAGCCATACTCAGACACAAACTGAATTTGGTTTTAGATTCTAGATTTCAGATGTTCTCCTTTTTGCAAATGAACTGAAAAAAACCCACCTTTTAGACCTGACAATTTTGAATTTTTTTTGTCTGTATCAGCATGTGGAAGTCCATTCCAGTTTTCCCACTCAAATTCTTACCTCTTACCTAGTAGTACTTTATCTTTGTCCCCTTTTCAACTTTTTTTTGGATCATTATTAAATAAAACTGGTAGCTCCACTTCTACTTGGAATATTAATTTAGCAGAGCACAAAACAAAATGGATACTTGGGAGGTAATAATGTATCTGAGTTCTAAAATTATCACGTACAAAAATTTTTAAGCAACTGTCTTAAGAGTGACTGTTCAGAAAATTCAGAACTGAAGGGTTGAATTGCAGCCTGATTTTTCAAAAGTGAAAGCAATGGCAGTTCCCAGTAGATTCAAGTAGATTTAAGTAAATATTTTAGTATATTTAAGAACATATTTTAGGTTTATATACATCAAAGTTTCAGTCCAAATCTGCAAAGACTAAAAGAAAGATCTTATGCCATTGATATGCATTTAACAGTTCAATGCCAAAGCAGTATTAAAATGGCACACTTTGGTGTTCCTAAGACTTAATAGATCAATAATAGGTATTTTACATACAAATCCTCTACATGTGTCTCTATAATTAGGTCAACAGTACCCAGTTTAAAACTTCCCACTTATGAGCTTATGGAAATGGACAAATAGCCAGTGTTTGGAAAAGTTCAGATATAAGAGTTCCTTCACTCTTTTTCAAAGTAATTTATATTCTAGGTCTTCTGCACTACAAGTGCTTTTTTTTCCTAAGTGTAAAATTTGTCTTTTTGGCAAAACTGACTTTAAAAGGTTTATGCTTAAACTTCAGGTGTTTTTCTTTTTCTTTTTTCTTTTTTTTTTCCTCTAGTACAGCAGATCAATAAGTCAAAAATTCTAAAGAAAGTTTTCAGGTCTGTGTTCCCTCCTGTTTATTTTTTGCCTTTTACTGATGGAACAAGTCTGCCTTGTGAGTCATAGGTTACAAATAATTGCAACCACAGATTGTTTTTGATTTAAAGACAGAGGTATAGAAATTATCTCACTTGGGATTACCATGCTTCTCCTACTCTCTTCATCTTCTCTCTCCAGGGAAACATTCAACCAGCCAAATATGAAAAACCTTTAGGACCCACTGTCAGCTGATGACAGCCAAGAGAAGTGTCCTGCAGTGCAGCCCACATCCTCAGGATCAGACTCTGATTCTATTTAGAGTTAACACTCTGGACTGAGATTAATGAAGGAAGAATTTTTCTTATTATTTTTAGTGTCATTCTTAAAAGCATCTTATTTTGGAAACCTTAATTTAAATGAGTTTTCCTCATGCGTCTCCATTTTTTTAAAGAGGAAGACTTTGTGGGTAAATTTCTATTTGGAAACGGGGTTGGTTTGTTTTGTTTTTCTAGTTTGAGGTTGGCTTGAGGATAAATCAAAACTTTACAGAGGAAAATTGTGATCTCACAAAACCAGAAAACATCTCCTGGAACAAAGATGGAATATTTAATCATGGGTCAGTTAAACCAATATAAACTGTATCTCAGTGAGTTTTTTTTCCCCTGTATGCCCTAACTGAAGTATTTGCCTTGTAGTTTGGCTTAGTCACATAGTACAAAGTTCCTTTTCCCTCTGCCTACCCATTTGTGAACAGCAGAGTGCAGACACAGGGGCACAGAAACCCGGGAGAGGTTGGAGCCCTCAGAGGCCCCATCATACCCAGCAACATCCCTGTTCTGCACTCACCGTCCCAGTTGCTTTGTATGGCCCTGCCAGAGCATGGCTGAGGATGCAACCCCATCCCAGGGGAAGCTGATGTGAGGGACCTCCAGGGAGTTCTGCAGTCCTCGCTCTGTTCTGTTTTGATTCTGCGGGGGAAGAACCTTCACCTTTGGTTTAGGCTTTGGTGTGTACTGTCCTGTTCAGCAACCAGAAACAAAGAGATTCTGGCATTTGTGCATTTTCTTCCTTTTCGCTTTCTTTACTGATAAAGCTTGAAATGTATTTAATTCATCACCTAAAAAAAATTCATTGTTTTCTCATTTTTAATACATTACCTAGTAATAAATGTTTATTCTCTATGATCATTGCCAGTCCTATGGTGATTAGCATTGTATAAAAGCCAAGATAGAAAAATATGTGTGTTTATCAGGTAGCTGACTAGGGATTCAGTATTTTCCCTTTTCAGCTTACAGAAAATCGTGTAACCTGTGTGGGCCATCCTTTTAGGTCAATCTCATGCAGACTATTTTCTCTTTTTCTATATCAATCCTAAATTAATACAGTAGGTGCTCTGCAGCCAGCATGGTTTTGCATTGATCTTGGTCAGCTTGTTTACAGTGTTTTGGCAAGTTGCTGATGTACTTCTCCCTGGGGATAGAGCAGGGGTTAATTGCTGTTAAACTCTCAGTGCCAAGTAATGGTTCAGACTCTGTGCTACATTAAAGATGACACTAATAAGGAAAGAGTGCACTGGATTGCTCTGTGTTGAAAATTGGACTTGTGGTGACAGAAACTTGGAGCAGAGCTGATGTAATAGGGAGGCCATAATGTAATTATAACTGCTGAACATGTGTCATACCAAGTTAAATGATACATTAATGAATCAAAACAGGTGATGGAGTGTTGCTCTTTCAGCAGATAGAGGTGTTTTCAAGGTCAAATTGTCATTAATCTAATAATCTGTAAACTGTATATGCTTCAAATTATAAGCAAAATCATCTCTAATGGGTTTTTTAGTGCATTTCTTGTCCTGTACCAAAGGGGTGACAAAAACAGAAGACGCTGTTCTCAGTGTAATTTTGTTTATCCCTCTGTTATTATATTTCTGTTATACCTGATATGATATACGTGTCCCTAACATTTTTCAGTCAGGTGTGAGCTTTGGGTCCCCGTGCTCTGAGGAGGCTGAACACAAGCCAAGAGGTGTGTAGACATGTGAGTATAGCACGGAGCCAAGCTAACAAGCTTTGCTGAGAGAGTGAATACAGTCAGTAAATGGCTTCGAGTCAGCTTGAGCCACGAACAAAACAAGCTCACTCCTGCTCAGAGCAGAAGTAAGTGTGTGGTAATATCATGAGTTATATTTTTTGTAAATTCTCTCTGCCTATTCTGGCTCTGCATCAGATGAAAACCATCTCTTACCTCAACTGATTCCTTGTTTAAGTCCTGTTCGTCCTAATTTTGGTTCTGGTAGGACCATTGCGTACAGAAGGTGAATAAAGGCTTCTGTTCCAGGTTATGTGGCAGCCCAGGATACAACCATACAAATGGTACTTGGCTGCTTGAACACGACAGTATCTACCTCCATAGCAAGTCCTGAGCACTTAAAGCAACCTATCACCGTTTTCTCTTTTGTAATTTTATTAATGAAAACTACAGTATTTTTACAAGTAGCCCTGGCTGAGAAGTTAAAATGAGACCACCGTGGAACAAAAAAATATAAATCCATTTTGACAAAAGAAATCCTTTTTTGAATTTTGCAGTCCTCTGATTCCTGCCATGGCTAAAAAAATCTGTTTATTTCACATTAGTCTTGCTTCTCATAAGATTCTCCTTTATCCTCATGCTGTTAAAAAATGAAGCAAACATTTCTTTGAAAGGGTCTAGCTGAGTCCATTTCAGAGTTTCTATTAAAAAATGGGATTTTAATGTCTAAATCAAATTGGGTCTTTTGACAATGTCAAAGTATGTCATACTTTGACTTTTTTTAAAAATTCTTATTTTTTTTCTTAATATGGCCAATAAATATTTTAAGAAATGGAACTTTGCAGCAAATTCCTTGCTAAATGGTTCTTCTGTATTGTTTTCATCTTTTCTTTTTCCATAAAAGAATTGGGGGTTGAACTCATTTTTTTAGGATCTTGGACTTCACATCCTTTTGCTTTTGCTGTATTACTTAAGGGAGGCAGGTTTTCCTCTTGGGAAAGGCAAATAACAGTAAAACTGCAAGCCTTCAGGAGAGCTGCTAGGAACCAGATCCATGCCAGCTCTATTCATCAGCATGTCCTGTTTTCCAGTGCTGCTTTTCGGCAGAGGATCTCCAGGAGGCTGAGCACCTCCCAGGCACGACTTTGTGAGGAGCGCCTGAGGTGGGAAGAACTGTTCACATACTCTTTCTAAATCTTCCCTGTTCACCACCCTTTTTTCTGCTTCTCTTCCTCTCTCTGTTTTGGAGAAACATATGATGAGCTGTGCAGCTTGGAGGCTTCCTTTTGTGGCCACTCTGAATGGATGAACAGAAGGGTAGCAGCACTTGTCTTCAGCAGACTAATTCTGATTTGTAAAGTTGCCTCCAAGTACATTTCATAGAATCACAGAGTTATAGAATGGTTGGGTTGGAAGAGACCTTAAAGATCACCCAGTTCCAACCCCCCTCCCGCTAGCTCGGGTTGCTCAGAGCTCCGTCTGACCTGGCCTTGCACATTTCCACGAATGGAGCATCCACAATTTCCCTGGATGACTTCTTCCAGCCTCACAACCCTCACAGTGAGGAAATTTTTTCTAATATCTGGTTTAAACCTGCCTTTTTTTCATTTTGAAGCCATTGTCCCTTTACCACATGCCTTGTAAATAGTCTCTCTCCTTCTTTCTTGGAGGCAAGGCTATTTGCAAGACAATTATTTTTTTCTTTCCATAAAGTTCAAATTTGGCCTGAGCCATTTACATTTGGGTGTTACTGAAACAAAATACTTCCTTTTCAGATTCACAGAACCATAGCATGTGTCAGGGAAGTCGAACTGTCCTGAAAGGAAATGTTCACACAGGAGACATCACCACTGAGATCAAGAACACAAAGTATTGGTGTCATTTGGCATCCTCGGCTCTTGAAATGCCTGGCAGGGAGAGAAAGAAATAAATACTGCTTCCGTGGTATATACAATAAGCCATCTGCCATCACTGTCAGGTAAGAATTTTTTTCAGATGGAATCCATGATTTACTTTTTCTTTTCCCATGAACATTGCATTGAAAGCCGTGTCCATCTTAGTGCAAAGTGAACATTGCTTATTGTGCTGGGAGTGTGCATTAAGAATCTGTAGTGTGTGGTCTCCTAGGGCTGCATCTGCTCTAGTCATCCGTACTATGGAGGCTCGACACCCCTGCACTTTCTTGTGAGGCTGGTCAGTTAACCAGATCTAAGAATCATGGATATTTATTATGGTTGCCAGTCTAAGGCTGAATCTCACCTTTGAGAGTCATAGGAAGTTTCATTGCCCGTTTTATTTATCACAGTGTAATATTGGAAGAGAATGGCTAAGCACTATAATGCTCAAGATGACATTCTCAAGGAAAATTTGCTACCTTACAAGGGATAAATTATCTAGAACATTTCATTAAGAAGGCTTTTTGCAGTACTGAGAAGTTGTACATGTTCAGGGAAAGTCATTGTCTCTCCAAGGTGTAAACTACCACTTTCTTAGTGGGGCAATATAAAATTATCCTTTACCATGGAGCAAGCCTGATCAAAAGTGTTATGTTGCCAAAATTGAAATGTTCTCTGAGAATATAGAAAATATGTAGAGATATTGTGGGGAAAAAAGAATTTTAGTTTCAGAATGGACCATTGAAACTTTTGAATGTGAAGCAATGTTTTGTGTCAAGATGTATTAGACTTTGGATTGTTAACCACCATCTATGATTTAAAAAGTCAAGATTAGGCTAAAGGATTTTAGTTTTATAGAAGCAGAGCATAACCCTAACACAAAATTAATTTCCCTCATAAATTTTTACTTAAGTGGAATAAAATAAATGAGAGCACTTGTTCTGGCTGCATAGAAGACATAATATGAAGAGGAATGTGAACCAGAGTTGGAACATGCAGGGTGTCATCCGGCAGATGCTGAAAGCTTGCCTTCAGAAATCTGTCATTCTTGGTGCTTCCTGAAACAAAAGTATCTTGATACCCTTGCAAAAAGTTAGTGACTGTGTGAGGTTCATCAGTATCTGGCTCACCAGGATGTTGTTATTGATCCAGACTCAAAACCTATCTAAAAAACCATGATATATGCTCCAAAATTGAAATTCCAAGCTTTAAGCCAAACTTTAAAGAATCTCCCAATTCTCCTCTTCTCCAATTTCTTTTCTTGTATTCAGCCACCCATCCAAAGAATATCCCACCCTTTGGTATGTATCATGGTAAAATTTGTTTCTGTGTCTCTATAATCATTAAAAACTGCCAGTGTCTGTGGAGGTGCTCCCATGGTACCATTGTTATGCTACTTGTGTGACATAGTGGGAATAAGAATTATGTGTAGAAATAAAATTAAAAGTGCAGCAGGGCTTCTTTCACTGACAACAGTGGCAGGTTTTCTGTACAATACTTGTATAATAGCAGGGTTTCTTGCATTGTTCCCATCATTTCCCATATAGATCCTACACTGGTTGTTAAACACAGCCCCACATGGAGCAGGCCTGCCATACTGTAAGTGCCCATTATCTACCAGCGACCCTTAATCAATCGCTGTAAAACCTATCTAGTTCCTAAAATTAAACAAAGTACGAGGAAAAATTTGGATGTCTTGTCCTCTGCTACCTTTTTTTACCCCATATTTAGATGTTGAGTTATAATTTTGATGGAAGGATTCCTTCAAATACGTTGAACTGTGTAATGTAATTCCCAAGAAATTGCAATTGAGTTATCACCTGTTACTGATGACCAAAAAAAAAAAAAAAAAAATCGCTCAGATCAGCTATTTGAGGTTAATGTGCCTGAAACACTATTCAAATTTCTCTGGTTGGGTTGTAGAGTGATTAGGTTCTCATGATTTGGTCACATGGACTTTTAAATTCCTCCCTCCAGTAATCTATTCACTATGGTCTGAATCCTGCACATTTTGCTCTGGGGCACTGAGGCAGAATAATACACTTTAACATGTCTGAGGATAGAAGAAAATTAAGTCTTTGGGGCCATGTGAAGGTGGGCTTGGGTAATATGTCCACACGGACCATGCTAATCTACTCCTTGGAGGAGGAACCCAGTCCTTAATATTTTAGTATTGCCTTTATTCTTGCAGTGGCCCTTTCTACCAAGTGTCAGACCTTGAAGGCACATGTATCTTTTTCACGAAAAAGTGCATTTCAGAGGCGCTGGCACTTTCCCGAAGGCTGTTTGTTCTTCCAGTTCCATACAGCTTTTCAAATTCTTTGTGGTACAGATGCATGAGTTGTGTGCATTATCCACATTTTCTGGCACTGTAGTTCCCGTATGGTGGAGTCAAAATCTGGTATTTCACTTTGCAAAAATCTGCACAAATGCAAAAATGGTTCCTGTAAAATCCCTCCTAGGGATTTTACAATAAAAGCATTAAAAATTAAAAAAAAATTAAATTAGATAATGGTTGAATTCAGAAACAGGACACAAGGAGAGATACTAGCAGTTTCAGGGCAGCTGGGACCAAGCATTTATCAGGTTCTGTGGGAGTCACGTGGGTGAGTTTTAAGACCAGGAAGATGAATAAGGAGGTGGCTTTACAGATGATAATAAGGTGCTCCTTTGAGGCCCATCTTCATCCTTTCTACGTTTTGAAATGCACATCTTCCTCCTTTCTTGTGTACCCTTTATAGCCTGAGCAGAGAAGAAAGAGGGAGAGGGGCAGTTTGCAGACCATAAGAAGATGGAGACTTGTCTCAGGTATTGATTAGGGGTCGGTGTTACATTTCACTGAGCTTTTGTTTGCATAGGAGATTACCCAGAGATGAAAAGTGGACAGAAGAAAAAGGCCCCCCAGTAGGACACTGGAAGAGGATAAGGAGGGTTTACCAACGAGTACCCTGTAGGAATGATTAGAAAACTAGGAAGGAAAGTGCAGAAGAAGGGGGTCACTGAGGCCAAAAGAGAATAGTTCCAAAAGCTGTGTGGTACACTGCTTCAGAGGCAGGTAAGAGGACAGTGAGGACGAGAAGGAGACATTGTCCTAGCTGTCCTCATGCAAGAGAGAAGTCATTGGAAACTGCGACAAATAATTTCATTGCTCTGTAAGAAGCATGATGGTATTTTTGATGGGATTGTAAAAAGTGTAATCATCAAGTTCACAGATAAAAGGAGACTGCAGGCAGAAACCACAACCTTAACATTGCCAGTGCTGCAGCAGTGAGAATATTTAGTGAAAAACAATGGTTTTTGCTGATTTATGAGTTAGATGAAGTTTTCTTTCACCCATTAAGTTCTATTTATTGTATTTCCCTGAATTTTCTCTGAGTTCAAAGTACCTTTTCTTTATATTTCTTAGCATGAGTTCATGTCTTTTTTGTTTGTTTGTTTGTTTGTTTACCTTGCCAATTTAGAAAACGCAAATAGACTATAAGCTACTACGGCATTTAAATGAGACACATGTTTACCTGAACCTTAATTTGATAGTAAGGTTTTTTTGGTTGTTTGAAGAACCAATGCCAAAATTACTCTTGCAAATTAGCTATTGAACTTCCACTCTGATGTAATCGCTGTCTAGTATCTTCTATATTCCTCCATGCCTTATTAAAAAATTGTCTTATCAGCCTTTCTCTAGATTTTCCTGAAACTACCATTGTTCAAAGTATATTTATTCCATTTGCTCTTCCTCTGTTTATTACTATTTTTCCACTATTCTGCTAGACATATACATTTCCCTCATAGGACATTTACACTGGGATATTTTAGCTGGATTTTTCTGTGATGCCTTGTGTTGCATGTCTTCGTAAAATGCCTCTATTTTAAAATTTGTCTGTATCATATGCTCGTGAGTTGGGAATGTAGATCTAAGTATTCTGAGTTCTAAAGTGTTTGCATTGCTGAAGGTTTTCGTTCACACCCCGGGGACCGCAGAACGCAGGAAATAAAACCCTGGATTTATTTATGTATTTCACTTTTTCTAGAGCTTCCTCTTGGCTCAAGGTGCCGTCGTTAAGGGAGCCAGTTTCCCACAAACCTGTGTGCTGCTCCTCAAAGAGGGAAGTAAACCAGCCCTGCATAACCTCACTATTGCATGTGGTAAATCTCTGACCCCCCCCAATCCACTGGTATCCTCAGTTGTAGCCTCCTTAGCGTTGTCTAGACTGCACCTTAAAGTGTGCTATACCTATAATATTTACAGTTTACATAACTTAAACTGGACAAGTATCTAGTTCCAGGGAGAAAACATGAAAAACATTCCCCTCCTGAGTGCCTACTGTTTCACTGCAGCAGGGACTCAGCTAGGAAAGTTTTTTATATTAAAGGAGTTATAATTTGCTAGCAGGATCTCGACAGTTGTCTTTAGAATAAGACAATATGCCTTTCCCCTCCCTACCGGGCCTAATTCCCTGGTAACCTTATTGAAAATGTGCATGGGCTACAAAACTAAAGATTAACTGTCCAGGGACCTGCTTCCTGGAGCTTATTTGAAGATTAAATCAAATGGCAGGCAATATATATTTGGTAATTCAGCTTTGTTTCAGACTTTTCCAATCTAGTGGCAAGTACAATAGAAGAATCTGACACTCAAAAGTGCTAAATGGGTTTTTCTTCTTTTCTTTTCTTCTTTATTTTTTAAAAATTTGAAAATGCATGGTATTTCTACCCCTAGCAAAATTAGAATTAATGATTTATTTCCTCACATCTGAAAATTCTCGTCTTTTATTTTTGAGCATGAAACAAAGCAATTTTAATTACAGATGATATGAACAATTTTTCTCTTTTTGTGACATACTGCTCTTTCTTTTTATTCTACATAACAAATAGAAGAGTTTTAAGAGAAGCAATAAAATATCTGCTGTAGCACGGCAGCATTCATTTAAACAGAAAAGGAAACACACATATTGTTTTTTAATTCAGTGTTTGGACTATGTATTAGTTAAACAAATTTCTATTCAGCAAATTGGATTGAGATGGATGGATATGTTATGCTGTTTTAAAAAACTGTATTTAGAAGGCACATTCAAAGACACTGAAGTGTGATTTGTCCTAGTAGCAGACATCTGAAGAACAAGTGACATTCTTACACAAAATCTATATTGGTGATGTATTTAATTACAGAGTTGATTGAAATTGACAGCTTCAGTGACCTATGAGTGCACTGTTACTGACTGATGGATGCTTCAAATCTGGTTACTTTTAAACCAATTCACATACTGTTCAATAATATCCTGTCAAACTGCGAACTGCAGTTTTGCATGTATATGGACTAGGCAGAGAACATTTTAATTAACTGAAGGTAGAGATGAATGATGCTTAAAAATTGATGTAATTTTAAAAAATATGATCATCATGATTTGAATAGGAGATAAAGAACTCTCAGTGTTATTCAGAGTGGCTGCATTCCTTAAGAAACATATATTTTACTCTCGTGCTCACTCATATCAGCCCCAGACCTCTCAACACAGATTAGCTCTCCAGGCTCTTCTGCACATATGCAGGCAGTTCCTCATTAGGAGCTAGAGAGAGTCATTGAGCAAATGGTACCTCACCTTTCTGCTGAAAGGAGACCTGCTAAAGGATGCTCTGGAACTTTTGTAGCCAACTCCAGCGCAGAGACCAAGCCCTGTAGCACCAAGAGATGGCTCCAGTGGCCGCTGTGCTCAGCTTTCCTGGAGCATTAGTCACAGTCTCAGGCACAGCATATTTGCCCCTCTGTCTCCTTTGCTTCCACTTCTCTGCAGTTCTGGGAGGGTAGGTCATGCTTTTCTCGAGCTGTTGAATAATGCCTCGAGTCTCAGTGGACAGCCAGCTATTTCTTAGCAATTTATAGATACAAAGCTTATCTTCTGGAAGAGTAACCAACAAGGTATGAAATTCTGGCTGAAGAGTTCATGTTCTGATCTGAAGACAAGTAAATGGCATAAAGGATGAGCATTTTAACGTGAGATGTTAAAACAGCAAGCAGCCTCATAATCCCATTTAGTTAATTTGTGCCTAGATCATAGAATCATATCCTGTCAGTAATGGTAGCAATAAAAAAATAAGCTCTCCCTCTTCCTGGGTTTGTCAAAGTGGTCGATGTCTTCCTTACTGCCAAATTATACTGTGACAACTATGTATATGGTTTAAAACAGAAGCAGCATCAAGGCTCCAGGATATGGTCTGGTTGAACATGGTGCTGTTGGGTCACAGGTTGGACTCAGCGGTCTCAGAGGTCTTCTCCAACCTCATTGATTCTGTGTGAAATACATCAGCTCCCCTGTCCAGTGGCATCACTTCTCCATGGAGCAGATCGAGAACTACCTGAAGAATCATCTTTCTATTGATCATAGATGCATCTTCTGAAAGAGCAGTAAAGGTTAGAAAGTCCATATGAATCAAATATGACCTGCAGACAAAGCATCAAGCTGAGAAAAGAATTTTTAGTGAAGATTAAGCTACTTAAACAAACCGTAGGCTTTCTGCCTTTGAAGGTGCTTTCTTAGTGTAGCTAAAGTTATTAAATTTGTACGTAAGTGATGAAAAAAGCAGAATTCCCATACACAAAATCTACACTTAAAGGAAGAGTGAAATGCTTCCAAGTTTAAAAAAAAAAATCAGTTCCAGGAATTTTTGTAAAACTTTTGCATGTAATACCTTTTTTTTTTTTTAGTGTAGTAACTTTTGTATGCAAGAAGTTGAAAATGTTCTTTTTCTTTGTTCACTTTTGCATCTGCGTCCTCAACACAGTTTTGCATTTTAATCATATAAGTAGAAGTAATAGATTTCACACTACAACCTGGAAAACATCTTTACACTCTCCGAGATGTGGTAGGTAACAGAATATAGAAAGATTAAAATTCTTACACTTATCCAGAATTTTACCAGCGCAAGAAAACCTATTTTGTCATCAACAAAGATTGTGAAAATATCCTTTGAGTGGAAAGAAATAAGAGTATTTAGCATTAGAATGAGTTCAGGAGGTGATAATGCTGCAGTATTTTCGTATCTTGTATCAGTTATAGCTGATATGTAACTTATGATAGAATGGAACTTGTTATAGACTAACCAGAAGATTTATCCTGTTTCTCTGTGGCCTGCACTGAGTTCTAAATTGTCACTGGGGATAATTTAAATTAGAAGTCAATCTTTATATGCCTTGGATCATTGCTCATGGACACCTAAAAGCTGTAGGATAACTTGAATCTAAGCATATTTTCTCTGTTTCTTCATTGTGTTAAGTGCTAGTATCCAAGGCTAATTTTGGCTTGACCTAGTTGGTTCAGTTTTATACAACTCTCTTTGCAATGAAGGCTACAAAATGTTTATATTTTTGTCCGTGCATGAATGGCCTAAGTGGAATGTCTTAGGTGGAAGATCTATGCTTCACATTGCTTAACAATCACTTTGTAGTATAAGACACCTGTTCTGCTGTTTGTAGCTTTTTCAGACTCCAGAAATGTTTGGCTGAAATTTTCTGGGTTGAATATCTGCCTCAGGCTGAATAGGATAAAAGAGTTCAACTGTTTCTAAGAACAAGATTAAGAAAAATAAGCCTTGTTTTCTCATGTTAAAAACCATTATTTGAACGGGGTTTAAGATAAAACCTTGCTAATGTCTGTGTTTTAATGACAGCAAGGGCTGGGCAGTGAGATCTCTGAGTCAACAAGAAAAGTTAGAAATTCAAGGCACAGATGTTGCTCCGTTCTCTCCATCCCTTGCTTCATTCAGTCTGAATTCCGTCTGCCAAGCATTCAGACCTACTGTCCTTTCCCAGTGTTCCCATATTCAGGTATTTGAAACTCCTAGGAAAAGCTTTACCTGAACTAATTCTTGCATTTATCTTTTCCCACCAATCTAACAAAGATGAGTTAAGGCAATTCCAGCTGCAATACTCAAATATTAGGCCAACTCTTGACTTTTTTCTCATCAGCTTGTTCGCTTGGCTGTAAGTGTAGCATTAGAATAATCTCTGCACATCAGGAAGAGAAATATAATGACGTGAGTATTGCACAAAATTTGAACTGAATAGCAGACTCAGTGCAATTTTAGTAGTTTTTCTCTCCACTCTCAACTTTTCTATTTTCCTCTCTAGCATTTCTGGATAGGCATTCCGAGGCTATCAATATGAATAGGATGTAACAACAGCCATCTGCAGGTCAGATAAACCCATCCATCAGCATATCAGCAAGTGGACCTAAAATATTTATAGAATTTTTATTCATGAGAGAAAGAAAACGTTAATTGGTGATTAACATAAGAAGGTAATAATGAACTCAAATCTGTGTAGTGCAGTTTTGTTATTACTCATTTTCTGCAGGCAAGATAAGAAAACAAAATGAAGAAATTAGTTTTCATTTGCCAGAAGAGCTATTTTGTGTAGATTACTGATGAAATGTATTTTGAAATCTGATGCATCTGTACATATCAAGATTCATTTCTCTGATCTAGTGAAATATCACAGATACTTCCCAAAAAGGGAGCTTTCTAACAAACAGTAAAATCTGTATCAATCACTGTGTATTCATAATAACTCATAGCCCTGATACTTAATTACAGCTAAATATAATTTCTGACTTGAAACATTTTCAGCACAGCACTCAGCATATTCCTAACTTAAAATGCATTTTTTCTGTATTAAAAGTTCAAATTCTTTAATGGATTTGAGTCTGTCATGAAGTTGTCTATGTAGTCAGCAATTACTGTATGTAAAAGTATGAAAATAAGTTTTATTTCTGCAAAACAAGCAAGTCTCTTGGAAAAAAATGTAGTGTTCCTTTAAGTAGTCTTCTTCAGAAAAAGAAAAGCTGAAGTGCCATAAAAAATTATATCCATTGCTTGTCCTCTCCTAGTCTAATTTCATTTTAACTTAAATAAACATTTCTTTACATTTAGCAACATTGGAAAAGGCTGTTCTTACTCATTTTGTATGATTAAAACTACATTAGCAATATAGATGTATTAATTTACAGATACAGATACTAATTGCTTAAATATTGAGTTCAAAACTAGACACTAGTACTGGGAAGGGATAATTGGTTCTTGCCGTAGAAAAAAAATCATAATAAAGAACTTGAAAGTGCTGTCACATTTCACATAACAAGCAAAATCTCAGAATATTTGAAAAATATTCTGAAAGAAAATGTCTTGGGGCTTTCTTAATGAGAATGAATGTGGTTTGAAAAGATCAAATAATATTCACATATGTCAAATACAGGTTCTAATAACAGTTAGAGATAATGAATAAAATTAAAGTAGGTCATTTTTAGTCACTTAGGATCCAATAGGAGGCATACCTCTTCCTAACTGCTTGTTAAAATATGATTAGAAGCATTTGCTGTATTTACCAAAAAAAACCCCAAACCTATATCAAAGATTAAAAAAAATTAAAATGGGATATTTTACCATTCTTTAATTTTCTGGTTTTGTTTTATTAGCATTTGAGTAGTAAATGGCATATAAATATGTTAATATTTTAATAACTGGCATAGCACAGTGATAACCATAAGTAATATGGCTGCTATAAATATTCTGATGGGAGAGGTGGGTTTTTTCCTCTCATCCTGAATATGATGGCTTCAGCAATCCACAGTTGTCTACAAATATCTGTAACGGAATATACAGAATTAAGGAAAGAAAGAAAAGTCCAAATTACAGCATTCTTTGGACACCAAATATTGAATTTTGTACTGAAAATGTGTAGAAATTCTTAAGAGGGAAAAAAAAAAAGCCAGTGTGCTGAATATGATATTGTCTTGGTTGAGTCTCAGTTGTCTCAGTTCTGGTGAATCCAACAGACGCTGAGCACATTTCAGCACTGCTCGTGCACTGGTCATTTGTCCAGAGTAGTGACCGAGGGAAACCCAAAGGCTTGTCAGCCTGCTTGTTTCAGATGTCAAATTGCATCCAACCAGCTCAAAGTGGATCCAACCAATCAAAACCAGATCAAACCAGATTCAGCTGAATGCTCTGTGATCATAAATCTCCCAGCTCTTCCAAAAATAAGCCTTTTCTGCAGTTTAGACTTCTACTGAGTGAGTTGCATACGAAATGGACTCTAGGTTAATAATGTTTTCCATTTTACTATCCTCTAGACAAACTGATGAGGAGATATTTTTACCAATGCACAAATCCTTGCATTTTGCACTATGCACCTCTGGTCTATATAGTAGAACACTAATTTTGACATCAGTGCTTTTATTTATTTACTCTTTCACAGGCAGCATAAGCTGCTCTCAAAGTCAAGTCCTCTTAATGACACAGAACCTTTTACACCCTTCTTCTGCTAATGCATTCTTCAAGGGAAGACTTGCATGTTTGAAGATTACTCTCAGACATAATGAAGAAATGACAGAAAGCCTGTTGGCCTAGAAAAGAGCCATTCACATCCATTCATTTATGCATATCCCACTCACATGCTGGTAGTGTTTTGTGACATGTATTTCTATCCCCTTATCCCCGCAGTTATCAGGCACCATATGTAAGGCAGGCATTAAAGCAAGAACATCACCCGTGACACCTAGTTAGTTGGTTAGAGACAAAGTCGTTTCTTCTTATCTCAGCAGGAAGCCACACTACTTTGAGCCCAAAGCTTCTTGGTTCAATTTCTTGCTAGAATTGATTCCTTATAAATATGAAATACTCTTCATTTGATCTTTTCTCATTTGTGGGCAGGGCAGCAGTGCCCCACAGATCTGTGTGTGGAGGGTCCACATAGGTTTTCAGTGTTTTCTCCGTGGAAAGCAAGAAGCAGGGATTGGGTGCTTCTGTACATGAGACTTTGGAGGGTGCACTTTGTTTGACACAACCTCATTGGAATGGGGGCTTAAAAGCTTAGGGCAGCAAAGGGAGGAATATGTCAGATATACACTAAACCCCTTCTCATCCTTTAGAAATTCATCGCAGACCCCAGGGAAAATATTTAAAGGTAGGTGTCTGACTCGAGCTGGTCCTCTTCTGTGAATCATCATTGCACTGTCATTCCCCAGGTATACAGAATTAGACAGGAGGCAAACAGAGCTGTAAAACTGATGAAATTTGTGAAATTGTAATGTTGATCCTACATTTTCAGGAAGAAATGAAACAATTTCCTGCTCATGGCTGAGATAGGAACCAAGACATTATCTCCTTAGTCACCTTCCATGGGCTGAAGAGTAACAGACTCACCCAGCCCTTGGCCACTCTTATATGTATACCTTTGGGCTTTATTTTTATTCTGGATATAATATGTGTGTGGACATACCTGTTAAAGCTGTCTATCTGTCTCGGTGACCCTGTGTACCTTAATGTCACTGGAGTGTTTATAGGTATCATCTCATAAATGTGATTGATCCTTTAAGCTTTCCATGACCTACAACGTCACAGAACGGCAGAGCTTGGAAGGCACTTCTGGGGATCTCATTCAACTCCCCTGATCAAAGCACGGTCAGCTGGAGTAGTTTGCTCTGGACTGTGTTCAGCTGAGTTTTGAACATCTTCAGAGATGAAGGCTCTCTAGCCTCTCTTGACAACCTCTTCCCAATCACCCTCACTTTTTTTTTATGTTTAAGTAGAATTTACTGTAGTTCAGCTTGTACCCATTGACTCTTGGCCAGTCACTAAAGAAAGGCCTACATCTCCTTTCAGTATTTATGTGCATCTGCTTGTTTCCTGTGCACTGGGATGCACTGTTCCTGA
The DNA here is from genome assembly GCA_013398015.1 of Oreocharis arfaki. Taxonomy (NCBI): domain Eukaryota; kingdom Metazoa; phylum Chordata; class Aves; order Passeriformes; family Paramythiidae; genus Oreocharis; species Oreocharis arfaki. Next base: position 120,570 of record VZRR01010264.1, on the reverse strand, counting down.
ACTTGAAGTAGTCAACCCTCCACAATTAACCAGTTGTCCTGGAATTCTATTTGCTCCGTGTCCACATCACAAGAGATTCTTCCGATGAGGTACCTGAACAGGGCAATTTGCCCTCCTGAATTGCAGGCTAGTGTTCCTGTTTGGCCTTGTCCCTCTTCTCTCATGACCCTGAACTCCCCTGTTTCACAGCCCCAAGTGGCCCATCACTCCAGACATTTCTGTGCTCCCAGTGGGACCACGGCTCTGCATGAGCATGCAGATCTCTAATTCCTGCTGTTTGCACCCTGTGACTCATGGGTTATTCACAGTTACCTTGGACATGCTGCCAGTCCTGCTGACTTCACAGAAAAGTTCCCATAATGCTGCCCCACCAGCATTGCTTTATGCACCTCTTCCAGTGCTGCTTTGACAATTAAAAGGTCTCCAATGCTGCAGTTGCATTTTATATGACATTTGAAAACAATTGCCTTGTCTGATTAGTTGTGATCATGCAAACAGATATCTAAACCATGCAACCTTTTTTGAAAAAGAATGGTATGTGGCATTAAAAAACATTCTCTGAAGGTGGTTTTTAAGCAGCATAGGAAGTCTCCGTTATAGAAGCAATTAGATCACTTACTCTGGGCAATCAGATGATGCTGTACGTTGCCCTCCTTTGAGTAAGAGGTAGGCATCTTTTTCGACTGCTTTGTGGTTCTGTTTTTTTTAATGCATGCCGCATATTTTGGCCAGCATTTCTACTACTTCTCGCTGTTCTGATGTCTTGACTATGTATGATCTACTGCTGAGGGCATGATGAGAGTCAAGTTTGCCAACACAGTCACTCCATTATCTAAGTCATTGCTCCATAAAGTGCTCTGAGATACCTTGAATATGAAAGGCCATATATCTCTATAAATTCTATTTTATTCTGTAGGGTGCCCAAGCTGTGCCAATACATATTCAGTGTTCTGGGCGATGGGAAGACAATGGGAGGGGGAAGAGGAAAAAGACCATTCTTAGCTGTATCACACTGGCCTTTCTTTCTTCACTACGAAACTATTTTCGGATGTTTGACATTCGCTCTCGAAATTGTTTCAGTAGAGTTATAACTCTGTAATGAAACATGGCAAAGAACTCCTTATAAGTAACAAGTCTTAAAGGACTGCTATCAAAACAGCAGTTTCTTGCTTCTAGAGCTAAAGCTAAAAGCCATATTTTAAATTTTGGTTTTGTGCATGTCATATTTACTGTACTACCTGAACTTTACGAAGGTGATACTGAGCCGCTTCTTTTACTCTTCCAGAATACTGCTGAGGTCTGAAAGCAGCCACACTATTCTCTCAGTCCTCTTGATTTCTCCAATCACCTTTTTGGGGCATATTAAACTGTAATTATGTTCATTTTCTGTGAGTCTTAAGCACGTTACAGGCTCTTTAAAGGTGTTTTGTGGGTGTTGGATTGTAGACATGGGACAGATGTTCTACAAGCCTTTCTGATTAACATCCCTCTGTTGCATACAAGACCAGAAGAACAAGAGATGTCTCAGACTCCATAAAGAATATATGACCAACAAGGAGATAAAATTTTTGCATGTAATTTGATTTCTGAACAGTTTTTTTTTATACACTGATAAAATAAAATTAAGAGGGACTAAATTCAACTGTAGGGCAGCTTCAGCATTTCAAAATATGGATAATTAAGTGAACTTCAGTAAATTACATAATCATCCTGAGGATGCAGCTTGGCTGGAAAGCTCTCAAGATCTGGCATAATATTTTGGCAGTAATGTTTCTGGCAGGTCCAGAATCAGGATGTGTAGAATGCAGGAAATTAAAAAAAAAAAAAAAATAGAAGAAAAGTAACATTTTCAAGAAGTTTAATGTGTGTGGAGTTGATTACAGGAGACATTAAGTTGCAGAGCCAGAACATGGTCTGGTTCCAGTCACTTCAGTGTCTGAATTAGAAGTTTTTGTTACTTCATTGTGGGGAGGAGAGCCATGCACATCATTCTGGACTTTGTGTTATGTGTTGTGACTGTATTCGAATTGAGAGTTGCACTATAACGTGGCTGCACATTTGGCTTAATATAAAAATATTCAATATATTTCTGATTTTTCTTTGTCTAGTTCTTCCATCCCTGGTCACTATTATTTGTTTCCTACAACTCTTACAAGCCTATGTGTTATCTGATGGATTTAGCATTAGAAAAAAGCAGACATCTATCTTGAGGTGCATTAATTGTAAGTTGAATGGATGGCTGCACACCTTCAGTATTCTGTTTTTAATGTTGTCATGGGTGTCATCTGTGTTTCCAGCTTTTTGGGTTTATTGCACTTCCATTTTCTGTAATTTTCTTGAAAAGCAGAAGTTAGAGTTATGCTGTGATGAATGAGTTGGGGAGCCTATAGCTCAGGCAGTAGTTTGTTCAAAGATTGACCATTGAATGTAAAGTATGCAAGGCTAAGAACAGTTTTGATATGATCCATTGTCAAATGTGCAGTGATTCATTTTCCTTTTCTAAATATGCTATCTTGGCTGTAGTTCTACCATTTGTCACATTTTTCTATTAATAAGTACTCAGAAGGACAAAAGCATGAGCAGGCTTTCCAAAGTTCAGTATGAAATAAATTAATATATACGAAATATCTTCTTGACATAAGAGAATGCACACCTGACAGCGTACCACGTAAATTAGCGGCTTCTGACATGGTAGCTGCAAAGTGATAGCACATGGATGGCTTTTCCAAAAAGTGATATTGAGAGCTGAAGGGAAATTTCATGAGCATTTGGGAATATTTGGCTCTCATTTCAAGTTATTTTATTCATAGTTCTGCCTGTGATGAGGCATGTGCCTATATTTATAGTGACATCGTATTTAAACCCGAACAGGTACTGTTGCCAGTCTCAGATGAAAGAAGTAGGTAAACGTTTACTTTATAGTGCCTCTCTTTGGCAGAGTTATAAACATTTGATAGAAGTTAATCACATGTTTATAATCTGTACTGAATGGGGGGCATAGTAATCTGGATTCCCAGCCAGATGTGTGGCAGCATTGTTATATAGCCATAGGCTGTGAGGTTCATGGCCAAGTTTCTCAAGGAATTTGTGCTCTTGAAATACTGCAACATACTGGAATCTGCAGGATTTAAAATAAATTAAAGGAAAAGAAGAATTTGTGTGTTTTATCCTACCAGAGCAAAGCCTCCTTACTGCTGATTCTACTGAGAAGATCAGGAGGGTGTTGGTTACTCAGGCAATGATAGCGCTGGATTAAAAACAAGCCAGGTTGGTAGAGATCCAGGGTAAAGAGTGCTAGCTGAGAAAAAATGAAAAGGTAAGCACATATGGCTGAACAGCTGCTTTCAAATTTATAAAATATCTTCTTTAATCCCTGCAGCTTTCTTGGCTTTTTCCTCCTAATGCTGTTCCTTTGCAGAAAACACTGTGAAAATCATTGTTTTTTTTATTGTAATTTTCCCCAAACATTAAATCACTTCCATTTCAAGTTTATAGTTTTGGCTTTCACCAGAATACCCCAAACGCAGAAGTAAATAATTCTAGAGGAGGTAAACAGAGTTTCAAGTCATAAAATGGAGAGAGAGTGATGGAGAAGAAGAATTGTTCTATAGTAAGTCAAATTATTTATTCTTCTATGGTGGCATTTTTGAGGTTTTTTTCCTTTCCTTACTGCTTTTTCTGCAGCAAACTTCGAACATGTGCATGATTTTATACATAGTCCAAATAAGGGAACTTTTCTTGCTTCAGTCTTAGGATAATAGTTTTTAACAACACTGTCTTTCTCTACTTTGCCTTGAAATTCTCAAAGCATATTTAAGACATTGTTTTATTAAGTTTAACAATACACCTAAAGGGAGAGAAAATATTCCAATTTTCAGCCATGAAATACAGTGATTGCTACCATGCTCATACAATAGAATACAGGGAGTGTAGGACACAGTAGAGATTTAATATATGGAGAGTGGCTCCTGTCCATGATAGTCTTAATCCATTAAAACTTTAATATAGTTCAGATTTTATAGGAAATATTTACAACTAAATTGTCTATCTCTACGAAACAGCCCTATTTTTCTTCTAATATCTTCCCTTTTATTTTGATTCCTATTAGCTGTGGGAAGTGTAAGTCAAACAAAAATTCTAATTTTTTTTCTGAGAAAAAGGTCATGTTTCAGAAATTGATTTTCTTTTCAGGTTTTCAATAAATGAATTTCTTTCAGATGACATTTTAAAGAACAATAAGTTTTTCAGGATTTTTCTCTACAAGTGGGAGTTTTTGAGTCCTTCAACCAAACTGATGAGAGAAATGCCAAACTTCTGCTTTTATTTTCAAATTTAGATGGGGATGTTCTTGACTGACTTGGGTTTTAATATTATTTTGTTTTACTGCCTTTTGAAAAGAAGCAAAACTGAAAATTTTGCTCCAAACTCAACCTTTTTTTAGTGCCAGAAGTGCTCTGGCATCCAGGCAGGTACTAATTTGGGTATGGGAAACAGTACCTTTGCATCATGATGACATTTCTCTTGGCCTTCTGCTGCTTTTTTAATGGAGTCATTGATTTGAGCTCACTACAAGTGCTTTGTCCAGCACTTGGACTTGGATATAGACTCCTGGACCAAATCTTTTAAAAAGTTGTTTGAATGTTTGTGGCCAGACTTTTCAACTTTCCCTAAAATAATAATATCTGGTAGAACAGACAGGAACCCACTGGGACTGATTGACCTCATGTATGTCTAAGGAAATCTGTCATGGATTGTAACTGAGGCTAAAGAGAAAGAAGCTCCAGTTAAGTGGCTTTGTAGCCCTTAAATACCTTTAATACCTTCACTTTTGGGCCTAGAACACCCAAAGTACTTCAGGAGGAGAAGTTCTTTCACGGTTTAACGATCCTCTGTGTTTAAGAGGACACATTTGGACGATGCCTTTACTAGCACACCTTAGCTTTTGGTCAGCCCTGAAGTGATCAGGCACTTGGACTAGATGGTCATTGCAGGTCCCTGTGAACAGAATTATATTCTTTTTACTGTTATTATTATTACTACTACTACTATACTGTAAATATCAAATTATTGTGCTATCAGAAATAATTGTAAAGGTCATTCTTTTATAAACAGAGAAGTGCAAATTACTTCAAGCTTTGTTTCTCTTTATGTAGTAGTCTCTTATGTGTGTTTTTCTATAGCAGGACTGAATAATCTTAGTTTGACAGTACAAGTATATTTTGCAGAGGGAAAAAATCTCCAGAGTTATGACCACATCAGCACTTGGCAGCTCAGTAGATCTGTATTTTTCTATTTTCTTTCAGCACAGTTTAATAGCTTACCTGTAGAACAGGAAGTTTAGACCTGGTCTTTAAAGACCTATGTCCTATTCCAGAGGAGACCTCTATCATTATTCCAGCTACGCTGACAACACGGAACACACTGTCAAAGTCCTCTAGGTAATACCCTTATTACATGTGTCATTAGAGGACGTTTGCCATATCTGCTTTAACACCGCAGACATTTTAAGTAGGTTATTCCATCACTTTGCCATTTTGATTATGACAACAAAATGACACCATATTGAAATGGATTTTGGAAAGAAAGGCTAACTGTCCAAAGAGGTCCATGCTCACTCTAATTAAAATTGGCTTAGGTGGCACAACCTTCATAATTCAGACAATGGCTATGAAGGATATGCATGTTGAAAGCGCTCTTTGCTCATTAGTGCTATTTCTGTCAGACACTGCTACCTGCTCTTTTCTTAATGAATGCTAAGCCATCTCTTTAGAAGATTGTGCTGCTTCCCTGAACTGAGGGAACTGTCTTATTTCCTCCCAAGTTCGTTGAGAGTAAAATCGGGGAGTCACCTCTTTGACATTTCCCAACCTCTGTACTTATTTATCTCTTTGAGACCCTGCGCTCCAGAGATATCACTGTCTTAATTAAGAAGAAGGATGTGACCATGGTAAATTGACTGATTCCATTGATTAAGGACTAGCTGTACAAGTAACATTGATTTTAACAGTGGGTCTACATAAATGTAATTGTTCGAACATGGGGCTGCATAATTATGGTGATGTACGAGAATAGTTGGTTTGTCCTTTTCAACCTTCACTAACATTCTTTTGCATGGTAATGTACCTCGTTCAATTAGCAGAAATCTTAAATGTTACAAAATGTCTTTTGTGAAGGCACACAGTAATCATTATGGTCTAATTTAATCTAACAGCATCAGACAGATACATCTCTCTATTTTCCTTTCTTTGTTTCTAGATTTTTCTCCCCTACCCCCTTTTTTTTTCAGTTGTTATGAGCACTCATACACCCATAAATGAGAAAAACAAATGGGAGAAAGAGCCTTCTTTACTCTACCCAATTTGTAAAATGTATGATTTTGAGCAAGAACCCACAGAGTTAATTCATGATTAAGGACAATTTGTTTTCTTCTTTCGCCAGTTCAGATTTCTGTGGGGCATACTCGACATATCCTTAATCTACCCGGCAACTTTATCAGCCCTACCTCTGGTGGAAAAATTGCGTTTTTCCCCAAATGTGGACAAATATCATGTCTTTTTTTTTTTAATTAACCATCCAAATATCTGTATCTCATCTCCATGTGCCCCTAAAACCAGTGTAGGCTTGATTGCACATCTCTGATATCTCTTTTTGTGCGGAATTCATAAGGCTTTAGTGCACACCTCACTTTTCATGCAAGTCAGTAAACAGAATCTGGAGAGTCAGAAATTTAAGGAAGGAAGTGGAAGAAAGCAGCACAAAAGCTGAAGTTTTAATTGCTGCAATAAATATTTGGACCACTTTCAGAGTATAGAACTAGTGCTACCAGTTCATAATTATTTTTTATGGTGTATTCTCCAGACAGAGCAGAACTCCGTGGGGCATTAGGTTGTTAAGTCTTTTGGGCAAGAACTGTCTCTTGGCAAAGTGTTTATACGACTGGTGAGTAATTCTTGGTAAGGAGTAATAACTTAGTTTTGTAGGGTTGTTTATTTGCTCAAAAACAGTGATTTTGTAGCACCATAGCTTACTTGGAAGTGTGAGTCAAAGAGCTCTACCACTGGCTTCCCTTCTCCTTCAATGTTTTCATGTCCATTTTCTGTGAGAACAAAACTGGGAATTTTTGACATTCCCAAAGTGCTCTGCGTTTACCATTTTGATGCTTCTTATAACTGGAAGATGCAGATCTATTTGAAACCTTGGTTCAATGGATAATATAGCTTGATACAGGAGATCCATGTGGATTGAGTGAGTCACTCTTGCCAGTTTTGGATAAAGGTCTTTGTCATTGATATCCCAAGCCTTGGATGAGTGTGCCTTACTGCACACAGCATATGCAGGTGTTTTCCTTCTTCACCAACCCAGAGCCCAACAAGTCAAGGGGCGCTCCAAAAGATGGATATAAAAACCAGTTAAAAATGTGTCCTGCTTGTCCTGAAAATGTTTTTGTTGACATCTGCTTTCCGGTTGATCACTGCCTAAGTTGTCACGTGTTCCTATACCAAAACTTGCTGTCAGGCTGGACACTCCAGATAATGTTGTGGTCATTGAATGGCAGGTGCCCTTGAAAAGTTTCATTTAGCTTTTTTTTTCCCTACTACAAAATGCATCAATATTTATTTCTCATATCTGCAGTAGGAAACACTTTGGATAATCAGTCTCTTCCACAGTATCAAAAATAGGCAAAAACTGTCCTTGCAGTACGTGTGCATGAGTACATGATATATCTAAATGAGAATGAAAGCCCTCCAGCAATCAAGTATGCACACAAGTTAAGAGAAGTGACACCAATACACACACTTCAGCACATATACATGCATGCGCACAAAAAATCATATCCTGGATTTAAAAGGCTTCAAGATTAAAGGCCCAAGGGGCTTAAAACTTAAAGAAATATTTCTTCCACCTCATTGCATATTCATGAGTGAGTATTTTGGCAAGCAGACTGAGCAAAATAGCTTACAGAATTATGGAAGGAAGATTATTGTTGATTCCTGTGTGCCACAACAGTGCTTTCACAGAGAGAAAGGAAAATGTAAATAATCATCCAAATGACTGCATTGACACAGGTAAGTCTGAGGGCCCTATCCAACTCAGGTCTTGTTACAAATTTTTGATCCATGTAAGCTGCAAAACTCGGGAAAAGGGTGCTCCAGGGGCCAGCCCCTTCCAGAGACAGGTTAAAAGGTAAGAGAGGGAACCTGCCCTGCACAACACGAGGTTGCAAAGGCGGCTTTCCCACGGCTTTTCTCTGCTGCTTTTTGTTCGGCCCAGACCTAAAGCTCCCACCAGACACCAGGGGTTTGTGTAAGGTTCTCATCTATTCCACCAAATTTACTCTGTGTGCCAGATGAAGAGTTGACAGAGGCTAGTTTTAATTTCCAGGGTTTTCATTTTTTATGACCAACCACCTCTGCTGTGCTGGTTACTCATCTGGATTTTTGTTGGATTTTTTTTTGGTTTTTTTTTTTTTCTTTTGGTCTCATATTTTTCCAGGGCTCCATAATGTCTGAAAATCCTTTCGGGTAGAAAAATATTTTACTCTGTATCACTTTGGCAGATGCAGTGAACAGACATTATACAAGAGCTTTATATACCTGATTAACAAGCAAGGCTCAAGAAATTTCAGTGATAAACTGAGCAATATTAATGAGACATAAGTAGATTCTAAAAATAATAGGTACACAGTATGATTAAAATAGCAAGAAAGCAAGAAAGAAACTCAGTGAAGAAGTTAAAAAAAAAAAAAGGCAATTTGCCACTTGTGTACCTTTACTCAAATTGATTTAATTTACATAAAAGCAGAGTGAACAAAGGATAGCTTCTTTAAAAAAGCAGTTTGCCTGTATCCTCTGGTAGAAAGCAGGCAGCACTGAAGACAAAATTACTGCTACCTTTGAAAGCAGAAAGGGTGCTTAGCGGTGTGAAAAAGGTTACAAAACAAAGAATAGATTCACTGCTACATCCAGCACACAAGACATACCAGGATTCAGTATCTCCCTCTAACAGCAGAGCCTTGATTTCTGACATGAGAGATCGCACACTTTGCAGTAAAAACTAAAAAAAAATAAAATTTTCAATAAACAAAGAAGTAGCTCTCATGGAAGTATGGAAGTGGAAGTCCAGTGCTGCTCCAGTTGCTGCAGGGACAGGTCTCATAGAAATCTGAGGCCAGGAGCAAGGTGGTGTGAACTTCATCCAGAAAGCCTACTTCCAGGTTAAAATAACACAGACTTCACAAAACAACTGCCTTCAAAGTTATCATTTATTTTCACCAAGGGACTTAAAAATATTTATGTTCTACAGAAATATTCCCAGTTTGTGCACAGCCAGAGTTTCTTAACCTCTCCTGATGCGCTGTTTCTCATACGATATAGTTAAAAGCAACAGCCTAGTTTTAGGGTGTCATGCTTTTCTTTCTCTTTTCCTTTGTTTTTTTCCCTACCTCCCTAGTCTCATGTCTTTGTAGGTTGGGAAAGGAATGCTTGACACTATCTCTCCCTGGGCCAGTTAAACTTGACCTGGTTCTTCTAGGGGGAAGCAAGGTGAGCTGGTGGGTCCATTTTGAAGAACACCAAACTTGTGGCTCTCGGTTGTCATTTAAGGCCTAAATTAGGGGTGCTGCCTGATCTTTGCAGAGACTTTGGACCCTGAGGCATGGCAGGGTAACAGGGCATTGCTGTGTCCCTTGTGCAAAGCAGTGAACAGAGACATGGGGGCAGGCTCAGCTGTCTTTGACACGTGCAAGGTGGAAGTATAAGTTATGATGTAATTTTTTACATTCCTTGGTAGTCCTGAGACCCACCTTCCTGCCCTCCAGCATTATCACTGGAGACAGAAGTACCTTAGGAAACCTGAGGAGAAGGGAGAGAAGACACACAGTCAGAGTACAGTCTTGATCTAAAATGGTGCCTGGCCCGAGCAACCTCTAACTGTGAAATAGCAGAGGTTCTCTCTCCGTCCCCTTCATACAGCTGGTTAAAAACACCACAGCAATGTGTTTCCCAGTGTTTCCTCTGTATTTGAGGCAGCAGCACCAATCGAATTTCTACTGACAAGCTGCAATTACTTCAGCAGAGAGCAAAGCACAGCCCAAACTTCAGGAAAATGTTTGTATCTTAGATAAGGCCATTTCCCGTAGGCCATAGGATTAGTGTGTGAACGAGTGGAAATATGGCTGTGGGCTATACGTGATGACAATTCATAGCACATCCATCCCAGAGGAGATTTATGGATCTGCACTGTACAATACCCTATGTTCAAATTTATTTTACTGACCCCACTTTGAAATAAGATAGTATTGTTAATATAAAACTCATGCTATTAAAGATATTCCTAATATTATGGATGTAAAGATGGATTTTTTAAAAATTATTTTGAATGGATTTTTTGGTGAGATTATCCTACTGTCATGAGCTTTTGCAAGGATGACTGTAGTATGCATCAGAAACATCTCTCAGCTCTGTCTCACTGACACTGAACAAGGACTGTGATGGTTTTGTGTGGAATTGTAATGCTGAGCCCACAATTAACATTTCTTACACTTACAATTAGATGCTACAACTTGACCCTTCTGCCACTGATTCTATTAACAATCTTCTCTTTTGTCTTTTTGAAAATATTCCTGCTCGTTCTTAAATCAAATGCGAGCGTTGTGAGGACAGCTCATTTGCACCACTGTTTGGAGTACTGGGATCTTGAAAAACTGTTTCCATTTCCTGATAGACTTCCACTTTCTCTTGTAAAAGCTTCAAACCAGACTCAACTTTTCAAAAAGAAATACTGCAAGGTTGGTTGCAAAGTTTTGAATATGTTAGATATGAACTCAATTTTTAAGAGTTAACTGTAGGTCTGTGAACATTACAAACTTTAGGAGGTAGCTAGTAGAATTCACAACTAACACCAATAAATGTGCAGTTTTCAGAAAGTGAAATGAGATGGTGAGTTCCTCCTAAACCACATTTTTAAAATTTATGTCTAGCTGATTAATGTAAAATCTTGTCATTTGCAAGCGTTTGATATGCATCCTGACACAACTGACGAAGTTTCAGGTTAGTTTGATCAACTATTTTGAATAAGGAGAGAAAGGTTTTCATTCTTTGGAAATGTTTCAGATACTGATCTGGTTGCACTCCTCTAGCACTTTGAGAATTGCTTCCACAACATGCCTTTGTTAGAGCTCTGCTTTTTGTGGATTGGTGGTTTTTTGCCTTTTTTCTTTATTCACAGACTCTAGGCTAGTATTTCCAAAGGCATACAGACCAACTCTCTTCCACTGTCAGAGATGCCAGTGGAAAGATGTCAGTGGAAAAAATGTAAGAGAGTTCAAGGGAAATTTTTTTATCTTCAGTCTAACCCATGAAACAGTAAATTTAGGGATGGATATCCAGAAAGTATCTTATTTCCTGGGTATTTTCCTAGTTCTGTTTGTGTTTCAACAAGCTCATATGTGCATAAATAAATGATTAAGGCAAATTTGTGATAACCAAACTGGCAAATGTGCTTCTAACCCATTTCAGGATTTTTACTCAAATGCCATAAACTTTTTGAAGATGATGAATTCATCAATGCAAATAACGTTGGATCCAAAAGAAATTCCATGTTTTTTCATTTTGGTTGGTTTTGTAAAATGTCTAGTTGGAGGAAATTAGCTAAGCCAAGCTTGTCTTCACACAAAAGTCACACCAAAGTAATTTGAATCGCTTTATAAATCGATTTTGTTAAACCGATGTGAACACTTGTTTGGACACTCCTAAATTGATTTTGTCCTGGCTTGTATTGATTTAGCTTAAGTCAGGAAGGAATTCACTTAAGATAAATTAATGCAAGTCTGAAATAAAAAGTGCCCACATAGGGTTTGCATGGGCTTGCTAAATTGATTTTAAAATGCACTTTTAATTAAAGTGATGTAACTTTGTGTAGGCCAGGCCTAACACCACTGAGACAAATCTTTGGCTTGCAGAAATGATGAGCTCTGTCATGTCCTGAAAGGGCTTTAGGTCTCGTTCAAGGTATTACAAGGTTTCTGCATTGATACTTGAAATAATTTACGCTAAATTTGCAAGTGTACAGATCTCCCCCCTCAGAGCAAACATACATCTTCTCACTCCAACAATTTTCTATTTTTTCCAAGCATCAATACAAAGACGAAAGGTTGGTGTGAAACAAAATCTGTATTCTGAACTTAAAGATATTTCAAAATCTGCACACAGATTTTGGCTTTTTAGCTCCCTGCTGCCTTAAAGCAAAAGCATCTCCAGGACAACTTCCCTCACATAACACAGACATTGATTTTGAAACAGGCAAGCACCACTTGCTTTTTGGGGACTAATTTTGTGTGGAGGCACAACAGGACATTTGCTGGCTTCATAACTAATGCTGTCTTGCTAATGTAAAGCAGTCAGTTTTAATTGTACTGCTAATTGTTGAATTTCTGTGTGCACTTCAATACACCATTACCAATTTTTCCTCAAATCTGCTTGTCCAGCAAAGAGGGTCTAGACATCAGTGGCCTTGGAAAGTAACCCTGAATAATGATTTGGAAAACAGGCTGTAACCCTCACAATGCTGTCTGGAATTGGCAATCAAAATCCGAGATCATGCAGAAACCTCTATCTCAGAATGTGCCTTGTTTGCTGAACTCTTGCTTGATGCAAAGTACAGATTGAGGAATCTGCATTACAGATTGGCATGCAGAAATCACTCCCATACCCAACTCCCTGGTCTCCCAGGAAGAGAAAATAGCAAAATTACATGTTTACAGAGACAAAGCTGTTCATGGGACAGTAATCATAGCTGGTGTTGGATGGGGCACCCATGCTGGAGGGATGCTCTGCTTCACATTCAGAGATTGCCTTTTGCAGTTGTTTTGTTTCTGTGGTATTCCCACTTCTTCCCTTTGATTGCTCCCCAGGGAATATGATGCCCTGGATTCCTGAAGTTTGGTTCACTTGTAAACCAGGAGACCTTGCTAACTGTAGATCTGGCAAAGTGACTTTGGCATTGCTGAATCAACCAGCTGTATTTTCCATGGAAGAGTTGTCATCTATCTGCTATCACCTAAATAATTAGCTGAGCTTGGCCAGTACCCATTTCTTTCTGTGTCTCCCACAATTAGGAAAATAGATGATGGATAACCTTCATCTGCATAGTCATTGTAATGTCAATCTTAACCTTTTTTTTCTACACACTCACACAAAAAGTAGTTTCTTAAACCTTCCCACCTTTTGTTGTTCGTATTATTCTACTTGGCACTATTTCCACCTAACCTACATATTTGTTAAAGTCTGGAAGCCAGCTGGTAACAGTGCTTTGGAAAGAGTGGGACTGTGGATTCCTGTCTTTTAGGTAAAGCATTCCTACTAACACCTTTTAGGATGAGATTTACCCTTCTGTTGCTGCAAGTAGTTGACATGCTCTATTTGTAATGCATTTCTATATCAGTGCTTTAGGAGCCATCCCTCATTTTGTAGCTGTGTATTTACTTCCTCTTTCCTAAGAGCTAAAGTTTGTACTTCTCTATATTTAATTTCATCTTGGTTATGAGAATGTTAGAGAGATCCATAGAAAGGTCAAGTGGGATGGGTCATTCAGGTTAAACTGCTTCATTGTCGAATTTAGTTTGAGGCACATTTTTGCAATGGAACGGAATATTTGCGAAATATTTATTCCTGTCACACCTGTGTTTTTTCAAACTTTGTGTTTCTAACATTGGACTGTATTTTAACAGTGAAAAAAACTCTGCTGAAGTCTTAAGATTACCTAAGAGTAAGAAAAGGACTTAAAAAAGAAAGGTAGACTTATGGGAAGAGTCATTGGCTCGGTTTCCACTGCCTGAAGAGTGCCTACATGGCTTCAGTGACCTCTTGAGCTTCATTAGTTAACTGTACTCTCTTGTTCACACTTTTGTTTATTTTTTGTTATTGTCTACAGGCATTTGTGTCTTCTGTGGCTGCTACATTGCACCTAAGTAAGTCTCTTGGTAAGTCTGAGGATTTTAATTTTCTTATTCTTGACTTCAGGGTCTTTTGGAATAGGTTCATCTCTTTTTGAGAAGCCATTTTTCCAAAGTTTGTTTTTACCTAGAATATTGTGACGTGATTCTTGCCTAACTGCGTCAAACTTTGTTTTTTACAGACACCCATAGATTCCACAGTTATGCTTGTCTTTGTTATGACTCAAAAATTCTTAAATTTTGAATGGCAGCAGCTACCAAAGGCTCCACTTTTGAGATTGATGGTGCACATTGGAGACATACAAATTCAGCTGCCATCAAGAAAGGAAGAAAAGAGTGAAAAAAGAAGACCGTGGATTGTGGCAATCAGCAACAAATAAAACACATTAAAAAAGAAAGAAAAAAAGAAGGAAATCATATATGTGCGTTAATATAGCCATGATGGCTACAATAACACTGGGGTTTGGCTAATTGAGGGATGTGAGTTGGTAGAGAGTTTTTTCAGACAACATATTCTATACACAGAGGCATGAAAGGGGGCACATAAATCAGTTTCAGCAGTCAAATGGAATCAAATAGAGACAGAGATATCATGGGAACGAGCGACATTAGGACTCAGTCAAAGCGCACGAGCAAGAAGGGAAGGAAGGAATTTCAGAGAGGTGGTTACATGTGCAATGCATGGCACAGGACTGCCTCTCCATCCAGCTCTGTGCAGGTACCTCTGTGATTGCAGTAAACAAAATGCAGTGAGGAACAGGAGGAGAGGGAGTACAGCTCACAGGGACGGGGTGAAGAAGAGGACATTATGAGTGAAAAGCTCTAGATAATGATGGAAACACAAATATAGAATGGAAAATGTTCTTAAGAACACAAAAACATACCTGTTACTTGCTTGTGGATCTCATCTTTCCTTGAATATTGTGGCAGACTCTCTTGGTCTCTTTTTAAGTTTTTGTATAAGACATTGAAGTTCAAGACCATTGACCAGATTTTTACTCTGTTCAAGCCACCCTGAATTTGGAGAAACTGAGGACAGATGCTACCTGAAAGCAGAGGAGGGGAGGATGAACTCGTGCTTTGTATTATAAACCTTCAGAGTCTACAAATGTTAAACTTGATCTGATCTACTATCACTTATTCTTTTCTTAGAAGTCTCTCTGGTCACCACCTGCTCTGTGTGGCACAGGGTAAAAAAGAGTAGGGAATCGAGGTAAAATGTGTTATTATTCAAGGTTTTCCCTATTGTGCTGTTAAAAAATAATTCTATGCAGAACATGCTTAAGAGCAGCAGATACCTAAGAAGCTGTCAAATAGAACTGTTAACTATAATAATTTATCCTATAATTTAATGTAGCCCTGACCCCTGTCATAAGTTAATACACCATGAAGAACAGTGTGCAAAAAACATGCTTATTAATGAATTGGAGAAATAATGTGACATTGTTTTTTGCCATTTCCCAGGAAATGTCTTAATACTGGAGTTAGCAGAGCCTAGACAATTTTTGCTATGTAATTATGTCTGTCCATATCTTACTAACTTGTGCTGCGATTAAAAGGTTTGTAATATTAATTATGCTATCTGACTCCAATTGTTTGATTCAAGCCGAAAGCAACAGTACGGAGGGATTCTGCATCACGCACTCCTATTTTTGCCAATGGAGTGTCTTAATTTAAAATTCTTTGTATATAAGTGCTAGCTACAGATGTATACATTTACCACTGGCGCTATGTAAAATACATAATTCCTCAGAGACCACGCAGTGCCCCAATTATTCTTTTACTAATGATCATCTCTTCTGGTTGCTGAGTGCCACAAGACCCTAAATACATTGGAGCTGTTCTTCTAGAATTTCTCTGCATATAGGCAGAGGGTTCATGTAAGGATTAACATGCAAGGGGAAAGGCTGGTCTGTTGGTGCTGTGATTGTGTTCCAGATACTGCTGTATCCTGTTTATTTTCTGTACCATTCTTGCAGCTCGTGTCCTGCCATTGCTGCTTTGGCCCAGGTGCTGTGCTAGGCTTTAATCACCAGGGCACAGTGTTCCTGCATCCTAGAGAAGATTTTTGAAAGTACCTGTCTATGCTCACTTTGGAATTAATTCTGAAAATCACAAATTAAGCCGTGAGATATTAAATAATTTTCCATCTGCACTATATCTGGTTGCATGTGGGCATCGGTCGTATGGAACTCTGCCTAAAAACTCATGATGCTGAAGAATTATATCAAAATTGAGGATAGGTTCGTTTTGTAGCTGGACTGCAGCCGTACTCTGAGTTTTCCTTGACACTCTCAAGTGTATCTTAAGCTGTGAAGCTTCAGTCAAAAGGAACTTGTGCTAAGACTACGGGCAGCTGTGGAAAGGTGCAGCTTTAGGACAGTGAGTGTCTCCAGAAAAAGGAGACCCCACCCATCAGACAACTTCCGTAGGGCTTCCTATTGCTGTAGCCACAGTGCTGGCAAAGTGTGAGTTTGCTCCTCTAAGAAAAAAACCCAAGTGTTTCTAGACTAGACATCTAAAAACATTATAGAGCAGTTGCACTATAAAATGGAGACAATTCGCCACACAACTCATTTGCCAAAAATTGAGACCTTAAATTTAATTTTTTTAAGTATCTGATTAAAAAAACCCATTCTTAGATTCAACAAAAATATTTCTTTATGATACACAGCTTCAGTTTTCAATCAAATATTTGGACACCAAAGCCAATGGCGTTCTTGGACAAACCTAAGAGTTTCTTCTTTTTTTTATTGTAACTTCGCATGGAAATGGACAGCCCTAAATGGTTTGTTTTTTCCAGATCAATGAAAACTAACACGTTCTCACTGATATTGAATATCTGACCACTTGCTTAACAATGGACTTGAGGGGCTAAATTCAGAGCAGTTTTAAAAGGCCTCGCTTTGTTTGCTTGAGTGTTTATTGGGATTTTTTTGGACACCTATTTTCCTAGTAATTTTCCTGTAGAAATGCTGGATCATGTTACACTCATTTGATTCCTCTGAGGTTTTCTGACTTGACTTGAATACTTTGTTCAATAACAATGAAAGGGTTAACTGTCTGGGTGTTTTTAGGTTTGCACTGTACACAGGGACTTGAAATTTTCACACTAATTAAACCAGGCTGCCTCAGTCCCTCTGTACATGTAACTCATATTTAATTCAATGGAATCGTTGAGTGTGCATTGGTGGAAGAGTCGGGTCCATACTTGTCCTATTGCGATTATCAGGAAATGCCTTATCCAGTCTTATATTTAATTTACCCATGGCCTGAACATGGAAATATTCAAGTCTTTGAAATATTTCATCTAAATTAAATATTTGTATCAGTGGGAGAAAACCTAAGACTTCTCTTAATCCAAACTTTCCAAAGTTTGGGACTTGGACTATAAGAGCACCACTGTACAGTAATGCTTTTGTAGCAGTTTTTGTTTCTGACATGCAATATGAGTCACACTCATCTGCCCAAGGCATAGGACTTTATGGTTCATAATACTTCATGGATTTAATTTCATATTTAAGTGCATGTTTACTGGAATACCGTGTAGAAGTGAATCCTTTTCCTTTTAGTTACAGAAAATATGAAGGTTTCTGGTGTCTTTGAGGTACTTGTTGTTGGTTTGCAAAGTGAAAACCACATGCTCGGGCTACATAAGGGCAAATTCACAACAGAGCAATCATAGAATTGTGGAATGGTTTGAATTGGAAGGGATCTTAAAGATCATCTCATTCCAAACCCCTTCCCTGGAAAATTTTCCACTAGACCAGGTTGCTCAGAGTTCCATCCAGCCTGTCCTTGAACACTTCCATGGATGGGGCATCCACAGCTTCTCTGGACAACCTGTGCCAGTGCCTCAACATCCTCACCACCCTCATGGTAAAGAGTCTTTTCTCAGTCTATAAATTCACCCTTTTTCAATTTAAAGCCATTCCCTCTTGCCCTGTCACCATATGCCCTTGTAAAAAGTGCCTCTCCTGCTGTCTTGTAAGCCCCCTTTAGGTCCTAGAAGGTGCTGTAAGGTCTCCCCAGATCTTTCTCTTCTCCAGTTGGAACCTCACCTCAGAAGCCTGTCTTCATAGGAGAGGTGTTACTCTCCTCTGATCCTCCTCTGGACCCATTCCAACAGGTCCATGTCCTTCTTCTGGGAGCTCCAGAGCAGTACTCTGGGTGGGGTCTCATGAGAGCATGTTCTCCTTTTAATCCTGACCCAGAAGCTCTCAGCTGGCCCCTCATCCACCCCCAGGTGGAATGTCCTGCACTCCAGAGGGTCATTGGCATAGAGGGCGACAACCCCTCCTCATCTTCCTGGCGTTTTCTTTCCAGAGATCCCTGTGGAAAGATTTCCACTCCAACACTCCAGTCACAGGAGCCATCCCACGGCATCTCTGCCATGCCAGTGAGATCACAGCCCTGCAGGCACGTGCACTCCTGTCTCACTCCTCTGGTTATTCCCCATCCTGTGTGCATTGAGGCATTTCAGCTGACCAGGTAACCTTTACCTGGCAGAATACTACTTCAAGTCAAGCTTATTTTGGGCTCTTTGAGTACAATTTTTGCCTTGATCAATAGAAGGAAATAAAAACTAAAGAGGAACAAAAGAACCCTCTGCTGATTTCCATTTCAATATAAAAACATTTAGCAGCTAAATAATCATAGGGTGCTACATCTATGACATCTATTCCATCTTGAGACTGCTGTGAGCACTCGTTGGTGTACACAATTTCTTCCTTAAAGTCTGTGGAAATGTTGAACTATGTGTCTTAATATAGTTTCTTATATTTTAGTGAAAAGGCAGCTGTAGATGTCATCATGACTATGGACTTTTATAGTGCTGTAAAAATTCAGTGTCATCATAAATTCATGCTGCTGAAAATGTCGGCATTTATGGCAACTTCTACAAGGACATATTTTAGAATGATATTAAAACTTTATGCAGCAACTTTTATTTAGTTAAAAAAGTAAGATTATAAAGCAAAACATTTACTCTCATTTTAGAACAAGGAGGCGTGACAAACAGTTTATTAAAAAGGGAGAAATAGGAAAAGGTTTTGTAAAAGGCATCAGTGAGACTCTCAAAACACAAGACTTGAATCCTGTTTATCTGAAACCACGTAACTGAAGCAAAAAATTAATATTCACATATATTATCCTTAACATAGACTGCTTATCATTTGGTCATGTATCAAATGTAGAGAAAAGAATTAGTAGAACACTACTTTGAGGGCTCAGCATCTCTAGTGCAATTTGCACTGGAAAATCCTTAGGTTTACTTGTTTTTTGGGACTTCTGAAGTAAGTGGCCTTAATTATTTCTGGTAAGGTTAGGAAATAATGGAAATCTGGGTTCTCATATCTGCTAAAATTTGAGCTGTGATGCTGCAGTCCTTTGGGAATCTTGCTGAAAGGAACTGCATGGACCCCAGATTATCAGAACCCTGCACACTGAAACTTCCCATCCAGGGACAGTCGCCTGAGAAGCTCCTGGTCCAGATCCCTTACACTCAGTTAAACCATTGATTTCAGACAGATTATTTCACAGAAACTAGCCAGAAGAGAACGTGACAGAAGTGGGGGAAGGTAGATTACCTTTGGGGTTTTTTTCTCATTGAAGATATTCAGGAAGTATCAACTAACTTTTCTTGAGTTTCCATCAACTTTCATTGAAGCAGCTACAGAGACCGATGTACCTCAGAGAACAAAATATATTGAGTATTCCCTCAAAACAGTGACATTTATGTTTCAGCAGAGCTTTAGGGACTGAGTTTAGGGACTGAGCACATTCCTGCTGAAGCCGGTGAGACAGCCCTATTAATTTCCTTGCAGCAATAGCTGCCACTAAGGCTGAAAAGAACTGAATCAAAGCCTTGAACTTTTATACTAATGCATAAAGTAGATATGGAATGAATTTTATGATCAGATTTGCCTAAATTTTATATATAGGGACAGTCTTTCTCTAAGTTTAATGGCAGTTTTACTCATGCATCTCTACAGTTTTCCATGCACAGCTCACCAGCATATGTGGTTCTGTTCTCAGGCTAATGAAAAAAAAGCCCCAAAATTGGAGTCTCTCTGAAAGAACAGTGAAATAGTTGCAGTGAAGGAACATAAAAGAGATGACACATATAGAGCAAATAGTCTTCTTTTTCAAGGGGTTATCCTCAAAGTTGCCTTGCCAATCTTCTCAAAGGCTGGGAATGTGGAAAAATACTCAGTTGGCTTAATATCTTAGATTTTTGGGTTTTTTTTAATGTGATGTGGAGTAGTAAAATGCATTGAAGAGAACTTTTTTCTCATAAAATTGTCAGAAATTGAGATAATTTTTAAGTGAAGGAACAAAAAGACACATATGCTTGATACAGAAGAAATGTCTGTTTGCGTCTAATATATTATAGAAAAGTTCAAAGACAGCTTAACCTTGTAAAAATGTTACCTCTGTAATGCTGCCAAGATCAGTAGCTGTATGAATTATTACTTTGACTAGCACACATGACTTTTTCCAGATTTTATCTAACTTATGCATTCGTTAATTGGTGATTTTCATATGCTGGTGATTTCATAAATTGATGATTCATTTCCTCTTTCATTCAAAATCCCAGCTTTTAAAAGCCTCATCCATTTTTCTGCCCTCAGAATCATAACATTCAGCTCAGACAATATTTGGTGAATATTCCAGATTCAATGCATCCCAAATCGGAGTTTATTGGAAAACAATAACAATTATTTTATGTTCAATATCTAACATCAAATATAGGACTATAATAATGGTCCTCTGTTAAGGTTGCCCTTCCCATTGTAGTGAGCAGGATGAAATTATTTTCAGAAACAGAGCTGGGGTCCACATAGATAAAAATTTTCTTTGCAAGAGTAGACAATATGCTTAGAAGTTAAATTTATAGACTAGGTAATTATGATAAAAGCCATTTTTCTCATTCTTGGTAGAGAGAGATTTTTTTAGATCATGTTTAAACTTTCACCTGGTATTCTTTTTATTACTACGATCTAGTGATTCTTGCTTACCTTGCCCATGGATCCATGTGAATGTTTGGCCTCATATGACAAGGGATTTTAAAAGAAACTTTTGCCATTTGTTAAATATCCCACCTGCCTGGGTTTGAAAATTCACCTCTTCTGCATTTTGAAGATGTGTTTCAATTGGACAAATGTATCTCTTTTGCTGAAAGAGAGAAGTTTCTCAGCTGCATGGTGAGGCACATAAGGCATCGCTCTTATTTTTTCCGGAGCTTCTCCCTTTATTAGTTATACGAAATGCAAAGATATAGGAGCATGTAAACCAATAATAGCTATTCAGTCTAAACTCTAAGGATAACTTACTATGGGCACTGGAGGCTGAGATAGGATGTTGTATTTGCATACATACAGTATATGGAGAACTGTTCTGTTTTATGGAGCAGCAATCATATTTAGTTTAATGTCTTATAAGTCCCATAAAATGACATTAAGGAATTTTGCTATTTGGCTGGTGAACAATCTAAGCAGTGGTGTTAACTCATCATAACACCCTTACTCTGAAAGCTCAAGCCTCATAAAATTTGGGATATAAATATGCCAGCTCAACTAAACGAGATCAGAGATCTTGCATATATTCTTTCATAGGGTGGCATCCAAAAAATCTACAGTTCACCTAAATCTTTTAAGAATTTCTACCATTTTTAGGCTGCTGGGGAGTCTTAATCTCAGAAAAAGTACACTCTTGCCCTTTTGTTTCTGAACATATCCAGTCGCTTAGCAGACAACCCGACAGATTTTGGACATCACCTCAGCGCTGGTAGATGTGCCATGACCTCTGAGAGTCCCATGCTCTTATGAAACGGCAGATAAGTAACAGGAAGCATTCCCAGGTAATCTAAAATGATATCAGATGATTTCTGGAGTGGAGGAGCTGAAGCACGAGGTAATGACAATAATACAATTGCAACAGCACTTTAATCACTTTTCTTTTCTTTTTAAAGGAAGGTGATTAATGTTTGAGATTCCCTTTAATTTTTACTTGAAGATATAAGTCTGACCTGACATAAACCTGAATAGAGTCTGATGATGCTAATCATGAGCTCTGCCAACCCAAAATAACAGCAACTTGAGTTTAGGATGCGTTCGTATGCTCACTGTTCATCTCTGTTTTGATTTGAGTCCTTCCTCTGATACATGAGGAGCTGCCAGGTGGTAGCAGGAGGAGTTACAAATGTTAGATAGCAAGGACACAGATTTTGCTCCTGGCTAGGCTGATAACCTATACTCTTTGTAGTGTGAAAACAGGCTCTCTAAGCCTGAATGCACTGGCCTTTCAGTCCTGTACCAAAACTCCATCTGGGCTGTGCTTTCTAGTCAAACTCCTCCCATCCTCTTGTTGGTGGATGTTGACTCCATATGGGTCCTCTCTGTATTTTTCTGCAGTTTCACAGAAGATGAGCAGAGATGGTATCCAAGAAATCATTCGCCCATGGTGACAATTTGCCAGAAGCTGATAGCAGCCTTCTGGCAAATCTACGATTTTCTGCAAGAAGGGCTCCTCACTTGGGGGGACACACACATTGTTCACCCTAAATATCTTCTTTATGTTTAATGGAAGCTGAAGGTATGAGATGCAGGGAAGTCAGCTGGGTCTGCTGTGCATCACTTTGTGGTCTGTAAGTTGAATCCCTTAATGACATTCTCATTATAAGTTCCTGCTGCCAAATACTGTTTGCTTTTGCCTTTGGAACTGTCTGCATTAAAAATGAGAGACTCATCTTGAAAGGTATCTACATCTATACAGGTTGTGCCTTTGCGTCTGATGAGCGTTGAAGTTCCATCTAGGTTTTGTTCTCTAAAATTGTTTTTAAGATCACAAAAAATATTTTGGATTAAAATTTTCCATCTGCATAGCAAGTTTTCTTTTGGTGCTGCTTAGAAAAAAAAGCATCTGGTTTCAATAAGCTTCATGAATTTACCGAGAGTTCATATTACTTTTAAAATTAGACATATACAGAATAATGCAGATTAATATTTTAATATCAGCTAAAAGTTCGTGGCTTTTCTGGAGACTTAAACAGGCTGAGTAACTTATTCATGTATCTTCTCTAGTGCTTTCTATTAGAAGAAACAAGAAAGAAGTGCTGTTTTCACAGTATTTCCAATCCTCACGGGAGTACCAAAAGTCTCATTTCCCAAGTGTGGCCTTTTATGTCATCACCTTTTTTATACCTAGAGACCTGCACTAAGTAAATCCCAACTCTACAGTATTTAGACATTCAGATAAATTTTAAATAAGTATCTACGCTTCTGGTGATCATTCAAACAGTCTCTCAACCTTTTGTGGTTCACCCATCACCAGTTAATATCACATTAAAAAATGACAAATAATGTTGCATTCCATTGTGACTTGTTCAAGCTAGGTAACCTGCCCATTAATTATCTGCTGCTTCTCACTTAGCATCATTCTCTTCTCATCATAATAAAAGGACTAAAGATTGGATGCAGCTAAAATTAGTTTTTTATTAGTAGACATCCGAGTCTTCTTCATACTTTGTAACCTGGAGGAATAGAAAAGCATTTTGATTATGGTCTATGAAAAATTTATTTAATTCATGAAAATAAAATACCTTTACAAGGCAGTAAATTCATCTAAAGTGAGTCAATTTTGTTTCCTTAAAAAATAACCGTTCCTGCAACAAATACACTCTACAGGATTTTCTTTTTTACTTCAGTAGAAATTATTTGATATAAAAGAAGAAAGGAAAGTGATTTCTTTTGCTTCTCTTTTCCAAAAGCCTAAACTTTTTTTGGCTTTCAACAGCCAACAGTATTTTTATAATAATGTTTTTCCCGGGGAATGAAAAATATTTTCACTGAATCACCAAAAGCATTTCCAGTGCTAGTCAGTTCTACCTTCACTGGGAAGAAGATGGTGATATTTTGGCTTCTGTAATGGCTGTGCACGAGGAAGATGGAATCACAAGCTATCCACTGTGAAATACTCCTTCTTTAAAGTAAGTGTTTTTCATATTTTTATCAAAGACAAAAGCACTTGAGATGAAAGATCTTATTCTCTGTTGCTCCGTAGGCTCGCTGGCACAAGCACAAAGCAGTTGCAACCTGATACTAAATGTGAATCGTATAATTTGCACTCATTTTGCATTTCTGATGAAGGGCAATCTGAAGAAAATTAACCTGGGCTTTATTAAAGCACATATACAATTCTTATCTTTGTAGGTGGGAGATAATTGTATCTTTATGGGTAGTTTTGATACACACACAGAGCCATGCAAGCAAATTAATGGAGTTTAAGATGCGTTTCTAAATGAACTGAACAAAAGCCTTTAAACAGCTTTGATCCCTTATGTCCTCATTACATCAATTTGAGGCTGATGTAACCGGAGGGGAGGGTTGCTGATCACGAGGTTAAGGCTCAAGGGGTCTGTCCTTCAGTGGGGCTGTGCACAGTGTGGAACCACAGAGTACGGAGAAGGCAACTTTCCATCTCTCCTAGTAGAGGCATTCTCCATGCCCATAGGCCATGGGAATACATCCCAGCTCCCCCAGCAACGCCCCAGGAGGCAGTGCTGGTGGGGATGCTGTGCTCTGGTGCCTGGTGAGGGGCTCTGTGCTGTCCAGGAGCTCCCCACGGGGTTGGTCCTAGCTCCAGATGTGGCACAGAAAGCACTGTGACTTCCATACTATCAGCCATGATGGAGCTGGGACTTCCGAGTTCAGTTCTTCACCCTCACAGCTGCTGTGACTTCAGTTCTCTGCCTCTTACTTCCCTCTTTTGTCCTGGTGGTTGGAGGCTGCCTTCATTCCTGCTTGGAGATGGTCTGAGGGAAGGTAGCGCACAAGTCCCCACTTTGTTTCAAGAGATCTACTTACAACATTTTCTCAACAAGACCAAGCATCCTAAGACTCTCTCTGGGAACAATTTCTTGTTATTGTTGGCATTTACTGCCTGATAGCTTCAGTCTTTTACCATCTTGCTGTTTACAAATGGATCAAAAGGCAGTGCAAATCATTAGAACTAGCAGTGCAAAGTTGCTCGTTTTGGCAAAATCCCGCCTGCTGTCATTTTCTATAGTTAAGACTTTTGCCTGAAGCCTTGAATGTCTCACCCTGACACCAGCCTGCAGTAATTAATCATTAAACAGTGATTGAGGCAGTGGACCCCAGAAAATATCTTCATATTCTACCATATGCTGAAGCCAGCTGCAGCAAGCACTTGGAGAGAAGCCGCACAGAGGAAAACGCTGCCTGACAGTCCCCTGCTGTGAAGTCCAAGCACAGAAAGCCTCTAACGAAGGGCCATAGACAGACTGTTTGCTTGTATTGACCTTCATTACCTGAGATTGTTTAGAAGGCAAAATGTCAGTGTTAATGTGCTAGAATTTTAAGCATTATCGCATTTTAATGACTATTTCCAGCCTCTCGCATACTCACGATGTGGAACAGAAATGCGGATTAGTGTAAGGAAAGGTTATAACAACAATAACAACAACAATAATGAGGAATGCGCAGATGTGTTTTGCTTAATTTCAAACTCCCCCAGAGCATCTCAGATTTGGAATTAGCAGGGCTTTTCGCCCACCCGAGGTTCATGTTTTATTTGGGGCTGGCCCAGCGCCACGTCTGGGCAGTGACAGGCCACAGCAGCAGTGCAGAGCTGGGAGCCTGCCTCCAGCTCTGGTGAGCACGGCTGGGCTGGCAGAGCCCTGCAGAGATGCTGGGGTCAACAGCAGGGTGGGGGAAAGGCAGTGAGCATCCTCTGCATTATGGAGCTTCCAGAGCCAGGGCACCTTGCAGGCTGCACACCAGTATTATGGTTTCAGAAGTCAACACAAATCATAGAACCACAGAGTGATTTTGTTTGGAGGGGACCTCTGAAAATCATGTCATTCCAGCCCCCTGCCACAGGCAGGGACACCTTGCGCCAGACCAGGGTGCTCAGTAAGACACAGGTGTTTTCCTAAAACCCACAGGCACCCTGGCTTCACCTCATACACCTTCCACACGCTGTCTCCATGGTGTGGTCCGCCCCACACCTGCTCCATAGGAGCAAACAGCCAGCTATGGAAGAGACACCACTTAAGGGATGCTCCCTTCAAAAATTACAGGGCTTGGTATTCTGCTCTTTGTTGGAAGACACAGAATGCTTGTCATTTGTGCTACTGACGTTTCTGCAGACACACTACGAATGTTTTAAAGGCTGAGAGCCGTAGCATTTTTTTGTAAACTTGCATCCCAGGCTGCATGATGGCACCTTCCTTTGTCAGAGCGCTGGAAAGTGTTTTTCTCTGTCATTCCCATAACTGACTGCTTTGAATGCTTCTGTTTGCTTATGAAAACATAAGTCTCCATTTGCAGCCTTCCTTAAGAACAGAAAAGAACTTTTAGGCAAATGTGTTATGGCGATCCCGCAGATCTCACTTTTCCAATAGAAATCCAGCAAGCATTTTTCCCGCCTCTATTCTTGCTTTGCAAAAGAAGTTAATCACACCTACGTGGAATAAAAGATCTTTGTTTCCAGTGGACCTTTATGTCAACAACAAAAGAGATGTAACACTGAAGGAAGTAATTTTCCATGCAAATTATAGCTATACTGTGATTATTTTTTGCCTCGTGACATTGTAGCATTCAAAAATATAAATGGCTTCAAAATAAATTCTGGGAAACTGATGAAAGGAAAGTTCAATTGAAACTATTACAAAGTCAGTCTTTGGCTTAGAACTATAGTTGCACTGCATTTTTTGCTAATCTGGAAGGAAAAGCACCATTCTGGACCTGTCCTGCTCCTTCACTGTATCTCCAAGTGCTATCTGCAGGTGCCTTTCATAGGGAGGAGTTTGAGATAAGCACATTCCCCTGCCTCATTCATATGTGCTCTAATTAAGGACAGGTCCAGACCACAGCTAAATACAGAGTATGGAGGTGGTATCAGAGGCCCAGACAGTCCTATAGCCATCAGTCTTACTTATGTGGGGTTACATCTCAGTCCTCCAGTACCTCCATCTAGGAAAAATCTACTAGACTATGTACATCTGGCATAACAAGAGCAAGAGTGCTTTAGTTTTGCTGAAAGAAGATAAACGGCTTTATTTTTCATTGTTCAATGAAAGACGAAACAGCATTTTTCGGTGAATACTTGTGGGAATAGGGGTTCAGCTGGCCTTCCACTTTTTTCCAAAGGCCAGGATAGAGGATTTTCCATAATGCAATGTGAACTTCTCTCAGAGTCTTTGCACAGAGCATAAATGAATTCTGAGTCTGGAGAAGGATGAGGTCTGGTTGTATCCAGGGTCTCAGAGGGAAATTGAGGAGCCCAAAGTCTTCCGTCTTTAAAAAAAC
This sequence comes from Oreocharis arfaki, assembly GCA_013398015.1. Classification (NCBI taxonomy): domain Eukaryota; kingdom Metazoa; phylum Chordata; class Aves; order Passeriformes; family Paramythiidae; genus Oreocharis; species Oreocharis arfaki. Next base: position 93,288 of record VZRR01010264.1, on the reverse strand, counting down.
CAAAAAATTTAATCTAGGTGCCTTGAGATGCCTCATTTGCCAAACAAGGAAAATTTCATAAATAGTTATGCTCTGCTACCAGATATGTTTCAGTGAGAGATTAAGAGCAGCTTTGTTGGGTAGACACTGGCACTCTGGTTTTTTGGTCCACCTGTCTATATGTAGGATCTCATACATACAGAGAAGTTTAACAGAATTTCTTTTGTCACTGAAGTGACTTACACCAACACAGGTGCTCTCCACACACCTTTTTTCTGCCGTTTTCGAATTACTGACACTAACAGTATGATTCATTTGTGTCCTTTTTTAGACAGAGGGAAAAAAAATTCTAGTTCTCAGCCTGTTCAGCTAAGAACATTTCAACAGCATTACAAAAATTAAGGGAAAGGATACATGCATGCTTAAATACACAAGTCTGACCTTCATGTCTTCAAGTAATTACAGAAAATAATCAGTGGTATACCAAGTCTATTTATCAGTTGAATAAAATAAGCGACGTAAGATGGTAGTACAGTAGAAGAAGATTCATAGAGATAGAATCTCATTGAATCATGTCCAGGATCTGACACGATATTTACATAGGTAGAGGTCTATTAATGGCATGGCCTTGTTTTTAAGTTTATTAGATTTAATTTGAGTTTGATAGGAACTGGTGATTTGAGCTATTTTTGCAGCATTTCAATGTTTGTTATTATTGAATTTCTGTATATTTTAATATAAAATGTATGTTCACCTATATCTAAATTAACACACATAAATACATGATGTTTTATAAAATTAAATTATTATATTGTTATGCTACAAATACCTACAGATTTATTTTGAATAAGAGGTTTGGGGACTTCTTTGAATTACTATTATTACTGCTATAACAGCACTATGTGCTGTAATCATGACCAGCCCACTGCCATATTAAACACAAAAATGTCTTCGTCTCTAAGTTGTCAAAATGTGGGAAATAATAGAAGTGAGCTGCTTAATGGGAAAACCAGATTACAGCAGGCCACTATACCGGCTATGACTGGGTGTCATCCTCAGGATACCAGCAGTGTATCATGGGGTTTTTCACAGGGATTCTGGCAATTCAGAGTTTTATTGAGATATCTGAAAGAAAGCGCTGAGGTAACTGCAAATGTTTTCAGGTTACTTCTCCTGAGGACAAGGAGCAGCTTCGAGAGGAAAGTCAGAGGATCTTTTGTAAAACCCGCTTGTTGAAAAGTAAAGAGCAGGGAGCTGCTGTTTGTGCGTTCAGCAGAGGGCTATGGGAAGATGAGGTCGGCTGTGAAACACCTGGCGGTGGAGATGCAGATGTGCAGCTCGTGGCCAGAGCAGGAGGCTGGCAGAGCACTCTTTGCAGCACCCTGTGTGGCTATGAACAGCTCTGCTAAGGCAACAAAAGCACAGTAATCAAAACAAGGGATAATGAGTACCTGAGGAAGATATTAAGCTGTCTGTTTGGGGATGGCAGGTCCTATCTTAAAGATATAATAAGTATCCAGCTGAGTTAGATTTATCCTGTACCTGAGGAGGTTAGCACGAGACAGACCATATTGAAATAACCATCCACTAATTATTTTTTTTTTCGCTCTAGCAGAGAAAAACAAGCACCTTGTTCTAAAGTGTAAGAATTAGTAGTCCTGACAGCAGAATTTAGTGTTTATATTAGATAGACTGAATGAAGAAGGGAGAAAATAATACTGTCAACAATGTTTTTCAGGTAAGGTACAAAGGAAGAAAGCCTTGTACAGGCATTTCAGTGTACAGGGAATTATACTTTTTTTTCTCATTCTCACCCTGCTTTCCGTCACCCTTCTTCACAAACAGGGCAGAATAGCAGTGCACTTTAAACACTTAAATTTAGCATAAGTATGATGGGCTGGATATCAGTTGTGTGCAAAAAGCAAAAACATCAGATACCAGGCAGAACTGAGTGAAAGGGTTGATTAAAATTTTGTAGTTGCTTCACTTAACTTTTTACACAGAAACTGCCTAATTCAAAGTTTGTTGAATTTGGTTAATTCAATAAAGAAAAATTGCTAAGAGGCTTCAGAGCTACAATGAAGTTGGCTTGGGTCACTAGGGGTAAACATATTGAGCTGAGGCCACAGAACTTGAAAAGCCCTTCAGCACTTCTCACCAGTGTGTGATAAGACAAATGAAGGAGACTGCAATGGAAATGCAATGATTTATTATCTGATCTGTGAAGCAAAACCATTGCAACGCCACGGAAGGGATGAGTTACTTTGTGGTGTGACTGCCTCTGTTAGAGGCCATCATGCAGCTGAGGCCAGAGCTGAAGGGGAGAGAGAAACCATCAGGTTCTGTTTATAGGTCCCCATCTCTTGTTTTAGTCTGAATCTTTTACGTCTGAGGGCAGGACATACCTGGGCAATGTGACCGCTGTCATCAGCAAGAGAGAACTACGCAAGGAACATTAGAGAAGGGAATAACTGTTCCAGAATCTCTTCTACTAAATAGTTCCCCCACCAGCAGCCAATGCACCTGTTTCACTCAGGTTTCCCTGTGTCTAGAAACATTGGGTTATTGAAACTAGCCAGAAATACCATTTCCAGGAAAACAAGAACACAATAACACTGTTTTGGTGCATCACTCCCGTGATACCCTCATGAATAAAAAGATGGCCAGCACTAAAGTGCTGATTCTTCCCCAGATGAGATTCAGAGTCTGGATGTACTCGTCTGCTACAGCATGCTTTGGAAAAGGAGAATGGGATGCTCTGAAAAGACTATGTGAAACATACCACAAGGCAGGATACAAAATATCTTTGCCTGAAAAAAAGGGAGAAATGTATTATTTTACGTCATTTCCAAAAATGGGCCTGATAGGACTCGTCAGGAAAGCAGCTGGATTGTACTGTTGCCTGATTTGTGAGAGGCACACTGACACAGAGCTCTTTTTTCAGGGGAGTCGAGTGTGAGAGACGGGTTGTAATCAACAAGCTATAGGCGTATGAAAATACGTTTGATTGTGAAGGAGCCACATCAACTAAATTCATTGAAACACCCAAGAGGTGAGTAGGGCCTAGAAAAAATATTTAAGAAATTTGCTTTTTTTTAGTGTAGGGAAAGGTAAAAGTATGAAGATATGAAGAAGATATGAAAGTGCCCCTGGAATCCTATTTTATTGTCTCCCACCTGCATCCCTTAGAAAAGTACTCTGCTTCCTACACATTTTCATTATTTTTAACAAATCTAAACATAGAATTTGTGCTTACAGGAAGTGGAGGTATTTTGAGAAGAATGGAAACTGTGGGTGAGGCGTTTCACCCTTTGTACTGGAGAAGTTATTAATGTTTTCTGGTAAACCATCTAAATTTATGGTGCCTGAAGATATTTATATGTGCTCCCCCAAAGTACAAATTACAGCAGTCTTGTGCTTCTTTTTCCTGAGGTCTTTTACATAGCTCCATATGCAGATGATATCTAATAAATTGATTTATATTCCTCTGTTTCATTGCAGAATTGCTTATGGTAAAAAATACCTCTTTTCTTTGGAACACCTGATTTTATAAACAATGAGTCAGTAAATGTGAATACTTAACAAGGCAGACTCCTCACTTCCAAAGAGCAGTCATGATAAACATTCTTTTAGAAGGTACCTAGTTAACAAATTCCTTTAATACAAAGTATAATGAGATCTCTTGCTACATAATAACTATTTGGCTGTTCCCTTTTTCTTGATTTTGGAAAAGTTTTGGGCTTCCAAGGGGATCTTTATGTAGGTGTAGTTTATGGAGAAAAAAAGACTTTGAATGATCTAATCAAAACAAAGAAACAAAGAAAAATGAATTTAAAAACCGAAGCAAAAACAAGTAAACAAGCACAACCCCAAAAACTTTCTCTGTTTGTTCTTGGCGGCATATATCTTGTCTGAAGGAAAAAATGGGGTGAAACCTAGTACTTACCATAGTCCCCTTAATTCTTCATTTTAAAGATAAATTTAGCTGCTCTAAATAAATAAAATAAAGTCATTTTAAATAATGTTCTTCAATGTCATTTCAAAGTTACCCATACACCACATGTACTTTTTGCTTATTTATTTTTAAATTGTCTGCCCTAGAGGAAAAAACCCATCAAAACAAAACACACCCCAAATTGCTTACCCAAATTTGATGAAACTCATATCACAGGGACAGCCAACAACCTTGACACTGTGAACCCCCCCTGAGTTGTATTTCTCGCACGTGTAAGCCTTGACACAAGCCTGTAATACCTGCCCACCTACAAGAGGAAACTGTTATTGCAATATTTACGATGGCACCCAATGCAGTGAGGCACCCAAAATCAACTAGCTGTTCATGAGCATTAGAGCTTTGCTGCATGAAGGTCTAGACTGGCACTGAAAAACTTTCCAGCTGCAGGAAGCAGCTGTTTGGAGCTGTCTCCTCTGAGTGATTATGAGAATCTGTTGCTTTAGCAATCCAGATGAAAAGGGTTTTTCAGAGGTTGGGGCCTGAAGAGGAAATAATGGAGTAGCTTGCAAAAACTGACCCAGTGCGTCATGTTTAGAAAAGGGAATGAGTGTGTAAAACTCTTCCACACAACAGCAGAGGGCATCTTGGCTGCCTTTGGCCTTTGAGTTTAGATTAATCAATTTCTGCAGCCAAAGTTATGCATCCAAAATATTGAGTCTTACCTCCCCGGGTCCCTCGTGCAAGCCTGGGAAGGAAAACTGTGCAGAGCTTCCAACCAGGTACCCCCAGCTTGCTCTAGCGGTTCCATGGGCTCTCTCCATCTCAAGACTAAATAGAAAAAAATGGCAAAAAGAAAGCTTCAAAGTACCCCAAAATGGGAATATTTAGCACTGTCCTCAATATTTGTGACTAATTAGAGTGCAGTCCACCTGTCTTGAGCTCAAAAGGTGAAGGTCCTGAGACATCCCTGAGGCAAAGCCAGGCCTACATCCCAGGAATGTTGTGTCAGGAAGAATGCTGCCCCATCCCTCCTCAGAAGACCTCCTGTATCCTTGTGGTGCAGAACTTAGAGGGGTCCAAAGTGAAGTGTTCATATTATTGCTACCTTGCAGAGTAGAAAAATAATAATAATAATAAAAAAAAACCCAAAATCAAAACCATAAATTTTTTTACAATTTACCTTCCAGTCATGGAGTTTAGTCCGTAAGGTTACCTCTGTCCACAGAAGAAATATTCTAATATTGGGACGTGACCTATACTGTTAAGTGACCTGTACTGTTAAGTGCCTTAATTATCTTGTGAACTCGTAAGGAACAATAAATTTTCTTCTGTTGAAAATGGACCTTTTTTTTTTATTTTTTTATTTGAGACCAAAAAAAGAGTTATAGTTCAAAATTTTGTACCAGAAGAGGACAGGAAAGAAAAATGATTTGAGACCTAAAAATAGTCTTTAAATATATCATTTCAATTTGTCTGAAGTTCATTGTTAAATTTCATTAAAACATTAAATAATATTATATCTAGATATTTTTAAAAATTGTAATTCTCTGTCTTTTGACAAGAACAGTTCAGCCAAAATATATGTTATCAATTCCATCATTTGGATTGACATTCCTCTAATTCCTGCAGATGGATGATTACTTTCCTATCTAATTAATTAAGTTTACATATCCAGTGAAGAAAAAAGCATGCATCTTTTAATACCTATTATGCTGTCAGATTCCAGGCTAGAAAATACACAGCCAAGGCCTGCTGTGTTCTGATATGGCCTGTAGAATTCTAGTTATTTTGGGGCAGAGCCAGGAAAGAAGAGGTAAATACACAATTTTTTTCAAAATCAGTTATCCCCATTTAGAAGAACAAAGAAAAGTTTTCTCACACCAGAACTGGCAAAATAGGTGTGAGATGCTGTGGTAAAAATCTTTATTTTTAATGAGATGGAAGTTCACCATTAGATGCCATGGCAATGATGCCTACAATGACATAAAAAAGAAAAAGAAAATCCATGTAAAACCAGCTGAATTAACACAACCCTGCTGGATCTGTCCCAGGTAAGAAGATATATTTATTCACGTTATTTATTTATAGGATGGCAGTCTACAGGGAACCTGAGAATTGCTTCAGTTTTTCCCGGTAGTCTCAAGAGAAATGATGAGGGGTATCTCTTGCATGAAACATCCTGAGGCTGCCAAGTTTACACATTTTAGTTTTGCATCTGGTGGATTTGAAGAAGCCTTATCCCATTCAGTATCCATGTACAGGGGTTTTAACAGTAAACTTGACCAGAGGCTGTTGAGTTTTTAACTTAAGAGTTTTAGCTAAAACAAATTCAGTACTGAAAAAATAAGCTTTGTTTGCATGTTTTCAGCTGTTCTAAAATTTGTTCACATTTCCAGTACCTTTCTTAAAATGGCCTCTTCTTTGTTTTTCCTTTTCCTCCATCTGTCTTATTCAAAACAAAAAGAAGAGAGAAAGTGAAAGGTATATGGAGTCCTTAAAACATATTATTTTCCAAAACAAAGCCTATTGGTTAAAGGGCAGAAGAAATCCATTTCAAAGAGCTCAGATATTTCATTTTTGTGTTCCTTGGAGACTCTGCATGGGAGAATATATCCACCATTTGCCCAGTTTTGCCAGAAAGTATGAAAGAATAGACATCTTGATGCTATGGCTGCGCCATGTAAGGCAACTTTGGTCAAATCTTCAACACAGGCATCAGGCTTAAAAAGAAGGAAATCGTAGCAAATTTACCAACAATGCAAATCATAGAAGATGGCAAAAATCTGTTTCCTTGACAACATGACTGCCCCAGAGGATGCTGGGTTTTTGGGGTTTTTTTTTTGTTTGTTTGTGGGGTTTTTTTGGCAAATGGTGCTGGGAGATGGAAGATTTTAACAAATGAGGCTTGAAAAGTGTCATGCTGAAATCACTACAAATATATATTTTTGCGCATGATATCTCTTCTTTTTGTTGCCTAACTGACACTGGAACCTGAAATGGAGCACTTCCAACAGTTTTTCGTGTTTATGTCTGGTCATGGAAACACATTTTGATGTGTGAGTTACATTTCCTCCTTGCCAACAGCAGCCAGCTCCTAAGCCGAGGCTGCCTGCCCTTAATTAAACCATGTTCCACTAAAAACCTGCAGCACAAATACACCGTGGCAGAGCATGTTCTGTGTGCTGTTCCTCCTCATGTGATAAGCAGTGCATTTCCTCAATGGATGCACATTGCTTACATTTTTAGAGCTATTAAGCCAGGATAATTATGGAACAATCTAGGCAATGTTCAATAGCCCATGCAGATGCCTGACAGGGCATGTTGTCTCTTAATTAGGAATTTGAATGCCTAATGCTTGTATATTAACTGAAATAATTGGATAGATGTTTTACATTTTCTTCACTTTTACTGACAACCAAGCCAGGGACCACAGGAATCAACACATCTTCCTAAAACAGCTCATTGCATTTGCACTTTCTACGTGATCTAATCTGCGGTTTAAGTGAGATTTTTAAGAGAATGGATGCTGGCTACTGTGTAAATATATTGTAAGATGTTCCTCAGTGAATCCTGCAGTTTTAAACCGGTATCCTGTTGCTTCCCATGCTATGATAACATACACAGTGTAATTGCCTGGCTGTACCTTCTTTGTTCCTCAGAAGTCAAGTAAAATTACAATAGCTGTTATCATTTTTTTATTGTTTCCAAGTGCTGATTATGGGATAGATGTCATGTCAAAGAGAATTCTGATGTCATATGAGCACAGTTGCTACAATTGATGTGAAAATCTACTTTGTTTTCCATAGATTGATGATGTTTTTGTGGGCCTGGGCTTGTTGGGCTGGGCTTTGCAGCTCTGCCTGCAAAGGATAGGTTTTGCTTGGACGTCCCAACCCTTGCTCTCCCTTTTACTGAACATACGAAGAGCTTTAATGGGTCTGAGCAAGCCGTGGGGAAGCAGGTAGGACTTGAATTATTGGGTCCTGCGGTACCTTCCATTAGCCCATTTCCACAGCTGAGACACCATTCCTCTCCTATCAACCCAAAAAAACCTGTCAAAAATTCCCCCGAGCTCCGTGGCAGCAGAACTGGGCCCCAAATGAGCAACTCCTTTAATCCATGTCTATTGTGTGTGTGAGGAGCACTGTGCTTGCCAGTGTATACGTTGTTTTTATTTAGGATGTCTGATAAATGTGTTTATTCACAACTATTAGTATAAAAGCTCCTTTAAAAGCAACAAATTGCTCTCTATTAGTAATGTGCATAATGACCTATTTCCATAAACATCTTTTTTTTTGTTAATTTTAATGTGCAAAACCCTGCAGACATTTTATGGAAATTTGACTGTATTCTGCAGAAGTGCATCACAGTCATATTTTGTTCTTTAATATTTTGTTTTGAGAGGTGAATTACTTTCATTCTGATATATAGTACAAAAGAAACAACCTGGCACAGGAAAAAGGAAAATGAGTCTTAATGCGTTTCCTTCTTGCTAATGTATATTTGCTTGATGGATGTAAGAATGTTTTTTACAAAATATGTAGAGCCATGGTTGTTGGAGGTTTTAGTTTGTGGGGTTTTTTTTTGTTTTTTTTGGTTTTTTTTGCTGGCTTATTTAAAAGAGGGTAATGGAGTCTTCATAGAGAGCTCTTTAAATCCAGTCATAAGGAAAAATAAAAATAAAGGAATGTCTTCATGGTCAAAAGAATAAATATAGCTTCTGAGTCTCTCTCTGTTGTATTGCATCTGATTCCTATGCCCAAATAGAGGTCAAGAGTGAAAAATGGTATTCACACAATATTTTGATGCAGTTTTAGAGGCATGCCTTAAAAAATTAGCCTGAGGGGGTTAAGCATGTATTAGCTTTATTTTTTTGTTGTTGTTTGGAAAGCATGCAGACAAATCTTCAGTATTCTATGGGGTCTTAGGAGCATTTCTGTATGTTATGTACTAAATGAAACCTGAACATCAGCAGGGTTGTTCATATTAATTTACTGTAACTTTGGAGCAAATAATGCTTTTTTCTTCCATGCAGAGCTTAAAGCTCTTGAACTACCAGCAATTCCAACAGAAGTCTGTAAAAATAACCCAACTCATGTCAGCTGAAAGCTGTTTCATTTGTAGTGCCACCAAATCATATTATTATAAAGAAAGCAAGGTTTTATTTTGAATCAAGCTAATCACACAGCCATGCAGAGGAGGTAGAAATGGTAAGAAAAAAAAAATTCCATGGATCTAATAGCAAAGACTCTGCACAGTATTTTAGCTCTGCTTTGAAGGCTCTCTAGGCAGCCATTTGTTAAGGAAACCTCTCTCCGTGTTGAGACACATGCAGAGCTCAGCTTTGAATCCAGTTTTGCCTTTGACACTGTGTTAATTTGGACAAACCCCCCAAGAGATGTTTTCAAGCTGGAAGATATCAACCTCTAGCATGGTTACCCTATCCCTACTGCACACAGAGGGCTTGGTTAGCTAACAAAGTGCTCTGAAGATGCACAGAAAAAAAAAAAAGACGTGATGAAAAAGGTGTCAAGGGTGGGAAAAAGTCTAAAACACGAACACCTTTAGAGATATCAATGAGAAAAGCAGGTCCCTATACTTCTGATTTTGTCTTACAAATGTTGATATACTTTGCAATGTCCAATGTCTCCCTCTCTGGAGACATCCAGAGGCGTTCCTGTGTCACCTGCTCTGGGTGACCCAGCCTTGGCAGGGATTTGGACAGGATGATCTCCAGAGGTCCCTTCCAACCTATTTCTGTGAATATACCACAGAATATGGGGCTGGAGCCTTCTGAGGAGCGTCAGCTGTAGCACATCAGTGTTGCAGCTGTAGTAAGACGATTTTTGGGGTTTTTTTCAAAGCACTGAGCAGCTCTTGGTAGCTCCCACACATGCAATGAGAACTGAGCACACAGATGTACCTAAGCCCGTGCACAGCCCTTGTCTTCTCTCACTGAAGTAAATGGCCAGCTGTAATTAACATCGGTGGGATCAGGCTTGTGCTGCATAAAGCTTCCAGAGGAACCATCCTTCCTTCTCCCAGTCATTTTATATGATCTTTCCTGCCATTACCACCACTGAATGTTCATGTAATAGACAGTTGTAAAAGCTTATATGAGAATGAATGAAATTTTAAGTGTTGAATTAGTCAAATGAATTAATGACCATGATTTAGTGTATTTTTGCTGTAAGAACTGTAAAGAATCAGTCAAGATTTTCTCCTGTGAGGGCTGTATTGTATTGATTTCTTTTTCAAATGACCAAGCAATTAGCATAGCAGAAACCTAGGTGCTCAGCACCTTCTCCATTAAACAGAACAAATGTCAAGTCCTATTAATAGAGTCAGCTGTTCCACAGTGGTTGATCAGGTGCTATCTATCATTATGCACTTATTATCTTGTTGAAGCAGTGTTATGAGGTTTTGCTGACAATAACTTTGGATGATGCACTCTTTTTCATTTTAATCCTTCTTTGTTGTTCAGGCACAAATAATTTCATCATGTCCAGGCTGTTAAACTATTAATTGTGATAGTCCAGATTTTCAGCCGTTCACGCTGGTACAGTAAGTCTTCTTTCTCCATCTTCTCTCCCAAGTGGGGAAAAAAAAAAAAATCTGTATTTTTAATAATAATAAAAAGACATAATCGCTTAATGCAGAAATGTCCACTGCACCCGAACAGCAAATCCAGCTTAAGTGGAAATTTACACAAAGAATTATTTATAGGAATCAATCATAATTACATTTAATGCATGCTGCAGCTGTTTATAATTGTGTTTTTCCCAAGGTTATTCTCCTCCTACTGTCCACCCACACACACACATGAAATTTGTTTCTGTGGAAATGCTTAGGAAGCATTATAATTTTCCTGTAACTTGTTACAATGGCAGCCGACTGTTGTGAGGCAGACTGGATCCTGATTAGTGAGTGCAATAAAAAAAGGAAGGAAAAATGTTTTGTCAACTAGTAAAAGTCTTGAGAAGCTGGTTGGTAATAACTGTTAGGGCAAACATTTTCCATGTCATTCTGTCTGCTGTTTGTTATGACAAGCAAATCTGACTGCTAAATTTGAAAGTTCATTTTTTGGTAAGTACGAATTCAAGATAGTGTGGGCCAAATGGAGAAGACATGCATAAAATAGTGTAGCAGGGAACTTCTCACACTCAATTAGAAATTTCTTCCACCTGAAATTCACTGCTACAGAACTGACTGGAAAATGCATTTCTTTTTTCAACTATTGACTGTTCACAGAAAGAATGAGATTTAATTTGGAGTACTTCTTAACTCCAGCTATTTGATTTTTAAAAAATGAGGACTTTATATGAAGGAAAATACATGGGATACACATTTTTTGTTGTGTTGAAGGCCTACATGTCAGACCAGAAATTCTAGAAGGGAAAACATTGGGTAGTCGCTTGATGTAAGGCGTGTGGTTACCTACAGAGGATTCTGCACTGCTTTATCATGCACAGTGCTAGGAAGGAAATAATACAAATTTAAAACAGTCCTTCATTCTGGTGTGTATTGTTCTGGCCCCTCTACCAGTATGGTTTAAATTTTAAATTTTGTTGTAGGTCGATAGATTTCCTATACTGGTGGTTAGTTCAAACCTATTATTTTGATCCCTCCCAAGCATACTCTGTGTCTGTGGTGCTCATACCAGGGTTAGACCATCTCTGTCAGCCCAAACACTGCTGAGGGAAAGCTCTACGAAGCTTGAAACATAAAATCCTCTGGACTTTGTATTTATACTGTTGCCTGAGGTGTTTGGGTTGACTTTATTTTGGCCAATCTTTACAAAAATATCCCTTTAACACGTAAATATTTGATTTTAAATGTTCATTTAGACACCTGACTTCAGAAGTGATGTATGTGTCCATTAACATCTTTGACCCATTTGATGGAGAATTCCTGTAGAAAGTGATATTGTGATTTTGGGTACATAAACGAGAATAAAAATTTCTGAGGGTAGAAATAGTGTATAATTAGGTATGATTTTAGTTTCTCAATTCTGCCTTAGCTTCTGGAGCATGATTGAGGGAGTCTGTAGTAAAAGGCCTGATGTACACATGTATAATACCAGATTAATAAATTTGTGATCAGATTGTGGAAAATCTTGAGTCAAAAGTTTGTTAATTTAGGATGGAGTCTTTCTCCAGACACAATTAACAGAGAAGTGACCAAGATTTGCCCCTTAATCTTCAGGAAAACCTTACCAGGGGTGCTGAAGGAATCAGATGTGTTGGTGGTGCTTTGATGGAGATGCTCAAGGGACTGAGGCCTCTAAAGAGGCTCATCAGTGAGAGAGGCTTGGAAGGGAGGGAATCTTGGCACCCCAGCCTTTGAGATCGAGAAAGTTGAGCTTCTGGTGTATCAGTGCCAGAGCTGCCTCACTTTACAGCACAGCTTTTTCAGACAACCCAGAATCCCAACTCTCAGGTCACTTTGTGGGGAGCCTTGAAAATCCCTCCACTTCTGCAGTGTCCTGGGGCATAAAAACAGGTTCAAGCCCATTCCAAATCAATGCACTCACTTGCTATTTGTGCTTTTATTTCTCCCCACATACCTTGTAGCATAGAATTTAACTGTGGCTGAGATCTAGCATAAGTAAATAACCAATAGGGACCAATAATAATTGTAATAAACCTATAACTTTGATGCTCCAGTATTTAACATTCTGGATCAAACTCTGCCCAGCCTTACACTCCACGGAACCCCCCTGAGGGCAGTAGGATTTCATGGGGTATAAATCAGGGCAGAATGAGGTGATTTCAGAATAGGTGAAATTGCTGATGTAACTTCCCCATCTTAAAGAGACTTCAGCCAAAAAGTAGGGTACTGATGGCAATAGGGGAGAAGGTCAGAGTAAGACATTTAAACATGAACTAGAAAAACAGTTTGTTGTTCTGTGGATACTGTTCTTTGTAATTATTAGACTGGTTTGACAAGAAAAAAAAGGAAGTTATAACAGTGGCCATATAAAACATATTTTCCAAAACAGGTGCTTGAATTTTTCTCTTGCTGGTGGTAATCCATCTGAATGAAAAAAAAATAGTCTGTCCAGGGTGTCTCAGGATAGCTGCTGTAAGAGGCGTTATTTCTTAGCATCTGAGACTGACCAATTTCAGAGCATTGTAGCAATTTAACACTAGCTCCAGAAAAACTGACCATATTTTTACTCTAACAGGCAAGAAGCCCTGAAAATCTACAGATGAAGTGAAGATTAGAGTTTGAAATGGGGGTGTAGTTCCATAGAACAACAGCTTCTTCTGCAGAGAAGTAAATTGAAATATCATTTATTCCAAGAGAATTTTCAAGACTCAGCATGTATTAAAAAAACCCCAACCAAACTTCTTTGTTTGTCAAATGACCTTCTCCTTAAAAGAAAACCACCACCAATAAAAAAAGTCAAGAGAAAAACATTTTTGGTAGAAAACATTTAACTGAAAATGAAAAGAACAGACTTCTTTGGCCCCTAACAGAATTGGAGCAATGGAGAAACTTGCAGCCAATCCATGCCATTGCTATAAGACATACAATGAAAGTAATCCATTATATTTCCTATGGCTTATTAGTATAAAATTGCATGTTTCAAGGAAACCCATGGCCTGTCATTTGTCTTGTGCGTGACACTCCTCAACTGCTCTTATTCAACATTCTCAATATTAGCACTCGACTTCTTTATTTTCTCCTCAGGTAAGTTTTCCCGCACACTGCAGCAGAATCGGACCTGTGAGCTGAGTCGTGGACCCCTTCCATCACCAGTGTGGAAGAAAGTGCCTTTGGTGTGTACCTGGTGGCTTGGGGAGAACAGCTGCACTGTGGGAGCAAGGGAGAACTCCAGGGGAGATGAGGATTGTGCACCCCAAATCCCTAATGCCCTACACTCCCCATCACCCCTCACATTTCTACAAGAGAGGTTTAATACCAACACAAGCAAGGAGACTGCTGAAGCAATTTTTATATTAATTTAAAAAGTGACACAATGTACAGAGTACTGAAATCAAATAATGCTTATGAGCCAGATACTAAGCACAGCAGTTATGGTGAGTAAGAAGGTGCCACAGAGGCTTAAAATGGTTAGTAGAGCAAATAAACCTCTCCAAAAGAAAGCTCTGAATGTCAGAAGAATTGATTTTCAATGTAACTATCCATATGCTGAGAATCCCCAAAGGGGCATTTTCAGCTGGGGTTGAAAAGTGACTATTTTAGTGCAACGATGTATTCCTAAGCATTAAAAGGAAAAGTCCTTTATTCATGTAAAATGGCACAAAATCTCTGAAAGTCAGGCTCCAGACACTGATTTTAGGACTGGATGCCAGATAGGCTATAAGCCAGTGACAAACAACTCTATTTAAATGATCTTTTTGGTCATATTTAAAGGTGCGTTACTGTGGCTTTCTGGTGCCCACAGACACACAGCTGAGCAGCACAGTGAGCGTGCAAACCTAAACGCTGCCACTGTTGCTCTGCCTTGAGCTACAGTCTTCAAACCAGAAAAAAAATGGAGTCTAGAACTGCAAAGAAAGGAAGAGCCACCATTCCTACTGCGTCCTGAAAAACGCATCTGCATTCCCAGCCTTGTTCTAGCATCAGAAAGAAAGTGAGGAAGGTCTCACGTATCACGCAGAGCTGGGCTGAGCTGCTGTCCCCTGTCCTTCCCACTGCCACTTCAGAGCACAGCTGTGATGAGCAATACCTGGAGACCTGGATAGGCCAATAATCCCAGCAGATTGTAGGAATGGCCGTGCTTTGCCCCTCTGTGGCTGTTCACAGCCAGACCGCGTCTGTGTGTGTGTATTGTTACCCATAGCAGTGATGTTGCCAGGGCTAAGAAGATTTAAATTGTGTCTTTTGTTTCATAGAAACCTTGCTCAGCAGTGGTTGCTCAGCTCATTTTCAGGGAAACTAGAGGAAATTAATAGTGACAGTATTTCATATGACTTTATTATCACATGGAGCCTTTCACACTGCCCTTTAGTTTTCAGGCCAGCATAGTGGGAACAACACAAGACCAAGAGCTTGCAGCTTGATGCCTTTCTTAGATCCCCTTCACCTTTACCGAAAGCTGCCCTGCCTGGCTGCTGTCCCTTCCCAAGCCAAGAGCAGTGTTTGTCTTTCAGGAATGTATTTCTTTCCAGGGGCATTTTCCCATCATAGATGTCTTTAGACCCCAGGCTCAAATCAGACTCAGTCTGTCATTTAAATGCCTACTTCTGCCAGGTACACACAAAGTCACTGGTAAGAGTTAGAAAAATGGTATCTCAAGATTTTCAGAGATACAGCCATTGCAACCATTTAGCACAGACAGGCAAGGCAGCTATAGATTAATTAACTCATGTACCATTAGCTGTTCCACACAGAGTAATCAACATGAGGTAAATTACACAGGCTCTTAAGCAGGTTTTACAACCCACACTGAAATCCCTGCTGTTGCGTAGGGTATGAAAACCAGGTAGAAATTGCCATGCCTCAGTAAAAGTTTGGAAGAACAAGAACTGACATATGTGAAGTGTTCACTGTGGCCTTTCCTTTAGTTTCCCTGGAGAAATTTGCCTTCACAGGTTAGCCTCCGGGAAAAAAAAGAAACAAAGTTTTAAAAATTAACTTGTGCACGTATCCGTGATTCTCCTTGAAAAAATATAAACAATACACCAGTGCTGAGTATATATTCAAAGGTTAAGAATGAAAACATTCTTTGTGGACTGAAAAAAAGAAATCAAGCTGCAAATGGGATTTTTCTTTAGATGTGCAAACTAAGTCAGAGATATAGCTAAGCTCTTCATGTAGCTAAAATCTTCAAATAGTCCTACAGGCTCTGGGCCCCGAAGACAAAAAACTGATTTATATCATGACAACAGACTCTGCCTCCATCAACTTCAAATTAAGGGTCTAACCTCCAAAATACATTCACTGTATACATTGCCCCTGCATGAAAGGAAAAGTTAGTTGTCTTGAACCATTATTCAGAAGAAACTGACATGTTGAGCTAGGAGCTCCTTATTGTGACGAACTAAAAAGTTCAGGACAAGTTTGTGATAAATTCCACTTTTCTCTCAGGTGCCTTCCTTGGCAGTACTCGGTACTCTGGTTCCCTAGGCTCTTTCCTTCAGACCAACCACTTCTGTCTTCGAAAAATACAGAGGAAAAGAAGGGGCCACATTTTACACAGACTTTTAGGAGTCAGAGAGTCCATTCCAGCCATGGAATATGTAGATCCGTGCCCCCTCCTCTACCGAAGATTTCCAATATACATCTATGTCTGGTAGGCTTACTTAACCACTGGGATATAGGCAGGCTCAGAGAGAAAGGGGAGGAAGAAGATAGAATGAAAATGGTGTATTTTGATTCCCAAGTCCTGCTCTGCCTGTGTTGTTTCAGCTTCTAGGCACAGACACTAACGACCAGATTTTTAGGATGTGCTGAGGTGGACATGAAAGCACTCACACACCTGCCTTCCAGCTGTGAACCTGGTTCACAAATTCACGGTGGTTTTCAGGTCTGGGAGCAGGATAAATCCTTGTCTTTCTATCGAAACTGCTGTAAGTAAGGCCAGGAGGACTTGATCCAGAACTCCTTTGCAGATATCCAGCTCAGAGAAAAACATATCACATGCCTGTTGTGTTGGTAAATACCAAAACTCTGTAGGAATTCTGGCATGCTGTTGGTCAGCAGCCAAGGTTGCTCATACCCATTTAAAAAAATTATTGGTGCCTTTGTGTAACACGGACTGCTTTCTCCCCAGGCCTGTACACGCACAAGCACACACGGGCTCTAAACTTGTGCTTGTGTGTCTGCGGCTCTCTGAGTTTTTGAGTTTATTTTTCCTGTGCACTGAAAGATGTGCCAGAAAGTCTCTCACTCTCGGCAAATCCAAGACCAAGGCTGGAAGTCATGAGAATTAGCTGCAGGTGCTTAGGGTTTAGAAACTGCTGAAGGGACGAAAGACCAAGGTGTTGGCTCCAGGTTAGTTCTTATGATCAACTATTCTTTTTATCTTCCCATAAGACCACCTCACTCTTTTGTTGGCAAGGGGGAGGGAGAATGGGGTGGGAAGGGGGGGGCAAAAGAAGAGTTAGACTGTTTGATTTCAAATGGGAGGTGGAATTCCTCAGAAGATGAGCCTGTAGTGATCAGGAAAAGCAGATTAAGAGAAGCAGATGTGGAGAGGAGGGAAGACGGGGAGGGGGGTGGATTTATTCATGCAATTTAGGATATTAGCAGCAAATTGGGAAGGTGGTTTGTTCTGCGTTTAGTCTTATACAAATTCTGCCCCCCTTTTCAGCACGTTTTCCCTTTGTTTATCTCCTGAGAGATGCCCACATGTGTACAATACAAAGAATCTAGTCATAAAAGCGCAGGCCTGTCAGCCTCCCTGAGGACCAATTAATGGTGTTCCAAATCTTGTGGGCAGGCAGATGAAAAGGATACAGATAGGGAAGGGGAGGTAGATGAATGCTCAAAGAGAGCAAGGCAGGTTTTTCAGATGTCAGTAGGAACTTCTTTAGGTATTCTTAGCTAACTTATTTGGGGTTTGGCCTTCTCTCCTGATTCTGCAGTCCCCTGGTCATAGCTGCAAAAGAGGGAAAAGCTGCACTTCAAAATATAAATTAGGCTTTTACCCAAACCAACACTGACACAATGCCAGTGTGGGAGAGGGGGCAGAAAGAGGCTATTTAGAATTTTTCCAACCCTCCTTTCCTACATTGCCAGTTTTATTGGTAGGTACTTGGGTTTATATTATCATTTGTATCTCCGAGCTGGGTATTGCTCTGAATGCAGCAGGCTTTGTAGTGCAACCTTTTCCTCCTATCTCACCCCCTATGTGTCCACAGGCCTTTGAACAGCAAGCTAGTGGCACTTTGAAATCAGGAGTTGAAAGTGTTTGACATGGAAAGGGGAGCATGAAAGTCTTGCTCTTTGAACCTTTTTCTTTTCAAAGTCCCACAGAAAGTAGAGACAGGACAATAATGGACAGACTGGGAGCTCTCAGGGTGAAGTGGGGATATGTGGTAATGAGGTTTTAAGTGTTTCAGCAGTCGTTCCACCCCACAGTTTCCTCCCCTATGTACTCCCAGTGAATTAAATTTTCTGCAAGTTATCACAAAAATCTTCAGCTAGATATATATTCTGTCCCTGCTTAATTCATTCCATGATTAAGTCCTGGAAACAGAATTGAGCTGATGAAAACAGGAAAAAATGGTCAAAATTGCCACTAAGTTGCTGACTATGAAGGAGGATCAATTTTTTTGTTTGCTTTGCTTTATAATTAAACGAAGCCAGATGTACAGTAAGTGCAAGTTGCATGAGAAATGCAGCCAGCTGTTGCATCAAATATCAGGCTCAGGCCTCTCTGTGCTCATGTGCAAACTCACATCTCTCACCTGTTGGGGTCAGGAGGGTGAATTAATAACCTTGGCAGCTGCTAAGATTTGCTTCAGTTATTTTACCTGCACATGAGATCAGATAGTGGGGAAAAAATGAAAGAAACTTGGAGGTCCTGAAATGACACATCTCATTTAAGAGCTTCATTATGTTTAAGAACAGAAGAAGTAGAAGGCTAAGTTATTATTTGGTGAGGTCCATGAGCTGATCTTTCACTCTTTGGAGAAAGGTTAAAAAAACCCAAGCTCAGAAAGCTCTTTATAGTGCATCTTCTCAATTGTGTAATCCTCTACCTGGGAAGAAAAAAACCACCTTTCTGAGTGATGTAGCAATCATTTTACACACTCAAGCATGAAATTTCATCACCATTACCTTAGCTTGGATGACTGTACAGATGTTGTTTGGCCATAAAATGTATTCAGTCCTTTTTTAAATCTAACTGCAGTATCTGACTCGACGACCTCCTGCAGCAGTTGGTTCCTTGGATTTGGACTACCTTTTGGTGAGGAAAATTTATTCATATTGATTATAAAACTAGCCAGAGTAGGAGAGGAAGAGCTGAGTAAAAACTCACTGTCAAAATTGCCCCAGATTTTTCTGATCAGTCTATTTTGTCTGGCCTCTCTAGTTTCTTGTATCATAATTCTGCCCAACACAGCCCCTTTTTAGAGCTAGCTGCAAAGAAGGTAAAAGTAGCTGAACTTGGAATCCTCCTGCCTAAAGTCACTTTTTAAAAAAGAACGACCCTGAATTTGAATTATTTCAGCTGGACTGTTCTTTCCCATGTGGAGCACGCATAATTCAGATGTTAATCTGACCTGATTGTGACAGGAATTTTCGGAGAATCACGGTAAAGCTGGTGCCACCACACTGCTGTGAGCATTGTGCACACAGCTCCAGCTTCCTTGCAGAACCCCACTAGTGCCCACAGGCACCCCTCTGCTGAGGGTCACTCCTCATGGCAGGATTAGTGCCTGAGAGGCTGGTATATAATCAGATCTCCTTGGGAGGTACCCTTTTGGAGGCCACCTCTGGAAACATTTCTGTTTCAAGAATTAGAAGCAGAAAATGGATTCTTCTTTTCCTTTTCTGAATGTGTAGTTTTCACCCTTCTCTTTGTACAGTGAGGTTTGAGGCAGTGAGGGAAACTAGACTCTCAGAGAAAGATTCCCTCATTCCTATGGCTCCAGGATGTCTTTGGATCTCAAGGGTGCCAACCCCTCAAGGCTTTTTGAAGGGCTGGTTGCAGTTTTTTGATCTTGTGAAAAAATCCTGTGGGTCTCTGCACATCCAGAGGAACAATGTCTGCTGTGATCATGCACCGTGCTCAGGACGCACAAGATCCTGTGAGGTGTAAGATGGAGTGGGGCAAGAGAAGCAGCACAGGTCCCTCTGCAGCCCAGATCATTTTGTTCCACCTGCCTGCCCAACTTCCTCGAGCCCTCAGTCAAGGTTAGTAGTGACTGTCTACGTTATAAACTTAGATATATTGACTAGTTGATATATTGACCAATTAATTGATATATTGACTAATTAATTGCTGCCTCAACAAGGGTATGTCTACACACGGGTATCCAAATCACATAGTAACCTCCTCATCTGAGCCAGGGTGCTCATGACCTAGCTGACCTCATGGGTCACAGTTAGCTGTTCTTCGTAATCCCACAGTCCTGCAACACTGCTTGTGGGCAAGGGTTGGTGTTTATTTCCTTAGAGATCAAGGCCACAACAACTATACATCATAACTCTTTAAGTAACGGTACTATATTAAAAAATGTGATAGTTCAATGCCTATTTTTTACTTTGAAAAAGGTATTATCTTTTTTTTTTTTTCTCAAATGGGTGTGTTTCAGCTATTCCAAAGAAGAATCCCACTCAGCTTAACCACTCCAAACTACAAGCTAGTTTGAAAGTGGAATCTGAACAAGCTTCTCTGGAGCATTGAGAGCTGCGTCCCACAGGGAAACTTTCATACAGCCGTAGCAATGGAACTGGTTCCTTTCAGGCCACATTCCAGAGCCTGACCTCACTGCCAGGGTGCTCTTTTGAAGACCCAGAAGATTATTTCTTTCCTTCTTTACTTGCAGCTGTAGTTATAACCTCATATCCCATTTAATTTGTTCCTCCCCATTCTCCACACAAGATTACGAACACTTGTGGAGTCATAACATATATCCTCTCTTAATTATATCATAGCTGAGCCATACGTATATAGCTCCCTTTATCTTCCCTCATATGTAAATTCCTCTGGTCCCCTGACCATTTTTGTTTCTCTTCTCTGAACTCTCTCTAATTTGTCAATATGTTTTTGGTAATTAAGATTCCCACAACTAAATGCAATATTCCATATGCCTTCATGCCAGATCCCTACAGATTTTCAGGAGAGGTCACTGCTCACAGCTGGGGCCAGATTTCCAAAAGCATTTTGAATGTTGAGAGCTTTTGAAGCTATGGCTATAAAATATCAGTATGGGAATGTCTGTTTAAGGAACATTTGGAAGACTTTTCTCCCATGTACGTGTCTAAATTGAGTGGGGACTCTCTTAAAAAAATATGGTGCTGGTAAAAATATTGAGCAAATAAATATCTGCCTCCAACACTTTTAAGAAATCCATCCTATAGATGAGAAATTGTTGGTCCTTCTCAGTACCTCCTATTTCTATTTCACATTACTGAGATCAGCGGCATCTGTTAGGCTATAAACCTCCATACAATTTCAAGTAAGCAAAGTGAAGTTTTAAAATCTGCCTGAACAGATAATTTGTAAAGCACTACAAATTACATTGAAAGTAATTAAGAGTCATGGAAGAATGGTGCCCAAAAATGCTTACAGGTAAGGTGGATATCTGGACCAGCTTGCCAGGGCTTTTACACTTCCCAAACTGAGCAAAACTGAGTAAATAAATCAGGCTGAAGAGTTGGTTCAAGGGTTTTTTTCCTATGAACAGTCATCATTTTTATAAATCTGTGTATTTAGATATTTTCTCAGTAGGAAAAGGCAAAAATGTCTCTATTCTGTTGAATATTCATGGATTAACCAACACTGTCTGGCAGTAAGTTTTGGAGCTTCCTACAAATGAGTTCAGTTCTTAACTAGGTTCTTTGGGATCAGTTAGGATTTTATATTTTCTGTTTGGGAAAAGAAAGAAAAACGATTCCAATCCCTTTTTCTAACACTGCAGAGCACCCATACCATTGACAAAACAGTTTGGATCACAAGTTTTTTAAAATCATATGTCTAGGAGCCAACAGTGATTGATGTATGGTTTGGAACACAGTGATTCAATGATACTGTTCACTGAAAAATTCCTGTTTTCCCTCACAGTTACCTCTACGAAGCTTCATACTGGACAGTGCTGAGAGGAAGGGAGGGAGAATTTTTTATTTTTGTTTGGGGAGAGGGCTTAAAATTGCAAAAGAGCTGCAGTTGGCAAATAAATTACAGAGCTTAAATAATCTGGATTCATTTCTGTGCTGCAGTAAACATATTCACTAGACAGTTAAAAAAATTGTTTATGATGTGCCTAATAGAGCCATTCTAGTTTATCAGTTAAATATGTATTCATAATTTTTTAAAAGGAATATTATTTACCCAGAAGACCAGAACAGTTTCTAAAAGAGCTTTTTCAGTCCATAATGTAAATATGTATTTAGGACAAGTGCTGTGTGTACAGAATTAAAAAAAAAAAAAACCCTCTGAAAATCTCTTTGAAAAGTTATTACACATGTCCACTGCTGCAGCAAAGTTTTAAATATTCATATCTCAGCTGTTTTCTTTTTCGGATTTCTCAATTTGGCTTGAATATATTGTGGATGAAATTGCTCGGCAAGAGCTTCATTTGTTGAATGTTAACAGGCTTGTGTCCTAAAGGACTACTCATGTGTGTCAAGCTACATATGTGCTTAAATCTCTACCAGATCAGGGACCTCATTTTGTGAGGGTAACTTAAATATCACATTTATGTGTAAAGGAAGGCCTTACATGTTCTCAAATCAGTTGGGATGGTTCATCTACCTCTTGCCTGTCTTTTCCCCCCCATTTTCCCTTTGGCAAATTATCTGCACACAACGTGTCTCCACTCTTCAGACTCTCTGATCTTCATGGGAGGGCCCTCACTGCCCTGCAAATCATCATCAGGGAAAGCCCTCCAGAAGCTGTTCCCCAAGTCCATAGCACACAGTGCTGGAAGATGGCAGAAGTGGCTGTGAAGAGAGGGCGAGTCCCTGCTGCGGTGAGATTTTGGGCGTGTGTTGCCCTTTCTCTGTGGCACCAATCACACACTGACCAGACAAAGCCTGGGGGCAATGCTTGGAAGAGAGAAAGAGGGTAAGTCACCATAAATTCTCCTTGTGGCTGGCCTGGGTACCAGAGAACTGTTTATGGAGACCTGTCACATCCAGGTGGAGGTGAAAGTTGGTCAGGGAGATCCCTCTCACTTGAATAACATGTTGGGAGTTTGGAAAATATTGGAAAATATTGGGTTTTGTTTTTACCACAATCAAAAAAGGTGAAATTCTTGCAAGAAACACAGAACTATGTACAGCCTTTTGAAAATTAGAAACAATAACATGATTTAAAAAAGGAATGAAGCCCCAGCCCGGTGTTCCTCACCCTGTACCTTGCATGAGCTTCCTAGAAATTCGGTTTGTAATTAATAAAGTTGCATGGAATACAAGGGGGTTTATTCCTGTATTGCTTTGCATTAACATTTTTATTTGCTCTGTGAGTCGATTTTGGGAGTACAGCAGCAGCAAACTGAGTTGGGGTATGTTGTATTAATTCAGCAGTCTGGAAATGGTTCTGCAATGCAACAGATTAAATAGGCAATCATCACTATTACAAAGCATTATTTTCTCCAGAAACCACTCTAACACAGGCTTGAACTCATGTTAGACACTCCTTTCTTAAATGTCCAGCTGTGCAGGATGCTACTCCTTTTTAATTTCATTAATAGAAATTTTAAACTAAGTACTACGAAGATTTAAGAATCAAAAGTTAATATTTCTTTCTATCTTCATGATGAACTGGTTTGGTTTTTATTTTTTTTTTTCAGTAACATTGTAAAAATTCGAAGCTTCAGGTCAGGGAAACAAAGTTTTCATTGACTTCACCAAAATTTTTGGCTGTTTCAATTATGTTAAGGTCTCAACCAAACCCAGCAAGCAAAAAATCATCAAAATTTGGTACATTTAAATTTATAGCATCGTGGCAGATACAAGGAGTGCCTAAGCAAACATTTCTCATGTTTTTATTATTTCACTCTAAAAAAGTGTTAAATTCTCAGTAGAGGAGGGTGGGTTTTTTATATGAAAACTGACAGCTGTCTTGAATTTCAAAAATGCAAATATAGATCCAAATTTTGAAATAGTCTGAAGTTCTTCCAATAAAATAAAAGCAGTAAAAACTGCATGTGCTTATTGCAAAACAATCAGCCTGAACCTTTTTCAAAACTGAATATATTTGCATACAGAATTCTCATCTTTTCCAAAATTCTTGTTGTGGAATCTGCCATGATACTTTTTTGTCAACATTTTTATTGAAATAGCTGTCGAGGTTTTTACTGAAAATAAAGCTTTAATTATGTGAAAAGAAGAAGATAACAAATAATTTTATCTAAAAATTCAAGTTAAACCCCCCTGAAAATCATCTTAAAATTTGTGCAAACAGAGATCAGTGTCTTCTTCAGAATTCCTTTTTGATTTTTGAGATCAATTTCAGAATGAATTTTTCCTTGTTTTCTCTGTGTTTTTCTACCTGACTTCCCTCTATATTCGACTGATGAGGATTGCAACAAAAGAGCAGCAGAAAATCTTCCATGATGTCAGGGCTTGTTTAGTTATTTTATTGTTTTAACTGTTACGATCTCTCCATGTAAGAGATTCTCTTTTCTGAGTTCCATTTGAAGACGGGGATACTGATTAGGATATTATTTTATTCCACTGACCTTCCTTTCCTCTTTTTTTTAGGAATGCATGGCCAGCAGCACCATCTGGACCTGCTCAGTGAGTATCTGTGCATCTTGTTCGTTCTGACTTACCTCACGCTCTGTTCTGCCCTATGCACATCAGAGGCAGCAGTCTTCTCTCAGTGGATATATGCAGGATTTTTTCAAAGGCAAATATGTATGTAAGGCAATGGCTCTGTGCTGCAAGTTGAAGGCCTTCCAGTAAAGGCTTGCAAAGGCTTTTTTTTAGCTGATACGAGCACTGTGCCCAAATCTTCCTCCTATCTAGAAACGTTCCATTCACATACCTGAAGTCTTGCTTTAAAGCCACTCTCTACACGTTGCACGGGATTTTGTCTCCATGCTTATCTTAACCATTGCATTTTAACCTGGTGATTATTAATAATGCTGTTAGCACCTTAACACCTTGATGATTCTATGGCCCTTTAAAACTTTATTAGTGCTCCTATGTTTGATATTTCAAATCTCTTCCTCTCCTGTGGTCTTGTCACGAATTGGATGTGGTGTTCTCCACTTTTCCCAAAGGGAGAATCTGCTTAGTTATTCCTAGGAGGTTGCTGAGCCTGCTTAAACACAAACATATTGCCCTATTTAATCAGTTTCTTGATCTTGTATTTCTTGTTATCTATTTGTTTTCTACTTTAGTAGTTATTGCAAGTAGCCCGAGGAAGTATTAAACTGGTAGAGCTCTTTTGCTTCTAGGTCATTGGTTTTCATCTATATAAAGTTGATCAACATTAGACAGTAAATCTATACAGAGAAAAGGTGATTTCTAAGCAGCGGATGGTGTGAATTTATATCTATTAAAATATACACGTTGACTGTGAGATCTAAAGGGTTTACATCCATGCTCATTGAATTTAATGACATAACTTTGGTTTCTTGTGCTGGGAGCAGGTTCAGACTTGTCTTTGCAGATGATAAAGATGCATATGCAAATTGCCTTGTAATTTTTCTTGTTTTACGTACCTGGGAGTACCATGTATTTTTATTTGACTTTTTTTCCTAAAGCATGCAACTTAGATCAAGTGTCCTACCTTAAAATTGGATTCCATTAAAACAACACCAGGCTTAATATTTTTCAGTTATCTCCTGTAAAAAAATTTCAGTCTACAAATAAAGTAGTTTTTTAAAATTTCAATTGCTAGTCTGACAAACACAGAAACTTCTCTTACCATTGCACAACCTATCCCCTATCAGCAGAAAGGTTCTGTGTGCCCCATTAGGTTGCCCCCCATGACACTGGCACTTCAAGATTCCTTGTGTGGGATACACCATTGATGCCATGATTTCTTGCAGCATTTTGTGTAGATAGACCTTATTTTAATGGAAACCATTCCGGTGATATTGCTTACCATGGAGCAGAGTCCAGGCTGCTGACCTCAGCTAACTCACCCTGCGGGGATAAGTGAGATATGCCTTTGTGCTTTCACTTAATTCTGTAAAATTTTTTTCTTTCTTTTTTTTTTCTTTCTTTATTTTTTTTTTTTTTTGCCCCTGAAAAAACAAAGAAGCCTCATAAAGCTCCATGGTTTCTGAGACATATTTCAGTGTTGGTTTTGTGCTGTTCCAGTCCTTCATTGTTAATCAGATCAAGCCAGCTTGTAACTGAGAAAGTAACAGTGGTGCCACCAGACTGCAATCTGTCAAGCCCTCCTAAAATCCTTCTTTAATTGCTTATGTAGCCTTACTATCTCCTTAAAGAGCTCCAGGGCTGCGTCTCTGCTACCTTTTGATAAAAGTTCTCCTCATGCCCTCTGTGAATGTCAATAATTGCATGAGAACACAGAACTATCTTCCTGAGGATTCCAGAAAGCGCCGCGGAGTGCAGGGCACCTCTCTTTGTCAACCCACAAAAGCAAAATATGTAAATGTAATCTGTGGAAGAGTTCTTGAATGTGTGTTCTTTGCCATTTCCCTCCTGGCAGCTGTTGCTTTGTTGTCAGCATTTTTTAAGCTGTGTGCTGAAGTTCCGTAGGACAATCCCTAAGAAGTTCCTCAGGACTATCCCTAAGAAGTTCCTCTTATTTTGCATTGTGGGTGTAGCTTGTGGAGCCCTCCCTGTGGTATTCCAGCACTTTGGCTCTAGCACAGTGTCTTCAGAGAGAGGGCTGGTCGGGTTAGGCAAGGACTTAGATGACATCACAACATTGCTTCACAATGGTGGCACCAAAGTGCCTCATTTGCAGAAACATCAGTGTTGTGCTAATCTGCTTCTTCCCACTTCAGTAAAGAGCCTTTCATCCTATAGCTGATTTGACCTTGGAAAAGCTGCAAAGCTCATTTTCTTCAGTTGCAAAGAAGCCTCAGTCCTTTCTATCTTGTTATGTAACAATCCCACACAATGCTTAAATTTTACTTCAGATGAAATATCTATTTTCTATTACTTTAGTATATTCACTCACCTATTTCTTATCACCTTTTTCAGCCAGAGGAACTTTGAATTGAATTTATTAATATGTATATATCTAGAAGGAACCCAAACACTGATTTTTTAAATTGGGTTTCAAGCATGCAGAGTTGGTCAAATTATAACTTCATAGAAAATTTCAGTGAAAATAAATACATGCATACAGATTGTTAACACCTGTCCAAAAAGATTTTGTTGGTTTGCTTCATTTTTAACTCATGAAAATAAAAACATAGAGATTGTTGACACTTGCCCAAAAGGGTTGGTTTGCTTTTTTGTAACTAATGAAAATAAAACGTACTGACTAAAGTCAGAATATTTTTATTTAGAAATGCCACTGCAGTCCCTCACAGTAGAATTCCTTCCCAACATGTGTAATTGAGAGTCCAGCTTTCTTTTCAGACAAAATTTGCTGTAATGTCCGAGTTCCCTTCTTAGATAATGCATCTTAACAAGAATTCCATATTGTTACATGTGATGGGAAAAGACAGTGACCACCAGTCTTTGGGGTGACAGAGAACATGACAAGGACTATAGTTCCCTTGCAGGTCTGTGAGAGTAAAGATCAGTATTTTTACTTGGCAAGAAAAACTGCATTTTTGATACTGGCAAAAATAATGCTGAAAGATTCATCTTGTTGAAAACATAATTTTCCCAGAGGGGAAAAAAAAAAAAATATATATATATATATATAATTGGAAAAATTTCATTCATATTAAAGCGGAATTATTTTTATTTAAATTACTGCAATGAGAATCTTATGGACATTTTTTAACCTCCTAAAACACAACAAATATTAATTCTGTCATGAGGTATTCCACTCCACAGTATCTATCCTGTGCTTTAACTCTCTGTTCCTGGCAAGAACATCTAGAACTCTGATTTTTCGTAACAACCTACTCCAGTCTTGGAAATTTACTCCTTTCAGCCATATAGGTGCAACGACAGTTATGTTCCTAGAACAGAATTTTCCACAAATACGGTAAGTTTCCATAAATATTGAAGCCTAACATAGAAGTACAAACAATTGCAAAAGAATCTTTCTGAGAAATGGATAAGTAAGTTTCTCACCATCCCACCTGAATACAAGTGTGCAGTTCGCACTCGTTTATGCTGGCATGAATCTTATTTCACAGTAAAAGTGTCTGTGGCATGAAGAGGTATCGTGTATCTTTAGCTTTTTTTCATTAACAGATTGAAAATATAACTTTTACAGGTTTTTTTTTTTTCAATATTATTTAGCAGACTGAGGAACCCTTGATCCAATCTAGTGAGTGTTTGTGCATTTTGCACGAAACAGTCACTCGACAAGTGAGAGAAGTTTGTTGGGAACGAGAAACAAAGCTGAGCTACCTCCCATCCTATCTCTAGGGTATGACCCTTACCTGGAACAGAGTTCCCAGAACCTGGCAGTACCCAGAGACCTCCCATGGACTCACCTCTGAATAGCTCAGGACCACAAGGTAGGAGAACTCCAGTTCCACAGTGCATGAACATGAGATGTTCACATTACATTTTGTAATGTAAATTACCAATGGGTGATGTGGGTTTGAATTTTCTTGAGCTGATGAAGACAACTCTAGTTTTCACACCTTCTAAGTAGTTATCCAGTCACTGAGACACTAAAAAAAGTGATGGCGACAACCCTCCCAACATTTCTGGCCGGATTTTTTAGTCATAGATGATCAGGCCATGCCTCGTACACTCAGTATTTTCCACATGGGTGAGGGATTTTTGGCACATACGGATTGGAACGTGCCCCTTGGGACTTCTGATCAGTGATCCTTGGTGGATTTCCTTGATAGGGGATGTCCTGAACTGACACATTCAGCTCAGCAAAGGGGAGACAGCTTTGTTTTAGTCAATAACAAAACCTCAGTTGTCTAAGTAAAAACTAGTCCAGTTAATACAGACATTAGTCTAACCACAGCTTCCTAGAGTTTCTCACACACCAAACTGGAGTCTACAGAGGATTTGTGAACTCCTGCACTTACTCTCTACCTGGGAAGAGCAAACATTTTCCTGTAAGCTAACCTTACCTATCTCCATTTCCCAACTGTACACAGCCATAGCTGTGCCTCCCTGGCTTCTGTAGATGTTATAAGGATAAACATTTTAATTAGAGAGTTTGACATACCTCAGGAAGCAGAATGTTGGGGAATTTGGAGCATACAAGTATCTGAGATCCAATATACCACGTTTTAATGGGTAACAAGACTTGTAGATTGTTCTAAAGGAAATCTCTGTACTCTGTGTCTGTGGAGCTTAGAGGTTATGGTAAGGAGAACAAAAAAAATTATTCTTATGTATGGAGATAATCAATTCATCCTGCTGGTGTATGTGATTCCTTGTGTTGGTTTATTTAGAAGCCTTCAGGTGATAAGCACATTTTTTTTTGCAGGAATCTCCTCAGGAAACGAAAGTATCCCAGGTGCTAACATACCTGGTAGCACATTCATAGAGCTGGCCTCTCACAGCCTCATACAGTAGCTCTTTTTGTTCCACATTCTATTAAAAAAAAAAAATTTGTTAAAGAGATTTAATCAAATAATTACACATAACAAACAGAAAAAAAGAACTAATGCAGGAATATAAACAAGTAACATAGAGATATAAACTACTAAGGGAAAAGTTGATTGGCACCTGCATTGAGGACAGAGGTGCAACAGCCTCTGACACCCCAAACTGAAGTTGACCCTTCACTACAGAGCAAGCACAGCACAGCTTTGTAATGACTGGTGTGGGAGCACAGCAGAGGCTCCTGTTTATCCACACACTTGTCTGCTAAACAACCAAAAATAAATGCACACTCTCAGCTACATTTTGACCATTCCTAAGCATGATGAGGGTCTGAATTCTTAAACGACTCAGAGATATCAAGGTCACAAAAACCTCCCAGGCCCTCAGGCCATTTGATCTCTCCCTCATGCTTTCCCTTCTACACCATGTTTCTGGGGCTGCTTCTGAACCGGGTCAGAGGATTCTTCAGCCTATAAATAACTCCAAACCAAACCCAAACAGTTGCACGAGCATTTAAGAGGGACAATGTGTGCTAATGGTGGGATGAGGGTTGGTTCTGAGGCTATTTATGCTGACTTGTTGCTGAAAGAAATGTCGTTTGAAATGATACTTAGGCATTAGATTTTCTTGTGTCTCCTGCTCTCTTCTCTTTCATCCCATTTACCATCCATACCTCCTGCAGCTGTGGCTAAGCTTAAAATTTCAGTTTTCCAACTGGAATTACTAAGAACTGGATTTTTGGTCTTGATTTTAATTTGGGGTTTTTTAATTCAGTTTTCCCTAGCTGGCGTATGGAATGTATTTCAACAGATGGTCATGGAGTTTTAAATGTTGTGAGTGGATTTTTAATAAGTCTGACTAATTTTATGATCATTGCAGTTCATGTGCACTCAACATTCCCACCGACTTCAACAGGAAGGGTTGGATATGAAAAAATGTCATATTGCACTCAGCCAATGTAACTCTGGCAGTGCAGATAAATAAGGAAATTCTGGCTTCACACTCTGGGCTGTAACAGCCGAGTTCAATTGTTTCCCTCTACTCAGTTGAGTTAAATGTATTGTGGGGCTTTTTTATCCCAGCATCAGGTATTGGTCACAGCTGGAGGCAGAAGTTGGAGTACTTGTCTGATCGGCAATGAAAAATCCCGTGTTTCTCAAAGAGGTGTGATTTGTGGGTGACTCCAGCCTCTTACCTCACTGCATAAAAAAAATCCTAACATCACAGTTAACTCCTGCTCATTTTTCCTCTTTCCAATCTGAGGGCTTTCTCTCCTCGCTTCTTTAAATTCAGTGAATGAAATCACGATGCCTCTTTGAAGCCTTACCTGTTTTTGTCTCTGTGCCAGAACATAATATGTCATGGAGAGATGGCTTACAGCTATGCCTTACAAAGCTGAGGTGGGAAAAGATTCTCTGCCCATTGTCAAATATTCTTGCTGCAGTATTGCCACAGCAGAGATACACTGTCCTCCTGCATTTTCTTCCTGTTGACAAGTTCACATCTCAGGCCATCTGTCCTGATGTGATAAAGTGTTTGGTCACACTGCAAGTCAGAGAGGATAGTCAGGGCAGGTCTCCCTGAACCAGCTGCTAAGAAAATATCCATCAACAAGTCTGCAAAACAGTAAAATGTAATTGTAACTGAGAGTGCACCTTCAAATCTCTTTTCTGTGTATTTGTTGGGGTTTTCTTGAATTTTGTTTACCACTGACAAGTTTAATCTAGCAGCACATTACAAACCCCCTTTTGGCAGCCAGAGGAATATATTTCAAGCAGGTTTTGTTTGATATCTACAAGAAATCTCTGTTCAGTTTATGTAATAAGACAAACATATGCAAATCCATCCTCGGATCTTGTGAATTATATGCCTGGAATCAGCAAGCAATACAGTAAAAGCTCACTAAGTTGCATCTTACCTATCCACATATCCCATAAAACTGACATAAAAAACAACGGTATCTTTACCATTTCTCAGCAAATATTTAATAGCAGCTACAGTATTTTGGAAGGCCCCACATTATTGCAACTTCTTGACTTTTTGCAAAATGTAACGAGATTGATTCTTTATAGAAAAATACTTCACAACATTTATTATTGCTCTGCAGTGCAAATATGAGCGTAAATAAATAATTTTGAACTGCATTATCAGGCAAATGTAGCTGTTGAGACGAATACATTCGTTTTGTGCGAGTATTTCTTCCTCTGCTTTGACATTTTTTGCAATTTGGTAATTAACTGATAACTACTGACTTATTATTCAATCTCTTAGAACATTTTCAAAATGGGCTATGTGCCTAGGACTAGATCTACAGCCCTCATTAAGAACTAAATTCACAACAGATCACAAGGTTTGTTGTTTCCAGCACCTCCAGCCTCAAACACCTGCTGCCAGAACGTACAGCCCCAACTGGACTGCAAGGCTGCTTAAGATGAGGGCAATTGGGTCCTAAAACTTAGGTCCAGAAAAGTTTATATAAAGTGTAAGGAAACCCGGGGTCATCCAAAGTAGCCTCTTCGAGCAGCAGTGGATATAGAGGTGTCAACCCCTGATCCTCTGCCATGGCTTGACCAGCCCTGAGTCTTGTTGAGTTTGATACCCACGTCTGTCCTACCTCACAACACGTGGTGAAGGAAAAAGCCACTTCTGCCTCTTTCTTTCCATCACATTGAAAAATGCCCAGAGAACTTAACCTGAGCAGCAAAAGAGTTTTCTCTCCTGCTTTGTAAAAGAAAGAGTGTGAAGGTGTGACGCTCCAGGAACCTTCCAGCCAGATGTGTGTTGCTGGGTAAATCTCTCACTGGCCTGTCCATCCCACTCAGCCTGTCATGAATAAGAGCTAAAGGTAACAGAAAGGCTGAGGGTGGATGGACAACACAAGGATTGGCACCACTCTGTTCTCTACTGGCAATGGGGCCTGTTGGGAAGCGGAGAAACCCAAGGGCTACTCCCTGCCCCAGGAAATACTTATCCCAGAGTGACTACAGACCTACACACGTGTGTAGCTGCACGTAGCCTGGTGCAAGTCTGCTCCCCATTGGCTACAAAGTCTTACTCACGGATCGTTTTCCTCCTTGGTCTAATGTATGTTTATTATTCCATACAAAGCTTCAACAAGAAGGTCTGAGCAAGATCATAATTCCCGAATACTTGCTAGCATAATGGTTGGAGTTTCCCCGTGGAAGATGCAGGCTTGTTTATGCTCGGCGAGAGAAAAGAATTGAACCCACATTTCCCATATGAATGCTCTAATCAGTGAACCCATTTAACAGAAGAATGGAGCCAATCTAGCAGGAGTGCTCAGAAAATGAGTGATGGGACAGGTCCTGCCAGCCAGATACATAGGAGAGTGACGAAGGTGTCTGCCTTCTGCTGCTACTGAGTCTGACCCTTATTCCGTGCTTTGATCAGGGATCGTTCCTTCCTCCCCTGAATGAGGGTAACAGACTGTTTTGCAATTGCAGCGTGTAAGAATTGACCCTCCTTACAAGATTTTTCTTTGCTGCAGAGACTGCAAATGTAGACTTAGCATCTGCTGCATGCTGCTGCTTTTTCCCACTACTCCCTTCAGCATATCTGTTTCAAAATAGCTGTAGGAATTAACATTACATCTACTGCCAGGAAACCAGAGTTTGTCAACACTCTCTGGTGGAATACCTTCCATTGCTCAAACCCTGATTTGCTGAAAACAGACTGCCCATCAGTCACTTTCACCTAAGAGATAAAACTAAAAAGGACTTCAATTTTTTGTAGGTTGCTTGTTTGTTTGTTTGTTTGATTGATTGATTTTAACAAAAGATAAGGTTTATATGAAGTAAATTTTTTTCAAATTGGAAAAAAATATTTTTGGCTTTTCACACCTGTCTAGGATTGTGTTTGACTGCCTTGTTCTCCAGGTGTGTGTTTATAGAATCTTTTTCAGGTGCATCACAATGTCATTTGGGATTGGATATTCAATTTCTTAAGCTTGTCAAGTTAGTTGCAGTCTACTACTTTTACTGGAGCCTGTTTCAACAACTCCTACCAGTGTTTAGAAAGATTCTTGTAATTTTTCAGCTGAAGGTTTTCCAGGGGCAGTTAGTAACCTTTTTTTTTTTTTACCTCTCACCACAATACTCTGAATCTTAAGAACTTTTGCTCCTCTAGCTCTTAGACCTTCATCTCTTTACTACATCTATAAAAATATTCAAATCCTTTACCCACAGTGTTAGACAAGCAAAGATCAAGATTTTGGGGAACTTCTGTTCTCACATGTCAAGCTAATTGAAAAGTATCCAGCTACTAGAATAGGCTCAGCCTATCATACCCACCCTCATGGCCTCAGGACATGTTAGCTTGCTTCCAGCACTGTCCTAAGTTGTGGCTGCCGTGCTGCAGAGCAGCTTGGAGTGCAGACACACAGCTTCTTAGAGCATTTTTAATTTTCTCTTATGAGGTAGGGTCTACCTTCTCCTGACCAACCTACTGGTACTCTGTTATATCAGTTCCAATTTGCATTCATATTTCTTGTAGCAGGATGACCTGAATTATGCACAGCATTTCAGGTCTCACCAGGTGTTGTACGCTTGCACGGTATCATTAATCACCTTTCTGGCTCAAATGCCTGTATTTCCCTGTCTCGTGGCTGCCTCACATTTGTGGTTCACAGTTACTCTTCGTTCTCTTTGTCATGCTCAGTGCAGAGCATACAGAACAACTGGGTTTTTTGGCTTCTAAAATCCTTGTACTTCCACTTGCTTGCTCATTTTTTCTCTTGTTCTAGATGTGGTTCTAACGTTATTCCATGCTGCTCATACCTCAAAAAATTGTCATCAACATTCTCCAGTGTTTTGCTTTTTTTATTAAGCTGGGTTCAGCAGTGAAAGCAGGAAATTAAACCAGCTTAAAGCAGAACAAGCAGAACAAGCCACAGCAGTCCTGCCTTCAGCCACGATCTTGTCTACAGCACTGCACTGGCAGGAAAGGCTTCCCACTTTTGTCCAAAAGCCACACTGCTCTTGTGTTCCAGTCTAAAGGGAAGGAAGTTTCTCAGCCCAGCTCACTCAGCATGTTACTGAGTGAGTATATCTGAGTATATACTGAGTGAGTATATACTGAGTATATCTGTTTCCAATACAGATAGCAATTTCATTATTTTCTGTGTTAAAATTAAGGTTTACATTGATGTTCACTCCATGTACCAGCTCTCTGTGGAGTCTGCTCCAGTGATCCTGTAGTTCTCTTTATCTGAACATATTAACATCTTTAATTTTGCATCGGTGAGATACATAAA
This sequence comes from Oreocharis arfaki, assembly GCA_013398015.1. Taxonomy (NCBI): domain Eukaryota; kingdom Metazoa; phylum Chordata; class Aves; order Passeriformes; family Paramythiidae; genus Oreocharis; species Oreocharis arfaki. Next base: position 58,801 of record VZRR01010264.1, on the reverse strand, counting down.
AATTATTTTTCCTGCCTGTGTAAACCCTCAGCCTCCTGCTTTGCCCTTGCCTGCTCAATATTTTTACCATTACTCAGAGCTGATGACAACTTCTCACTTAGCTGATAGACTGAATTTTAATTTTATTTTTGCTGAAATATAAAATTTATTTATTTCAGAAGATCTGATTTTCTATGGGGAAAAAAATCAGTTCTGAAAAACTAAAAATATGCATTCTGGGGTGGAAGTAGGGGCTGCATGATAAATAATAATTCCTCTTTGCAGAAGTTTAGCAAGTCTGAAACTAGCACAGAGATTTTTAGTACTATCCTGTGACCCGAAATACTATAAAATCTTGCGGAACAAACTTGACAGGTACCAAAATGTGCATTGTTTGTATAGATTTTGTTAAGCAAAAGAGTGAAGTATTCTATGGATACCTATTCTCTCCACTGACAATTAGCAGATTTCATAATGAGCTGATCAGCTGACAACACCTACAGAAAACAGATGGTAACAATATTTGGTTACTTCCAAAAACCTATCAAAGCCCAAAATTTACAGAGTAAAAAGTTTGAAGTCAAATAGCAGTCCCTGGAAAATTCTAGTACCAGAAATGGTTTTTGGCAGTTCTGAGAAGTGATATGGGAAGTATTCAAATCATTGCACAGGGCTTCAGCTACATATCTCACATTGACTTCAGTGGGAATCACGCGGTGAAATCCCCGCTTACTGCTTTGAAAATGTACCCCTCAGTGTTTCATGCCATGCTGAGAGACAGAGCAGTGATCCAAGGTCCAGATCCACAGCAGGTAGCAGTACACACAATGTGCCAGAATACTGCAAGGCACCACTGTGTTAAAATATGCAGGCTTTAACTTAAAATGACAGAAATCAAGGGCATTTCAAATTAAGGTTCTTAACAGCCTCCTCCCCTTTGTCCCATTTAGTGACGGTCATACCTTTAGAGATCTAATATGTAAAGTTTTTTTTTTGTCTTCTTCCTTTTCTCTTTTCTATCCTGCCCTCTATATGACCTCTCTCCTAATTGGAATATATCTTGTTTTTCGATAATAGAATTTCCCCAGGAGATAGTCAATTTTTAGAGCTGAAAATTAATTTACGGGCCCCGCTTGATTGCATGCATCAGATATGTTTGTCTTTTACTACATAGTGACCTTCTTCTCCCCTCTCCCTTCACATCTTCATAGCTAGGAACTCACTTCAGAGTCAGATAACATGCCTTTTTACTCTGTGAGACAGGTATTTGTGTCATGCTTTTCACGTGCTGGTGTTTGCGTACCAAGAGTGCTCTTGGAGCGTTGTGTCCCACTCAAGAGATTGGAATTCCAATCATTCCTTGCACGACAGCTGGTGGGACCGTGGCCTTTTTGATTTTGTTGCAACTTGTAACTCATGTATGCAGAAGCAGCCAGGGCAGAGAATGGGGTCCATGCCACTCAGACATACTTTTTCCTTGCAATTTGGTACTTCACTCATGAGCCTGTTAGTAGCTCTCCAGGACCTCTCTCCTGGGTTTTTTAGATGAGATTGAAAAGGTAGATCATTGTCACATCATGTGGATACAGAAGATGTGTTTCCTTCCAGTCCCTCTAATACCTACCAAAAAAAGAGGCCTCTTCCTTTCATAAGTTGCCTTAAGAACAGCAACCTAAATGTAGTGAGTTTTTTTCATTTCATCAGTCAAGATTTCTGTTTTTCAAGAATCCTAGCATGTTTCCACAAAATATACTTCTTTGCAGAGCCAATCTTTTATTTTGTTCAACTGATGATGCACTGGAGTGCTCAAATTGAAACGAAAAGTTGGGCAAACACAGATGCTGCTCAGAGCCACGCGTTTGCTCACTCTCAGTGCTAAGGACACCCCTGCAATGTTATTTTGATGAGTTTATTTAAGACAGTGAGTGTGAGATTCACCTCATGAAGACTTAGACGGCCACAGAATAAATTTTTACACCTCAGCTGGGCATCCTCAGTGCCCTTTCTACTCGATAAAGAAGAATAGGCAAATTTAGCTCATAACTCATCTGATATGTTTTAGCCATTTCCAATCTTTGCATCCTCAGATCACACCAGTGACTACAAAAGGAGTCTAAGTGGCTATATCAGATCTAGATGCCAGCAAATGTTATATTTACTGGCTAAATGGGTCTCACTCAAAGCTACCGGGAAGCACCTTCTGCAAAGTGAAATCTATGTGGTACCCTTTTAAAAAACTTGATCAGCCAATTATGTGATCCTAAAAAGGACATTTCTGCTGGGGCTTAGCTCAAAGCTGACAATGTTCGGGTTAAAGAGGCTTTTCAGAGCAATCTATAACAAGTCCATCTTAATGACTGGTTTCTCCCAACTTCCAGATGTTGTCACAGTCAACCCATGGGCATGTTCAGGTTGTGTATTGCTGTAAATAAGATCTTGGTTTTTATGTGCACACAGACACACTCATTTGAGACAGTTGCCTGCAACAGCTGAGCTCCATAGCCCTTCCAACATTAAAAAAGTTTATTCTTTGAATCGTGTCATCCTGGCCTGTTTGGATAGACACTGAAGTCAGCAGGCCGCACTAAAAGGAAAGTCTTGGGGAGCATTGTGAGCAAGTGGGACAAACTTTACAGATATCATGAAAGAAATCAGTTAATTACGTGAGTTGGATAGCAGCAACAGTTGAGTTGAAATAACCTGGTAACCTCAAAGAGTGAGAAAAGGAGAAAATGAGTGTGCATATACACATACCCTGCTGAGAAAGATCCAACAGATCCACATTTTTGGTAGCTATCAGATTTCTAGGCCCTATTTTGAATCTCTGTAGACCAGCACAGCTCTGCTCTGTAACCAGTGAGTTCTGCCGATTTATGCCAGCTGAGAATGCCGTCTCCAGGAAGAACAAATAGAAAAAAGAACCACAATAAAATCTCTCCAAGCAAACTTTTATCTATTTAATGCAGATGTGCCTAATCTTTCACAGTCCAAGAGCAAAGAAAATAAAATGTACAATGTCAAAACGCTGCAAGCTTTTAAAACTACTTAAATTAGTATTTCACTGGTATTTTTATTAGAATTCCAGCTAAAAGAACACGATACAACATTAATCTTTGGTGACCATTTGACACAGGTTAAATGCTGATAAATATTTGGAAAGTCATTTGTATAATAATACAGTTTGGTTTCATTTCTTTATGGGTAACTTTTATTGGGGAAAAATAGTAGTAGCCAAATGCCATTACCTTGCACAGTATGGAGTCAACATACTTTGTAGTCAACATAGGCTGTAACCTTATAACAGCCTCCTACCACAAGACCCTTATGTCTAGTGCCTGCATCCCCAGGCCCAAGCTCTTGGTTTCCAGCTTTGGCAGGAGCCTCAGTCTGCCACTTTACACACTTACAGGGTGTTACTGATCCCCTAAAGGCATCAGCTGCCCCAGGTAAGTTGGAAGCCCATCACCACAAAGGGTGTCAGGTGTCTTAGGAACCAGGCACATCCCATTTCCTGTCACCTCACAGGGAATGGGAGAGCTTTTGTGAGAAGTTCTTAGAAGTATAACGCCGCACTGGAGAGGGAGGAAGTGGGTAAGTTATAAATCAGGTTGTTCTATGCCCTCTCCTATTTCATATCAGTTGCAATTAATGATTGCTTCTCACTGCTGGGAATGTACAAGTGAAGCTCACAGGTAGGAGTGGGAGTAATTCAGCTTGTAGTTTCTCCTCTGTGGTCTGGAAGAAACAGAAGCAGCTTCACAGACATATCTGTTAAGCTCCCAAGTAAAACCTTAGTCTCCTCCAGTACCTCTAAAATCTCCAGTGGCTACTTTATTGTCTGGCAGTTTCAGCACAGGTGATAAAGAGTTTGTTATGCAAAAAAACCCCCCAAAAAACCCACTTCTTATGCTTTTCCCTCGCTTTCTGACCTGCTGTCTTCATGTCTGTCTGTTTTTTCTCCTGGCATAAATATGTTCTTGCAGTTGTGGCCTGAAGAGTGTCTTCATTTCTAGACCACCTGCAATAATGGAGTCTAAATCTCCGATTGCTAGACCTCAAATTCTACATTGTAAAGAGCTTACAAAACAATTTCAAAATATCTGTTATTTGGAGAAATTACCCTGAATTTAGATCTCTATCTTTAAAAAAAACCTAAAGCAAAACAGTTACTTCTTTAGAAATTCTTGTGTATAAAAATAAAATTAAAATTCAGTCCAAAAAAAGCAGGTTTTATATAACTCATAGTATGAAAATGTTTGCTTCTGGCTGACAATTTGTATGCAAACGAAAACAACAGAGCTATATCTGGTGCTCTCCTGTAACCTTCATAGTGTTGCTCACTGGGTGCCTTTACAGTAAAGTGTGATGCTTTTGTCAGAATTACCAACATTTTTAGAGAAGTAATTCTGAGCGGAATTAAAACGACCTTCTGCACCTTAAAAGGGGCAATGAAAAGGGAGGAGAGGGAAAAGAGAGAGTAAATGGGTGCATTCCGTTCATTATGAATAAAGTACGGTTATTTAAATCAGGCCACTCCACAGAGTGTCACGTGAGTTAATACTTCATTTCCACTGGTTTAAAAGCCCTGCTTCTCAAGGGGAAGAGCCTTTTTTCAGCAGCTGTCCACTCTGGCAGCATCCCTGTGTCATTTACAGAGAAATACAAGGAGAACATCAATGAGGATAAACGCCTACATTGTGCAGGAATAGGGGTGCTCTCCATCCTCACTGAAGATTGCACTGAAGTTTCAACACACTTTGCAGCTCACAGGGTTCTGATCCTCAGGTGTTACTTAGCAGTAGTGAGTCTAGAAAAAAATATTCAAAACTTTCCTGATGTATACATCTTCTCCTTTGAAAGAATCACAAGTGTCTGTGGCTGATTCTTCTTTGTTTCATCCTATTGTTTCCATTACAGATTTACAGAAGACATACACTGGGACCCATAGCAAGGCGTCTACAAAGTGTTATTAATGTTCATGTTTCACACCCAGCTGAGTTTATTTTGAGTTCAGTATTTGGAGTGTGTTGCCTGTCTCAGTTTTTGTCTCTTGCAGCCAGCCAGACCATCTTATCAATAACAGCAAACAGGCAGGAACACTTTTAGACCTTAATTATTGTGCTTTTTATTTTTGAGATCCCAAAAACCTCGAGTTTTAGGGGGGTTGAGGTCCAAATTAGCAGAGGATTACTCTGTAGGGGTATAAGAGCTAGTAGAGCAGAGCATAATCTGTGAGTGCTCTTGAAATGCATGTAAAAAAATCAGTGAAAGCTGTGCAGAACTTTGGTTTAATGATAAGAACAAACAAACCCCGTGTTACTCTCTGAAAAGCAGGTGTGCTAAAAGGATTTTGTGTCGTGTCAATGACGATTTTGCTCTGATCCTGAGCAATCCTGCTAGCTGGCTGAGGCACTGGCTTGAGCTCATCGCCTGGTTTTAAAAACCGGCCCTCAAACATTCTCTTAACAATCAGCTCTCAGAGTTAGAGGATGAAGGAGAAGCACTGAGAGTCTTGCTCTTGAGGCTGAGCTGACTTACCTAGGGGCCGCTTGCCCACTCGTGTTCCAGGGTGCAAGAGCTCTGGCAGGCGTTTCCTGTCTGAATTCCTAGGAACGGAGTGAGAAGTGCCGTGTTTTACGGAGGGAAAGCCGGTGTCCCTGCCTTGCTTTCACATTCCTGCTGACACCCAGTGGCTTCCCAGCACAACTGCACAGCGCACCGCACAACCTCCTCGGTGGCGGCGGAGAAATGAAACTCACAGCAGCGATTCAAGGAATTTCAGTGAATCTCCCCCACATCGACGTCCTCTTCCTTTTTAATTACTTTTTAGAGGGAAAAATAAAGAAAACAAGGGAAACGGCTTGTTTGGAAACGCGCCGCAGGGCAGCACCCGGGCAGTGACAGTCCCGCTCCATCGGCTGGGATCTGGATCTGGCTTTGGAAAGCATAAATGATCTCAGGAAAAAACCCAGAGGAGAAGCGCCCTCTGACTCTTGCCTTTTCATGCAAGAAGAGGTGAGGAACCGTGTTGTGACCACAAAAGGCATTTGAGCAAAAACCAATTTTTCACAGCACAATATGCCATCACCTCCAACCTCCAAAAGTTTTCGTGTACAGTTTGGAGAAAAGAAAAGAAAAAAAAAAAGCCTTCACACAGCTTCAATTTTCTGTAAAATAAGGTGATTTCCTATAGAAACAAATTTCATACCCTGCCAAGTATGAGTACTAGGCCCTCAATATTAGCAGAGATCTGATATTTTCTTTGGGTCCCCCTCAGCCTTCGGTAAAAGTCCCAAAGTAAAAGAGCCCGGCTAAGGATCTTAAGCCTAGCCTATTATTGCTTTCTTAACAACAGCCTTTTCTGCTTTTGGAGACAGCTGTCTTGTAACTCGTTCTAAGCGAAAGAGGGATGGGATTTGTATAAAATCCCAGGCATTTGTATAAAAACTCATTTATGTGCGGGATCCAGCTTTGTGAATGTAAACAGCGGCTAAAAACAGCCTTCATCTTTTCTATTCCAGAAATAAGGAAAAAAACCCAGCCTCTATAAAGCCTGTGGAATTCACTCAAACTTGACCATCCAAATGTATTAAGAGTAAAAAGAGTGAAATAATGAAGTAAAAGCAAAGTAGTATCAAAAAACAATATCAAACCCCCTGCATGGCCAATCGCAGGTGAAATGCAGCCGCAACGCAAAGAATGTGCAGGCACAAGGAGTGTGCCCACACATCGTGCATTTTAAGGACTCACCAGCTAATATTTCCTATCTTTTTCCAGAAGCCATACGGTAAACAGATAGCACTAACAAAGTCAAATATTAATAACCAAGAACTGCACATCTCCAAATCCCCTTCCCCCAACCAGCAAAACCCATAGAAATTTACACTGACCAAAGCAAATAGAAAATAAAAGTCAAAGCACTTACATGGTTGACATTTAGGGATAGAACCAAGTACCCTTTCCATCCTTTTGAATTTCCCAAGTTATAACATTAACAGAAAATAAATACGCATTGAAATGGAGTAACTCATGATCATGACATACAGTCACTGAGAAGTTACAGTGATGAGGTCTTGAAACAGAACATTCCAAGAAGAAATTCTAAACTGTCTCTAGACAGCTCAGATCAATTCAGCATTTTGTCACACTCTTAAGCAGTCTGGTTGGCTCTGTCCACCCAGAACAGCTTTCTCAGTACAATTACTTTCCAGCCACACAGTTCTTTCTTTTGAGGAGCAGCATATTTTCAACTCTTCCAACCCTGTGATTGATTTCTGGTGTAATGGAAAGAGAAAAGGTTTGCAGAAGCATGAAAACAAATCTAAAAAAATGTTGATGGAGGGGACGTGACTCAACCCTTCACCTAAAACCTGGATGATGCTTTGGGGGATGTAGAACTAAGGAGGTAGGGGAAAACATCTATTTCATATTTTATTGATGTTTCTGAGTCATGTTTCTAAAGTTTCAGAAGTAGATACTCCAGAGTAATACATAGAAAACCTCTCAGCATCAAGAAACCATTCCTTCTAGCCAGAGTAACTGAGAAAATGACACTAAAAATCATCCGTGTACTTTCTTGGTTCCTGGAGAGTCAGATCCCGCAAGGCCTGCTCACAAAATTGTTTGAGGCTAATAACAGCTATCCCAAATTCTCACACTTTTGTTGTGCAAAGGAGAGTGTGTACATTACGTATTTTTCACCTTCTACCTTTTGCTCCTTGTTTCTTGCAACAAGAACTGAAAACTGTGTGACATCTTGCGAACTTATTTCCCACTGAACTGCATTTTGAATTTAAATTTTGTGAGACTGAATGAAGCTTAGCTCAGAATCCCCGGGTATTATTATTAATCTAACTAAGATTTTGTTAAGATGGAGACTGGGAGAGGGCTTGGATGCCTTACAGACTTGCTGGTTCACCAATTATTAAGACAACGACTACTGCTTACCGACACAAAGAAATTCTGTTAGTTCATGCAGATGAGAAGCTGTTTTAAAAATTAGTTGAGCCAATATGAACTTTTTTGTCTTAGTGGAAGTATTGTCTTTCCTTCACGTCTTTCCTGACTGTTAATTTCCATTGCCTCATTCCATGAGGTGCTTGTTTGAAAGGACAGCTTTTTTGAAAGGACTCATCTTTTTAAGTGCAAGAGTGAAAATGAGAATATTTAGACACCAAAAGTGAGCTATGCTTTTGTGAAAGAGATTTCAGTGTCCTTCGGAGGGTATGAACGTGATGAAAGCTTTCTGTTTATTTCCTCCCTGAAGTGAAGGAGACTTTCCTGGGTTTTTAGATTAACTCTGTATTTCATAAGCTTTTTTATTCCGTGGTAGGTTAGGTGCTGATAATCTTTGTCTTTATGGTCTTATGCAAACAGATTCATTTTGCCATTCATGGGTCATTAGAAAAACACTAACCTAGCAAATATACACACACAAAAACTGGGTGTGAGAAACCCACACCTGTGCATAGAATCACGGAATTATTTAGGTTGGAAAAGACCTCCAAGTTCATCAGGTCCAACCATTGGCCCAGCACTGTAAAGACTGCCACCAAACCAGGATCTTAGTGCCACATCTATGGGTCTTTTATAACACATCATATTCCTTGTTATGTACAGGCATTAAATAGCATTTTCACCCTTTGAGACTCCTGAAGCCACTGAAGTATCAAACCAGAAAGGGAAAATCTTGGAATATACTGAAAATTTAGACTAAATTCGAAGAGTCTCTTTTTCTTCTAATGAACTTTATATGTTGCCTTTTACACTTGCAACTTTCTCTTCTCTCTGTGTGTTTATTTGCATTATGACAGTGCTTGGAAGTTTAAGTCATTGGTGAAGACTTCTCTGGGGCCAGAACTATGCAATACCCCACCAAAAAACTCTCTATATGACTTCCAACATGAATATAAAATATTACGTGGCTGTATAGATATAGACACACAAGAGCAGAAGAAAGTAAGACTGCATATTTGTATAATCCTTACCTCTGGTTTTAAAAACAAGGAAAAAATAAGTACTGCTATCTCAAAACTTTCAGCATACACTGAACACATAGATATCTTGACAGACTTCTTCCCCCTCACTGAAACTCCCGAGCTTCACGTATTTTAAATGCTATTATAAACTAAAGCCAAGATCTAAATTTGAATTTCTCTAGCATGTGAGGCTTGTTTGGCCTAAATTAGGAAATTAGGCCAAATATCAGTCAAAACTCACCACAGATATTATTGGGGAGTTATGTAGTGCTCATATTTTAGTATCAGTTATAAATTTTCTTGATTTTGTTGATGAGCTTTTGGGTGTGGGAATCAAGTTTGCTCCTGCCAGAAGAGTGATGGATGCCATCAGTGCTCAACAAATTATGGATAATTATACTCAAACTAGCTGCACTCTTTTCTGTTAACTACACATAGGAGATAATAATAGTTTGGGGAAAATATGTTTAGTGTGGGCCTCATTTTAGGGAAGGAATGTGTGAAACTGCATCCAATTTCCAAACAGGTGAATATATAAAAAAGACTGAGTAACCACATGTGCAAATGAGAGAGAGGAACTTCCATGACATATTGTATATGAGATTAGGTGCTTTTTTATAAAAACAACAACAACAACATCAGAAAAACGCAAGCCCCCTGCATTCTTAGAGGACTGGAGGAATTTGTTGTCTGTGGTGAGGAGCTGTTGGGTCCATTTGTCTGAATACATTTGGCTAATGCATTTTAACAGATAGTGCTTTGCTTCCCATGACAGGATTGAGATCTATAGCTGTACTGATCATATATTATTTCAAAACCATATAAACACAGAGAATCCCTATTTCTGTGCCACAGTGCTCAGACAGATAAGTAACAATAAGAGGAATGCATGTGCTCTAGAAATCCATTTATTCAGAAAGATCCCAAAGCACTTACTAGATTATTAAGAGAAATCACTTGCACAACCACTTTAACAGTAGCAATGTAGAAATACTACCCAGATGTCTGTGATGAGAGGAATGTCTTGTCTTGGTGATTATCCCACTGCACTCTATAGATCATCAGTAGCCTCTACAATCGTGGCTGTTGGTAATTGGCTGTAAATGTATTTGAGCTATAGACAATGTATAGAAGATGAAGTGTGTCAAAAGCCTGATCCTAAATTCCTTGGAGTAAATACAAAGGGAGTTTAATAGGCTTTGACTCAGTCTCTCAGTTTCCTTTATTTCAGTGGCACTACTTGATTGCTAGAAGATAGCTGTGTTTTTCAGAGCAGCGCTGTTTGGATGTGACAAATAAACCATAGCTCAGGAATGGTTCCATTCAAAATTACAGTGGGAAGGAGAATGCAAGAGGTCTCCACAAGAGCGTGGAGTGAGCTGGGACATCAGAGCCCTGGCTGCAGCAGAGGATGATACTCTTGAAACAGTGATAGCAGAGTAAACAAGGCCAAAGAAATCAAGAACAGTGCCTTTATGTGCACAGGAGATGGGTGGGGAGGCAGTGAAATCCTTTCTTAAAGTAAGAAAATACAGAGGGTCTGCTGGTCGTATGGATTTTTGTTTTTGCCAGGGTTGCCACTCCCAGCCAAGGGCTTACATATACTTTGATGCTAGAAGTAGAAATTTGAGTGCCTAGAGCTCCCATGCAGTTTCAGTACTGGAGACAGGAGTTAGAAACATATACGTAAATTAAGCCCTTCACAATCTGGTTGCAATATGTTGTTATATTCTACATAATATGGACATAAATATATGACTCATTGTGTCATATATTCAATATAATATATTCTGTTATCTTCCCTCTGAATCCCATTAACTGCTTTACATTAAACCCTAGCTAGTACTCGTTCTACTCCAGCATCAATTCTAACAAATCAGAAATGGTGACAGCACTGCCTCAGTTGTACCATCCCACAGTGAACACTGGCATATATCAAAGGACTGTTAAATTATCAATGTCCCTCTGATGCCACTCTGATTTTTGAAGTCAGCACATTCTAGAGGCAGTTTGACAGCGGCAGAGCGGGATGGGGCAGGGGCCCATCTCAGCTTCCCTGACTTGCACACTTGGCAGCATAAAGCAAATTATGGCAGCTGATGGATGCTGTCCCTCAGAGAACAGCACCCAGAGATTCACCAGCCAGGTTTCGGAGCCTCTTTTGTAGGAAGGCCCGTGTTGGAAGGCAGTTTCCTCCTCCACCACGCCTCAGCTCACCGATCCATCCTCCCTTTATGTGGTCCCTGTGTGGGATGCCGCTCCAGGTTCACCCCCTGCCTGGTTTCTCAATCTGGAGGCGTGCTTGGCAGCATGTCAAGGTGTTTGGATGCCAGAGAGACAAAGTAAACAGTGCTGAAGTACTGAAGAAAATGAAAAAGTTAACTCTCTGTATAGTAGGTGATTGAGCAGAAGGGAGTGTTGGTGCTCTGTGCAAAGAACCACAGGGAGACATTGGAGAAGGAGTCATTCCAAGAATTATGTGATGATATGTAGATTATTTTGATCAAAAAGTCCCTTAGAAATCAACTTACTATGCTGCATTGGAGCAATAAATTTTGTTTCTTCCAAGTAACTGCAGCAGCAAAATGAGCAGTGCTTAATTTAGTAGTGAATCAGCATTTCCATTCTCCTCCTTTTTCCCCCTTTCCAAACTTAACAAGAGTTTGGTGGAAAAGAGTCAGACATACTAGCAAGCAAAGGCATTCATAGGTTATGCTGAAATGAGCCCACATTTGAACCAGCTTTATCCATCCTTGCTTTTAATGGGGCCCTGAACTCAGCAGAGGCTGTTAGGTGCTTTTGTAATACAGATTAACAATAATACTAAAGTTCCTCCCGTATCTCAGTCCTCCCAAAGAGAGAGACTTAGGCTAAGATACTTTAAAGCTCTCCTTAGGCTGTTGTGAGTTCAGTGTGAAAATACATCCGTTGCCATCTCACGTTAACACTTATGGCTCTAGAAGTGGGGGCCTTTTGCTTTAACTATAGCTTGTCAGATTATGGAACTGAGGAAACCATTGATCTCTGAAGGATAAAAATCAGTGGAAGGCTCCTTAAAAGAAAAATACAGTATATTCAAACAGCATTAGAGAAAGTCCTCTCTTTGTAGTTTGAGATGTTGAAGGTCAAGGGAAAAAAAAAATGAAAAGAGGCCTACATAAAAGTAAAAAAAAAAAAAAAAAAGTTTAGGCAAAGCAGCCATTGCAAAGTAAAAGTAGAAATAAAAATAAAACTTTAAAGCTTTTTCTGGTATCTGTCCTTTGTTTTTACAATGTTAGCTATTCAAAAGGGAAAAAAGATTAAGCTGTCTTCTTTCAAACTGCTGTATTAAGGTGTTGACAGTAAATAAAGTGGCTTATTTACTGCGGAAGAGCAAAAATGTCAAGTTCATCAAAGACCAGATGCAAACTTTAGGAAAATCATTGTGGAGGAATTCTGAATTCTGATCTAATTGAAGAGAATGCCATCGTTTTTAATGGCAGTCAGGTCTCAGTATCTCTGTAGAAAGAAGACCAGCTTTGCAAACTTTAGCATTAAGCTACCGCTGTCCTTAGCTGTAACTGGAATAACACTTTGAAGTGGAAGTGAGGAAAACTGGAGAACCTGGATGTGCTTTTCCCTGGACAGGCTTGTGAATTGCTTCCTTGTCAGGTCGTGTGTTACATCATAATAAATCACATCAATAAGGCAAAACTTGGCATTTCTATGTCAGAAGTTTGAAGGGGGCTTTGCCTGGTGGAGGCTTTCCAAGGTGGGCAGGAGCAGGGAATGGGGCCGTGTCTCTAACAGAGAGTGCTGCTCCAAGCAAAGCCAGCTCTGCTCCCAGGCATGCAAGTCATCTCCTGAAGGCTCTGGTCCTGTCCCTGTGGAGAGGGATAAACCTCCCCCAGGCTCCAGGCCGTGCAGGATCAGGACGGCAGCATCCCCTGGCACAGCCTGTGCCCCAGGGATCAGGTGTGGAGGATCCAGTGCAGAGAAAAAGAGGGCAAACAACTCACTGAAAACTGTAAACCTCAGAAAACTGAGTTAGGACTTGGGGGAAAAAGAACCCAGTGAAGTTTTGCAAAAAGTCTATTAACTTTCTTTCTTGTGGTCGCGGTTTCAGACACTGAATGTATCTAGAAATCAGTTAATGTCTTTACAAGCATACTTTCAAACAGCACCAATTTTTTTTGGTTTTTTGTTTTTTGGGGTTTTTTTAAATATTGTGCTCTGAGGAGGCTGCAGTCGTATTTTGAACAATAACAATGGGATCTGGGTTTAGTTTGGACTTTTTTCTCTTGACAAACTCTTTTTGCCTTATTTTAAATACCTGCTATTTTTACTGTACTGAGCTGGGATAACACTGTACTTTGAACAAAGAGTTAAAGCACTTTTTTGTTTGTATTTTTTTCATATACCAACCTCTGGCTCTTTGGCCACGCTCGCAATATGCTCACTTTATGCCTGTCAATTTAAATGGGTTTTGTTTTAATTTTTATACCAGATGAGTTCACATTGCGGTCTTCAAAAAGGCCAGGCAGTGAGTTTCCCAGAAACCCAGCATTTCCAAATAGCCTCTTCAAGTGGAATCACTTACTGCAATTTAAATATTCAAGCACTTTTATTCTAAAGTTAATATTGTTTATAGGAAGCAAATGCAAATAAGTGGTGAAAACCTTTCGGTATTAGGTCATTAAAAATCCATTCTTGACTTCCTGCCCACAACTACATCTTTTTTCAGACCTGTCACCCATTTCATTTAAGCACTTAGCTTTCTCCTAATGAATGAATTGGCATTTCATATTACCTTATTATCCTATAAAGCAAAATGCATACTCGATAACATTAACGGTAATTTCTCATAAAGACACATTATCGATCCGGGTGCTACCTGTAAGCATTGAAAATTGCAGCCTGCACACAGAGCTTTTCACATCTGGGCCTGAAGAATTAAAGAAAAATTAAATTTGACAGCAGTAAATTCACAGGCACAATCTAGGCACCAATTTATATGCAAAATGAAATGCTTTATGAAAATTTCCTCTATTTTCTCACGGAGATTTGGGAAAAAGATTTCACTAGATGCTTCTTTCTCTAATATCCCTCTACTTAAATATTATACTGCAGTCACTGCAGACTCCCTTTGATGTATAAATAATCAAGTTAAATTATGTGCAGCAAGGAGACTAGTGCTCTGCCATTCTTATTTTACAAAGTAATATCTACCCTAGAGGGTCAAATTTCCCTGACAAATTCTTAATTACTATGTTGCAACAGAAGCAGAATCTATTTGTGCATAAATCCTGGGCATTCCCATGTGGTAAGTAACTAATATTACCAACCATTTCACTTGGCCTGTTCACTGAACTCCATAATTAGATAATACTTTTGATGATGGTACATTTGAAGTCTTAATCCATTTAATTTTTTATGAGATTTTTTTTATTTTAATAGGGATATGTTAGTGACCGCTGCCTATTTAAAAATCATTAAAATTCTGTCCACAGCAGTAATAAAGATTAAAGATTACTAATATGGCATTCATAACCTTTCTGGTTTTCTAGAAATCTGGGGCTTAAGGTAAATGTTAAAGGTCATTTAATATGTTAGTCAGTAATTATAATCCTGGGTAATAGGTTCCTTTTCTAATTATCCTGGTATAAAAGTTCTATTGTTTGGGTCTATTCTTCTGATTTTCTTATTTGGGTTTTTGGGGGAATGAGTAATCCTGGAATTAAGTTTCTGAACATTGATGAAAGTAGGTAACGCACAATGATTAACTGGATAAAAGCCATAGGTTTGAATGACGCATAATATCTGCCTTGAAGTTACCTACAAAAGATGCAGCATCTCCTTCCAGGACAAATAAAGCAGAAAGGTCACTGCAGAGATTAATACCTTTTTTTATTTTAATATCAAACATTGACAAATAAGATAAAGGCTTTGTGAGCAAGCTCAGAAGGAAGTGAGAGTGGTTAAACACTGGATGGGAGTGACTCCTAGAAAAGTCTGCCGGTCCTTTCAGAGGCAGGAAAAGGAAACATCGTCCTTGAGGCCCCGATTTGGGAAAACCTTCAGGAATGAGTTTCATGGGATGCAGCACACTCTGCATGCTTTCCTGGGATGCACCATTATCTGCACTTTTTGCCCTGCGATGCAGGTGGGACTGTTAAGGCTTGCTGAACAAAATGTTCTTACCCTTCTGCTCACGACAAACAAAAAAATCTGTGTGATTTTGTCTTAGAAAAACACTTGTTTTCTGTGATGTGGATATTCTGCAATGGCTTTCTTCCCTTATCTGGAAGGGTACATAGATAAATATTTGTGATGTTTGAATATAATGCATTAACAAAATTTGCATAGCAGAGCCTGAATTCTGGAGTAAGCACTTAAAAACATATTTGGGTGCAAGCTATTTGATTTTAAATACAATT
Source organism: Oreocharis arfaki (assembly GCA_013398015.1). NCBI lineage: Eukaryota > Metazoa > Chordata > Aves > Passeriformes > Paramythiidae > Oreocharis > Oreocharis arfaki. Next base: position 43,428 of record VZRR01010264.1, on the reverse strand, counting down.
TTAAGCATCCTGTAAGTTAAATGTGTCTTAAAATGCTGCCTTAGGTCACAGTGCTCTGATGGATCAGCTTGGAGCTTGCAAAGGGTCAAAAGGGATATAAATCCTCCTGCAAAACCTAGATTTCTGGGCAAATATCTTCCGGTGAGCTGTGGATCTCACACCGCCACGAGTGCCATAATGCTCTAAATACAGAAGGGAAAATGTAAGGGAAAGCTAGGACAACAGTAAGAAAATGTCTTTGGGAGGTGACCTACTCTTTATAGTGTTTTTCAATTTTATCACAATACAAATACATAATAGCATTAAAAACCCCTTCAATGTCACAAACTCTTGTTTCAGCAGTAATTATATCTCACTAGCTGGCTTTGGGCAAGTCACTAAGGCCATGTTTGAAGGGCATCTGCAGGTCATGATTTTTCCACCGTCACTGAGCAGCTTCTTGAGCTGCAGATTTGCGCTGGAGCTGATGTTCTGTACTTTTTAAAATCAAGCCTCCAACGCCTTAGCACTGAAGCAGGAAAAATGTTGTCAAACCCATGAAAAATCTAGTCTTAGTATCTCCGTTTTAAAAGGATGACAGCGATATGATCTGTTGAGGTGGTATGAAGTTAAAACGGTCAATTTTTGTAAGGCATTTCCCTTTACAACAGAAAAGCAACTGCTAGTACTCCAGTTGATAAAACCACTGAAAATCAGAGCTCAAATCTTTTGCAGCAGTCCTTTATTCTTGAAGATTTAGAAATTCACAGCCTCTTGTACTTAGAGTTATTTTGAAGGAGCTAAAAAGCAGACTGATGAATATAATTTAACTATGATTGGTGAAATTTCAAGAATGCTAAATCAGAATTGTATATAAAACCTTGATTAAGAAATTAATCTCTTATAAGCATTCCCTTCATACTGAAACCCAAGTAGCAAAATCTGAAGCTTTCTTGTAAAGAAGCAGTAGCTGACTTGAGAGAAAGTTCGACTTCCTGATTTTATCAGTAAATCCATGTGAGCAGACTTCTTTCAGAGCTTTTTTTAAATACTAGAGTGAAGAGTTTGTTAAAGTTTTAATTCTTTTATACTTTTCTGCCTCTTTCTTTTTTTTTTTTTTGCCTTTTACCTAGCTGCAGTTTCCCAATGACCCTTTCATACCAGATACTACACGGTACTCATTTAAAGGAAAATAAATGCAGCAAAACCTTTGTGTTGACACACTCATAATTTATCAATTCACCAACCTTCTGACAGATAAAATTCATGGGGAATTCTCATGGCTACTTCTGAACTAGAGAGCCACTCAGGTGCCAAATTAACAAGCTCAGGTGAAATTAGTAAAAGCTATGAATATTCACAGGAATGTTTTGATCGGTTTCTACATAAAGAGACTATTATCAGACGTTAACTCTTGAAAGTGTGTGTCTGTCCAAGAACAGAGCACTGAAATAGGAAGATTTACACATCGTGCATCCCCAGATGAGTTTCCAGTCGCTGCAATGACAGTCAGGTGCTGCTTGTCCCCAGGACGTGCATGACACACCAGGCAGTCTCAGAGCAATCTTGACTCCAGCCAGGCCTCTCCAGCCCTTCTCAAAAGCTGGAGCAGGTTCAAGACTTCGTCTAATCTATATTTAGCTAAGATGTTTTACCTTCTCTATAGTCAGGATGCTCTGCCATGCCTCCTTCCGACATCACATCTCCCGTGCTAGTGATCAAATGTAATTAGACCTGCTTTGCCTCTCCCACTCCTATTCTGTGCAGAAAGCACCCTGGTGGATATACCACATCTTGCACAGCCACAGCTGCTTAAGGGCTGATGCAAAATGCCTCTGAAAAGCATAAAAAAGGAAAGATTTAACTTATGGGATATTTATTTTTACTGTCTTGATCTTTAGTATGCATCTTCAGAGAGTTTTCCTAAAATATTTTCCATTATTCTGCAATGTGAGTGAAAAGGGTAGCTAGAAATCTTATATTATTCAGTCATCGGCCACTTAACACATCTGGGAAGAAGAGCTGGTTTTCATGGGGCTGAGGAGGAAAGATCCACAGTAATAATGATTGAATACAGTGAAAACCTGCATTCACAGCACCTTCTTCCCATCTCTAGCAGTGAGTGCAGCTAGGCTGCAGATGACTGTTCATGGCAATTCCATCAGCCAAAAAGTCAAACTGCTCAAAATCTGTGCATGACTTTTAGGTGAGGCGCAAGCCATTGAACTCCATGATGTCCTCTTGCATATTAATGTGAGTACTGTTCCAGCAAACCCAAGGAAAAGTAAACTTCACCATAGAAAAGAACTAGTTAGATTACACGCAGTTACATCCTTAGCAAAGCTATGAGATTTGCATGTGGAGTCTGGGCCAGTAAGTTTTCAAAACAACTTTGTTCGTTTGGTAAGAATTAGGTTGATAGCTTGTAAGTGTATGATGCTTGTTATTTCTCAGTTTAGGGCTGTAAACGAGCAGCTGATGTAAAGGGACAGCTGGGAAACTCGAAATGATGCAATGAAACACTAATTGTTTTATAGAGCTTATTTTCTCAAGTTTTAAATTCTTGGTGAAGAATGAAAGGGAGAATAACACACAAAAGGTTTTAAGCTATTCTTTAGTGAAAGATTTTTTTAATCTTAAATTTGTTTTACATCTAGGTATACCTTTTCCAGAGTTTCTTTCTTTGCAAAATTTTAAAGTTTTTCTCTATAAGCATATAGCGTACTGCTACACCTATACATGTGTCTAGAGAGTCTTGAAGTTGGCAAGACCACATAGGCACAACTTATAACCTGTCCTAAAGATCTGAGGGTTAATTCAACAGCACAGAGCAACATAATTAGAACTATCAAAACATGTTATCTTTGGTCACAGATTATTGCTTGAAAAAATTATACAACGGAAAGAAACATATTCCAGTGCCATGTAGCCATCTCAGAAACAGCAGAAGACAGTACCAAAATGCACATTTTCTGTGAAAAATTCACAGAGATACAGGTTGGTCTGTCTTCAATGTGAGGTATTGAAATCTGAATTCAGGTTTGACTCTTTTAGTTTTAATAATCAATGCCTTAATATAATATTCCTGGTTTAAATGTTGAATTACCCAGAGAGGGGTAAAAAAATCACAACATTTAATTAAGCGTTCATTTTTCCTACTTGAATTCCAAAATTTTAAAAAAAAAAACCTATTCTCAGTTTTATTTTTAGTTAGTTGATGTTTGTTTTCTGTTCTTTTCTTTTATAAATCTCCCCTTCGAGCGACTCCTTACCTCTCAATCATCTTAACAGGCTAAATTCTGAGACTAATTGCTGTAGCTGCATTCAGAAGGAGGAAAGCAGAGTGACACCTACCAGACACAAAAACCTCCTGCTGGTGCCTTGTAGGCTGGTGTGGAAGAGCAAGGCTGGACCCAGCAAAAATAACTGTTTGAACTTCCCTGAGAAATGCAGAATTATGTTCCTTTAGTGATGGCTTCACCTGCTATCTGCTTCATGAGCCATCCTGGGCTGCGAGCACCTTTTGCTTTGTGGTTTTGAGGCACAACTTTTGAGGAAGGAATAATGCAGAGTAGCCCCGAGCTGTAGCAAAGTAGGGGGCCCTAGCAGACAGCTGGGATTAGCAACTTGCTGCTGAAAGGTGTTGGTGAACAGAAAATTGGGACTTAAATGTCAGCAGGGTTTTGTGACTTTTAACAGTTCTGGTAAGAGAGGAACATAGTGGCACTGAGGTACAGGTAGGAATCATAGTAAGTAATACAAGACTGGTTACATGCAGAAATGCCAGAGAAAAATAGGAAGAGACTCAGAGAGGCATGGGATGGAGTCACTGGAGTAGTGATAATGAAGAAAAATTTTAAAATATACATACTTAATAGATTTTTTGTTTGATAACTAACTAAACTGTCTGCTTGCTGTAGCTGAACAGTCAAGGGTGAGCAGATAAGTGCTATTTTGCCTACATTAGAAAAAGCAAAGTTCTGCATTTCTGTTGTTTCCCACCTCTAATGGAATGTGAATAGCTGGAATTTAAATACTAGGCATCACTATTGTATCACTCCAATCACCTCGTGTTTCTGCTTTTTTGGTATTTAAAGACCAACAGAACTTGGTCTCTTGCTATGAATTCATATGGGTTATGCCTACAGAGATTGCTCAGCTTCTGAATCAGCAGGACAACTGAGACCAGGATTTTTTTTCCCTTTCTTTGCATCACAGCAGTTAAAAATCACCTTTCAGACACCTCCTTATTCCCCAGGCTACAAAATACTATGAGGTGGAGGAGGAGAGACTATTCAATTCAAATGAAAACAAAGAGGGCAGAAGAGAAAGCCCACTGTTTGGAGGTTCGGGTTCTCACCTGGGCAGGATGCATTCATAAATTTCATGCACTTCTTGCTCTTCTGATTGCATGCACATTTCACAGTAGGACACAGTCTCCAATGGCCCTGCCGTATCACCTAATGCAGCGCTTTCTTGTTGGCTGTAGGAAGTGATGTTTGGGAGGTCTGGAGGTTCCAGACTGCTGCTACAGCAGTAATAAAAACCAAGTGCATCACTGGCTCTATTGTGCTGGCAGTGTGGCTGTGGACAGAGCTTGCCTGGAGCTCAGGTACTTACCCACTGCTCAGGACAGATGGTAATGATGCTGAAGGTCTTGTCTTCACTCTACTAGTCCCCTGATTCCTGTTTATCCTCCTGCGGGTGGAAGTCAGGGGTGAAAGGACTGAAACTTGAAACCATTTTAAAGATGCCTTCACTACAGTGCCTGGGTATCTCATTGGGTCACTGACTGACAATTTACTTTTTTTTACAGAAATTTGCCTGTCTGTAAAATTAAAATGTTCTTACTTATCGCAATGGAGCACCATAAAAATTATTTCAGCTGTTAAAAACCCCTTCTGGAATTGTATAATGATAAGTCTTATTTGTATGCAAGGACCTGGAAAGGAGGCTGTTTGGTATAATCTAGGGCTACTCCATTGTGTTTGTTTTGTTTGTGTGTCTGGATCATAGCAATAAGCACAATTTAGAGAGCAAACATTTGATAGCATATTTTGATGCTTAAAAACCCCACAGGTGTCTAGGTATATGCAGATGTGAAGGAATTAATGAACTTTTAAATAACAGTGGAACATTTCTGTTCAGAAGAACTGGTGTCCATACATTTAAATTTTATATATATGCATATTGCCACATTCTCTTCCAGCTAACCTTTGTGTGAGAGAAACTTCTGCTGATGTCAAAGGACCTGGAGGACATTAGCAGCTGATACTGGTGCCTGTCGGGTGCTGTTGGGTTTGTCTCCCCACCACCAGGCTGGCTTCCCTCACTACTGCCAGTGACCTTGCAAACAGCTCCGACAAAGGTCGGAATGGATTCATTGATCAGCCAGGCCAAGCATATGACAGTCTGTGCCTTAATTGAATCCCAAAAGGGGGCAGACTGGGTTTTTATTACAGAGGCCAGACGATAGCACTCATTAAAAGCTCCACAGACTGTGTGGTTTACTAATTAGTTTATTATACAGACACCTTGACGATGGGCAAAGTTGTCATTTTGCCCTTTATCGCACAGGGGATGTTGTTAAAAGTTTAATCAGCTAACACTGACCAACTTAGCTTGGCAGGCTGTGGACAGTCATTACCGAGGTCACCCCTGCTGTAGCAATTCTGACAGGGTCACAGCATGAATCTTCAATAAAAAGCACATTACATAAGGTAAGAGTGCACCTGAAAGGGAACCAGGAAAAGAGATGTGCTCAGCGGGGAGTAGGAAACAGATGGACTGTTAGGACAAGTGAAGCCTGTTACAGTTTCTCTTTGCTTACATTGTTTAACATATGCTTTTCGGAAATATGGGGAGCTCTGAGCTATTGCTGTGATATGTTCATTAGAACACAAGATAGCCTGAACCAAGTGGTGTGTGAACAGGCACTAAGCGTCTCTGCTCTTGCAAAAGCAGGCATGATTTCGCTAGTTAAGCAAAGCCTAACACTCAGGTAATGTGCAGGTCCAGAGTGATAAGAGAGCTGGGAACACTAAAGACCGAGGCAGCACAGGTTCCCCTGCAATATCCCTTTTCCTTCCATTTAAGATTCACCTTTCCTTCCAGAAGAGACAAGGGAGACTTCGTTGCTGTCTACAGCTTCCTTGTGAGGGGAAGAGGAGGGCAGGCTCTGATCCTTTCTCTGTGGTGGCCAGTGACAGCATGAAGCTGAGTCAGGGGAGGTTTAGGCTGGACATCAGGAAAAGGCTCTTCACCCAGAGGGTGGTTGGGCACTGGAAGAGGCTCCCCAGGGAAGTGGTCAGAGCACCATCCTGAGAGAGTGCAAGAATACGATGTGGTTCTTGTGGTGTTCTGTGCAAGGCCGGGAGTTGGGCTTTGATGACCTTTTGACGATCCCTTCCGACTCAGAAGATTCTATGATTCTATATTTGGGGTAGTTTTGTAATGTAAATTTAGTATCTTTATTCCCTGCAGGTGTGGGTATGTGCTACAGCTCAGAGAAACTTTTCATAAGGTTACCTTTACATAGTTTTACTGCAGTGACATCTGGAAGTCCCAGCAGTGTTCAGGGCCCATTAACACCCAGACTTACGAGAAGAAATACCCTCTACCAGCTCTGTATCAGAATACCAGGAGTGTAATTAGATATGTCAGATTAAGGATGGTGTAAAAAAATTGAGACAAAATGATAAAGGTTCTTGAGCTTCTCTTCAGAGTCTACAGACTACCACTTGATATTTTTTCTTAGGAACCTAGTTAAAAATAAAAATAGCTTGGTCTGCCTATCTGTCACACCTGTGAGGCAACTTCAGTCAAATTTTAGACTGGATAGGGGTCTTAGTTCCTTCAGGTCTTCTGCTGGTTGGTATTTTCCACAAATGCTGGCAGAAGAGAACAATTTTTATTTATTCCTTTGAGGGAAAAACAGAGAACACAGCAGTCATCCCTGCTCTTTCATCTCAGCTGGCTGGCAAATCAATCAGTCAGGGTGCCCAATATACCAGCTCAGCCATGGCACGTGCTGTCTCTTGTTGAGCCACAAAGAAACTGAGGTAGGGGACACAGAGTGGATGGGGAATTTGTGGTACACACGAAGAAGAGCTTATCTGAGGGCAGGATGGGGAAACGTCATTGTTTCATTGGGAAGAACTGGAGAAGGTGGATGACACTGGCAAATAATCTTAGAACAGACTCGTAAGAGTGGGGTGGAAAGAAAAAGAATTTGTTGTGGTTGGTATCTCTAGAGGATGTGGGGCAAACTTACAGATAATATTAGATTTTGTCAATTTCTGTACAAATAATGGAACAAATAATTTCTTTGGGTGTAGAGCAGTGTGACATGAAAAGAAAAGCACTTTACAGTCCTGGAGAGGATTTTGACAAAGTAGGAGGGATCCCACAAGGAATCTCCTAAGACTGAGTTTCAGTTTACAGGGACAAGAGTGCACTGTCACGTTTCCAACAGGAAAAGAAATGGCCAGGGAAAGTTCAGTTGTACATCAGGAAGAATTTCTTCACTTGAAGAGTTGCCAGGTACTGGGTCTATAATTTCAAACATTATTCACAATCGGCTCCTGTAATTCCAGAATTTCAGTTCTGAAAATATAAAAAATGTATAAGATGTATGGAATATATTATTTTCTGAGAGCTGGTGGAGTATATGAGATATATTGGATTTGGTTTACTCATATTTTCACTTTTTTATTTGGACATAGACATCAGGTGAAATTATGGCTTTGGAGAACGAAATGGAGGATTTTGTTGTTGACTGTTATAGAAACTTTCACACGGAACATCACTGCATACTTTTGAGACATGTTTCTTCCAGCTGTATTCCAATAAAAATTGCATCACACACAGAATGAAGGTGGAAAGGTAGGAAACCAGTTATCTTGTTTCACTTTGACTTTTTTTCAAATTTTGACTTTTTTTTCATTTTTACAGTTGTCCAGTGCATCCAGTTTGATACTCCATCATCATGGATGACATAAATGGGAGAGTCCAAGCCAGTGCTGTTCTATCCAGCATAAGTGAAAGACTGCTCCAGTCTCATTTAACAGAAAATGTGACCTTGAAATAAGCCACAGGAGCAAGCAATGGTCCTTACTGTCCTATGCCCAGGGCAAGAATTTTGTCAGACCACTCGGTTGCTTTTCCAGCCCAGAGACCTTGGTTCCTTTGCCAAGAAAACAAGTTCTAACACAGGGAAATTCACACACCTGAAAATCTCATGCTGTTCTGGAGCTGAGATGTGGAGATGGACCCAGAAGGCTGGTTTCAGCATCATATTCCCAAATAGATGTACACAGGCAGGTAAAGTGCAACCTGGTGTGCCTCAGTGCATACTATTCATTTTCATTTGAACATTAGCATAAGGTGCAGTGGCAGCAGATTTGTATCTGTCATCAGAGGGAGTAAAGATCAATGAGCGTGTACTTACAATATGTCCCGCGCGCAGCGCCTGGCGGGGTGTGCGACGAGGGGACCGCGAGAGGAGCCAGCTCCGTGACAAACACAACAGATGCACCTCTGAATGCTGAGGGCAAGAACAGAAAAAGAACGTTGGTCAGACCCCCAGCTTGCTTCCCTCAGCAGAGTTCCCTTACCCTCAGTTTTTACAAGCTGAGTTGGGCCCGTGCCTCTGTTCAAAACATGGATCTGTTCCCATTTCTCACTCAGGAATCTGGCTGGAATATATTGCGACACCGGGGCGAGCAACGGGTCATGTGCAATGGAGGTACCATTGCGAGTTAACATGTCTTGGTAGTCACCCCAGGAGTCTTCTCACAGTGACAGATTGCTCTGTTACAACTGCACTGGCAAATGCTCCATCATTAACTCACTTTAAAAAAAGCTGCCTTAACTGTGAAACTAAAAGACTCCAACTTTTCCTTTTGCTGTAGCTCCCTCAGGCAATGAAGGAATTTGCGATGTGTGTCAATGAGACATTTGAAATCTCACACATTTAAATCGTCCCGACTTCAACAGCATTTTAAATACACTGAAACCAGCAGCATTTCTAAATTCAAACACTTACCAGTTTCCTTCCCACAAGCTTGCTCCTATGAGCCTCAAAGGCAGTAGAAAATGTTATTATGCGAACAAAGCATCTCTCTGTAACTGAATTAAATATAAATCCATTAAAAAGAGAGAGATAATATAATAATTAATACTTTGTACTACTATATTACCTTTCTACTGCAGTATAAAGGTATTAATTCAGCCTTAGCCCACCGTTTCTTTTCCCATTTTATAAATAGAAAAATTGAGGCACAAAGGGGAAAAGAGATATAGCTGGAGGCACAAGGCAAATCATTATCAGGGCAGGCATAAAATCCTGGAAATCTGGTTCTCAGGGCTGCCTCCACCATTCCAGCACCAACCTTCCCACAAGGCAAAGACACAACATACAAATGGTACCACCAACAGGGTTATCTGAAAGTGAAAACCAACAGTGGCTCCTCAGTCCCCACATCTCAGCCTCAGAGAGACATACACGGCTCAGTGGAAAGAAAACTCTAAGCAACGACATAAATCCAGTGGTGGGCAGATTCCCGTGACTTCCCTGCATCGTGTGTGGTATTTCTGAGTCTACATTAAGAAAATCCCATAATCCTATCCTCCAGTCTTTCACCATGCAAGTGGGTGAGGAGCTCCCATTAAGTTCAGCAGTGTGAGACTGCAATTAAACAGCGATTAAGAGTCACACAATGCAGCCCACCGGAGGGATGAGCTGTGTTCTGGCTAACGCGATCAGCAAACAAACTCCTTTGAAGTGCTTAGACATAGTGTGTTAGGAAAAGCACCCAGTGCGAGGAATTACCACTCTGCCCTCACACAGACATAAATCCAGGCTTCGCTTAGCCCTGGAGATGGATAGACCTGTTTATCCTCCAGAGGGATTTTACATGGCACTAGCAGGCTGCCCACAATGCAAAATCAGGCCTTTAATGATTGCTTGTGAGAACTCAGAACGACAAAGCTTTTCATTAATCGTCCATTCCTCATCAGTCCCTTAATAGATCTATAAATGAATAAATACCCTAAGGAAATTGCTACTTTAAAAAAGGAAAAAATTGGGTACCACTTTGGATATTGACAGACACGAGAGTTGCCTTTTAACTCCGGAGTCATTCAACTTTTGTTGGAGTGTTACATAAAAGCTTTTAATTTACCGAGTACCTTTTTGTGAGTCGAGGGGATCATTTGTGACTAATGAAGAGCAAAGAACATTTTAATAATAGTGACAACTGGCTTTGATATTAATATTGTCTCAAAAAAAGTCTCTTTTGAAGTCTCTGAGATTAGGAAAACCCTTTATATTTTATCCAACCGTGTTAATAAAATTGCCTTGCCTACATAATGCTCTCTCCAAAGCAAAAGTAATTTTCCCCCATTTAGTTCCCCATGCTATCCTGTGGATATTTTTATATGCATTTTTTTCTCACTTGTCATTTTTCTGTGCACCAACATTTCTAATTTTTTTATTAGTTTTCAGAAATCATATTTAAATGAAAACCCAAGTGTAATGCTTTATTCTTACGAGAACTTGAACATATTTCATATCCTTAGAAATGGAAGCCTTTTTGCATGTCATAAATATCTCTTGATACTTTTTCAGGGAGGAAGTAGGATGGTAGGGGTGCTGAATGGAAGCCTTCTTCTTCAGGTAACCATCTGTTTTGTAGAAATTATGACAGCAGAAGAGAAGGAAAACATTAATCTATTTCAGTTTTAGGGGTGTTGTTCTATGAACGACGCTATATAGATGTTACTTATGCGTGATGGACCCTTAGATCATGTCATTTATTCAGGTGGGCATGGAGGTGCCCTAAGCTAGGGGTAGGCTGCTTCAGTTTTGTTGGTGAGTTCTGCATCCCTACAAACTTTATTACATCTCACAGGCTTGTTAAAGTCATAGTGAAACAAGACATGTTTCTGAACTGATAGACACACCCATCTTTAGTCCCACTAAAGGGATCAGGCTACAAAAGACTAACGTGAAAATAGTATTTCTAGCAAGTGTTGAAAAGAGTAGAACAAGCATAGTTCCTCTTGGGTCTAGCTTCTGTCCTCATTTACTCTTTCATTTTTGAAATGAAACTCTACTCAATTTTACAGTAGCTTTCAGAAAAGGTTACAAGTTAAAGCAATACACTTGCCCAAGACTCTTGTTGAACCAGGACTGCATATGATGTATTGCAACTCATGAATCATTTGAAACATAAACCAGAAAAAAATTCCTTTTCTTCCCTTTTTTTTTTCTACTGCCCATGATGTATTCCCTCCAGCTCTTCCTTAATTAGGAAGTTAAGACCAGTAATTCGTCTCCAGTTGCTTCCTCAAAGCAGAAGTAGCACCAGGGACATTAGCACAGACTGAACTCCAGACATTTTGCCGTGTACTCTTACCCTGTTGAGGAGATTCCCATCAGCCCCAAAGAACAATGCTGTTTCTTCCGGAACCCTTTCCCAAGAACCAACAACCTAGCAGTGTAATCAGGATGCAAGCACAAAACAAATCAAGTCTACAACCTTGTGCTGATTTGAGAAGAAATTGGCTTTGATACGTCCTCGATGTGTTAACTTTGGCCCAGCTCTGTTATACCCAGAGAGGAACAGAAGGGTGTGAACCACCTCTCTCTCTCTCCTTGGGGCTGCACATGTTTCGGGTAGCTCTGACCAGACCCAAGTCCAGTTTCCTGTTTTTACTTTCACTGTTTTCAGTTAGAGGAGAGGCTGCAAGCTTTGTCCCATGTTCCGAAACTCCAGGCATGTGATAAATACTTGTAATTTTGACAGAGAGAGAAGTGTGCTGGAACATAGGCCTACAGCTAATGTTTATGGACAAGTTTCTAACAAAGGGAGGGTAGGCCTGGGCTGCTGACTCAGCCTTCCCTGTCTGTGCAGGGATGCTGTCGCCAGAGTAAAGATAACCGGGAAGGTTACGAGGGGCCACAGAGCCCCTGTGATCTGCAGGAGCCAGAGCACCCGCAGAGACTCATTCACTTCTGCCACACCTCAAAGTGGGAGGAAGAAAGGACCTCAGCGAGAGCGCCTTCAGATGAAGGAACCTTTTATGGGAGTTTCTATAATGCTTCATTTTGAATGACTGTGTGGTAACCAGAGCTGGGTGACTCTATAATGAGGCTCACCGGCTCTCTGATAGAAACTTTCATAAAGGAAAAAGTTACTGATGAAAGTGAAGGGGATTTTGTGTGTGTGCTTCTCGTGCAGCTCGAGGTTTCATCTGGATTTCTAGTGCCTGCAAAATGAGGGACAACAGGGGAGCAGGCCACAAACCCTAACTCCCTGTGCTCTCTTCCTGAAAGTGAAGGAACAGCATCAAAGGGAGCGAGAGTGACAGACTCTCTAACTGAAAGGTATTCTATATTCTTGCTTTAGGTCACAGCCATGGCTTGCATCACAGAGCGAAGTCTGTCTAATTTAACATTTATGAACTCCTCGTTTCCAGGGTGCAGTCTTAAGTGGGCCAGGAAACTTAGGGTGATAATGCAAAGTTACAGTCATGGTTAGTTGGTTTTTACCTTTTGGCAATTTTAAAACTTTCTGGGTGTCAGATGGCCATTATATATCCTTTTCCTCTTGTTCCTTAACCTCTTTTCATCTCTGCTCATCAGGCTGAGAAAGTAAAAGCCCTACCATGTCACCAGGTTTACTCCAACACTTTAATATGCCTGCTTCCTTTATTCATAAAATATACTAAAAAATTGCAATATACACACATGAATGTAGAGAAATTATCAATGAAGTGTGTATGAATTGCTCCCACCAAATATGAAGGGGAACCTTGCCTATCTGATGCTTCTGCATCATGTTAAATTCACTTTTGCATAGGGATCAATAAATGAGAAAGTGAAAAAACAAACGTAAAATATTTATTATAGTAGACTGGGAACAACACAGCACAGAACTATAATTACCGGTTTTTCAGTTCAATGAAAAAAGTATAATATAGCTTTTTCTCAAGATTTTAATGATTTTACAGATGTTGAAAGGTGTTTTTGAAATAGCTTTCAAGCTATTTCATCTTCCTGCTAATTTGATTTTTCAATTGCTCATTGTGCATTTTTATATNTCCTTTATTCATAAAATATACTAAAAAATTGCAATATACACACATGAATGTAGAGAAATTATCAATGAAGTGTGTATGAATTGCTCCCACCAAATATGAAGGGGAACCTTGCCTATCTGATGCTTCTGCATCATGTTAAATTCACTTTTGCATAGGGATCAATAAATGAGAAAGTGAAAAAACAAACGTAAAATATTTATTATAGTAGACTGGGAACAACACAGCACAGAACTATAATTACCGGTTTTTCAGTTCAATGAAAAAAGTATAATATAGCTTTTTCTCAAGATTTTAATGATTTTACAGATGTTGAAAGGTGTTTTTGAAATAGCTTTCAAGCTATTTCATCTTCCTGCTAATTTGATTTTTCAATTGCTCATTATGCATTTATATTTATATATATATATATATTTATGTAGGTGTGTGCCCATATATTATGGGAAAAATATTAAACTAAACCCTACATCTTTGGATACATTGTTGGGACGTGTTTTGGATCGATTCTGCTAATTTTGATTCTGCCCAGTAGAATCCCCCATTAGTTCCCTTATTAGCCACTTGATTACATAAAAGATGATAAAGATGGTGTTGAATTCCCAAGGGTTTTTTTTCTCTCTTCTTCACTTAAAAGAAAAAACAGTTCAGTTCCCCACTGCAAAGAAATGAGATTCATATAAGCAAAGAATAAATTAGAGATTACTTTGAAAAATATGGACTTTTTCTATTATTTTGGGATATGCTGAAATAATCTAGAATGGGTGAATAGGAAAATGAGAGAATGATTGCAAATCTAGAATACAGGAAATGGGGGAATGTAGTATCTGATTTTTAAACAGGGGAGAATTGCAGATAAAGAAATTCTAGGCCAAATAGATAAGAAGCAATACTCAACTCACCTGTAAGCAAAGGATGTAAAAGTGATAAGTAACAACTGACAGATACATCAGACTAAGCTGTCAAACCAATCACTTTTCCTTCAATGGCTGGGTAACAGGATTCATGGAATGAAGTGGTTGTGAGTCACCATCTGATTCTTACATGGTTTGCAAGATATTACCATAAATAAACCAAGAAAATGCAAAATGGGCAAATGTTGAAAGCACATCAAGTTAGAAAACTGAGTTAAAAGAAAAAAAAAAAAAAGCAGTTCTAAATGGGTTTCTGTTACACTGGAGCAATGCAGAGAAGGAGAAGCCACACTTTGACCTCTCCTGGGTTTGATATTACTCCCCATTTTTAGAAATGACAGGTGGAATTGAGCACATTTATTAATTTTTGGTGGATTATATCCAATCGGGACAAGTCTCAAGCACCCTGAAGATCAGAATTCAAAACAGTCTTAGCAAATTAGAATCACAATCTGGAAAAAAAAGATGTGGTTAGATAACGCACAGGCCAAGCAGCTAAGCTTAGTTTTATTCTTTCTGACCAAACTCATGACTTCTGCACGAAGATAAGATGAGGGAAGGCACAGCAGATTTGCCAGAAATTATTTTGGAGTTATAAGGGAAAATAATCTGTACATAAATTAGTAAGTTTATCCACTTCTATAACCGTGTATAAAAAGAAGCATCACAGATAAATCACAGCAAGTAATATTTTCAATTTTCTGGTAAAGCCCTCAACTCTGATCTCCTGTTCAAGTTACGTTTTAAGAGAGATATGAAGAGAGCAGGAGCAGTCCACAGGAAAATGACAAATATGATCAAAGTCCTACAGAAAAATGTCTTACAAGCAAATTTGAGAGGACTGGGCTTGTTTAGTCTGAAGATCAGAAAACTGAGGGGAGATGTAACAGCAGTTTTCGAATTAGTTGATTCCCGTGAAGTGAATGGCAGTAAGTGAATTTCTATTGACAGTGAAAATAGAAGGGGGAGGATGCTGTGGGGAGTTACATGGAACAGCAGAGTCCCTTTCTGTCTGATTTTCCATCTCAGAAGAAGGAAAGAATTTCCTCCCCCTTTCTACCTCTGTCTTTCTAAATTAAAATTATTCCATAGATTTAAGTCCTGGAGCCTAAATCGGTATTTAGGCAAATGCTAAATGTAAGACTTTTATTCAAAAAAGGCAGTCTGGTCTCTGTTCATTAGAGATTTAAGCATATGGCTAAGTTTAAGCCATTCAAATACTTTAACTATGCAAGTGATTGAAGTTGGATGCTGTTTGTTACACGGATCTGAAATTAATCTGAGTTTAGACTAATATATATGTACTTTGCCAACTTAGTTCTTCTGTTGCTTAGAAATTTATACATATTCAAATTGAAATTTGATGCTGATGAACCAAGGGCTCAGATTTCTGAACATACAAGTTATAGACCTTCGTTTCTTCCCCTCTTTCCCTTCCTGGCTGGGAGTCTATACATCAAGAATTTGTGTTCTGACCTTACAGTTTTAAAGGTATTGAGTGCTTTAGCCTCCAGTATTGAAATCGTTGGATGTCTGCTGCTGACTCAGATGGAAGCAAGGTTAAGCTTGTAAATAGTAACATTATTGAAAATCACTTTTTTAACTGCAATTTCCTAACACCCAGGCTCATTTTATCCAACCTCTCCCCTAAAATCCTGCGTGAGGGCTTGTACACGCGCACAACTATTAACACAGGGTTGGAAAAGCAGCCAGCTTTGTTTGCCCACATGTGGGGAGGACACTCCTGAACATGTAGCTATTAAAATAGTAATTTCTCTATTACTCTGCAGTCTGGGACGTGACTGCAGACCTTCATTTACGCTGCACACCTGCGGGTTGTCACAGCCACTGGGTTTTCTGTGAAAAACCCCACAGATGTGTCACTGCTGTTAATTCATCCCTCCATAGAAGAGAAGGTGGTGTAACAGGATTGCTGCATTCCAAGCATTAGGAAATGTGTGGAATATCTGTTTTCCTACAAAAAAACAGACAGGCTGATAGCCAAAAGGTGGCATCTGACCATAGACCATGAGGAGTTAAACTGTGCAAGTTGAGTGCATTAAGTTTTGGTTAGCTCCATAAATCCTTTTTGCTAATCAATCCCAAAGAGAACTGAGCAGAAATTTCTTGGAAGCCACTTATAGTTCATGGATAATTTTTTTAATCTTTAACTTTGTAAAACTTGATGCTAAATTGCTACATATCCTAAATTCCAACATTGGGCTAAAATCTCATTCTCTACCTTGAGGTAAAAGACAATTTTTCAATTTAAAAAAAATCTGTAAAAAAATTATGCAGTATTGTCTTCTTACTTATTTGTTTTTATTTTATTTTCATTTCAGTGCATTTCTAACATTAATTCAAAATATTTTTGTTCTTCTCCCAGCTGAGTACTGTTTTTTAAGCAAAAGCACACTGTGATGCTGTCAAACTAACATAACATGAAACCTGTCCATGGCATAAAAGCACAGTATATGTTAATCAACTGGTAGAAATTGTTGCTCTTTGTCATTTAAGCAAAATCAACTTTGCTGCTGCAAACAAATACAGTGATGAATCCTGATCTGATATGACTCAGATTTGCTTCAGTTATTTCAAAAGAGTCACTGCAGTTCACACCTTCTGAAGTCAGTAGCATATTGTCAGTAACAACTATGGGAAACTACTTTCAACAAGCTCTGGTCTGCACTGCTCGATGTAATATTATACAAAGACTCGTGTTATATACATAAAACTACCTGAAATACACCCAACAAATAGGAAAAAATCTCTCCCAGACTCCATAGCTGTCAGAGTAAATTGTGCAGTGTGAGGCTCAGGTGGAAACCCGGCTCATGGGTTCCACCTGCCTGCAGTTGCCCAGCCCAAACTACTGCCTTGAAGCATTACCTATAACCGCCTTTGGGAGCAGCTGGTTCTGCAGGAAACATTTTGGTGATGTGTTGTGGAGGATCAAAGGTTGAAATGAACACCTCAATATGATGTCTGAGGATCTACAGTAAGTGTACCAGTCCTTCCTCTGCTCACCACTGTCTCTCATAGCCATGCACTTCACAGGCTCAGCTTACACATTCCTTTTCACACAGAATAATATAGAAGAATCATAATAAGGCATGCATAAGCATAATCTATTCACAAACAGATTTGTCCTCGTTTTATTTTGGTCTTCTCTTTATTGTGCTGAATTTTCCTCGCTGGAGCAGGTGAGTCTGTTGGAAAAGAACAGGAGTTTTATTTTGCTTTTGGTTTCATTCCTTCTCCTTAAAAGAATTCTCGTTAATTGGACTTTTTTTTGCCCTTATCTCATCTAGTAAAACAGCTAAAGTCTGGAACTGAACATCAGTAAATCTAAACGTAGTTATGAATAACTGGTGGTAGCATTGCACAGTGGTTTCCCAAGGTATTCCATAATAGAAACAAACATGCTCTTGCAGTACAATATTAAGACATACAGCATTTCAGCACTTTCTGTGCTTCCAACAATTAAATTACAGTCTACCCTGTGCTGGGCTTCAGGAGGAGGAGCACAATTCTGTTCCCATACGACTCTGTGGAGTATTAAACCTAGTTATTTTATTAACTAAAGGCTCTCTTGGGAAAGTCAACTAAAATTATCATATCCTCTCACACACATAATGTAATTAAGGCCCCTATACGAAAAGGTACTTAAGCACATGCTTTACTTTAAGCACAAAGGTAGACGTCTTGATTCAATCAGGATTACTGCTGAGCTTAAAATTAAGTGCATGCGTAAGTGCTTTGTACCGAGGTTCCTATCATCAGAATAGCTAGAGAGCTATCAGGAGATAAGTTTTGCCTTGTTATCCAGAATTAAAATGGATAAGCTACAATACTTTTTCCCTTCAAGTTACTCTCGATGCCTACTCAGAACTTTCTGCACAGCAAAACCTGCAGGAACGCTGAGGTCTCATCTCAATTAAAACAAAGCAAAAGAAACAAACAAAGCAATATTTTTGGTTTTCTGTGGGCACCACATCCTTATCTCCTTGTTTTAGGGGTTTGGTTGGAATATCAGTGGTTGCAAAGTAATTTAAATGATACTTTATGTTGTCATTGATTTTCTTAAATGGCTGTACTAAATGAACAGTCAGGGGAAAGTGTGGGAACAATTGCTTTGAGAGTGGGCTTCTCAGTACACTTTTTTTTTTTTCTCATGAGCATTAGATGGTCATCACTGTGCTATGAGACTGGGAGTGGCACTGTCCCCCAGAATACCTCTATGTCTATGTGCAGTGGTGTAGTGTTCCTACCCCAAATTTCAGTCATGTCCTAGAAATGAGAGAGAAAACCCCAAAACAAGACTAAAGAAGGTAACAGGAATGGAGTAACTTCTCTAAGTTACCTGTTCCACATTTGAACTCTCCTATTGCAAGGATAAAATTGCCTGTATTGGCATCCTCAGCCATGCTTTTATCCTCCTGCAGCAGTTTGGAGAACATACGCCTATGCTCTCCTACAGCAGACACACAGACCCCAACAGTATAAACTTGTGAAGTGCTCGTGGTTGTGGCAGGGCTGGCATTCCTTCAATATGGTTGCTTTGACAAATTCAGGAAAATTAAGTAAGGCATGATGTTAAGATCCTTAGCAAGTTTCTTTTATTTTTACTTTTTTTTAAAAGCTCGGGGTGCACCTGCTGAGATAAGAGAGGAGAAGGCAGAAAGGCCATCATACCCTGGCTGCCCTATGCTGCAAAGGAAAATTCTGGAGACTGAGTTAACATTAGCTAGATATTGCTCTTTTAATATTTTATATGGATATAAATATGTTTACATATGCTATTAATATTTACTGTCAAATGCCATGAGATGCCTGTAACGCAGGCAACACTCCCTCCCTGACCACACCTGTAAGTGCCTGAGGTGTACTGGAAGTCTTGCC
>VZRR01010264.1:0-22665 GCA_013398015.1 Oreocharis arfaki | reverse complement strand
TCTCCTCATGGTGAAAGCAGACAATTACAATATGAACATTATTATGCGTTTTCTCCAGCTCCCATGAAAGCTTAGATGGTTTTCTCTATTGACTTGTACTCTCCCAAAAATCAACACGTATTGTTTTATTTTCTGTGTTTTTATGAAAGACAAAACACCTAATAGACAAATGACAGATATGTGATTAATTTTGTGATTTCATTTTCTTTTTATGGAGTTTGCCTCCTACTGGATAGATTCCTGAATCCAGCTCCTAGAAGGGAAGCGTAAGATGTTCAAAAGTGACCAATGATCTCGGCAGTCTGGAATATTGCCTGTCAAACTTTATTTTGCCAAGTTCCTGTACTTATTTGGTGCCTCTCGAACCAAGTATTCACTTCTCAAGTTTCTGGTGGCGTATATACATCTGTATTTGTAAATCGGTGTTGAACAGGACACTTGCCTTTGATTTCATACAAACAGGCATCAAAAAAAAAGCATTTCACTTACAAAGGACACAAGACTTCAAGCTGCAAAAATTCCTTAGCTTCAATTTACTGCAGCTTTTCCTGGGATCCATACTGATACTATTACAATTGGCAGCAGAACAGGATATGAACTTGGAGTTTATTACAGCCACAGAAGTGTCCAATGGTTTAATGTCAAAGCATTTTTAAATGGTAGGAATTTGTTCCTTATTTTTCTCCTTAAAAGGGGTGAGAGGAATAATGGCCAAACAATGGACAAAAAAAATTTAAAGTATACCCTTGTCTTTCTCACTTAGCAATGGACAGTCTTGAAAAATAGGTATCTGTTGGATGGCTTTTTCTGAATATGGTGCTTTTTGTGCCTGAGAATTCCCGTGCTAACGACAGTGAAATGGAATAGCCATAAGGAAATAAGCGCATTTATCTTCATCTCAATTTTATCTCCTCTTGTGTATTCCCAAAGCTCAGCATCTCAAATCATGACAGATAGACTCTGCAACTGTTTACTGCTGTTGTCAACTCCATCACTGCGGTGAGATCAAAGCGGTCTTTTAGCTCCGTATAAACACTTACTGTTCTAACACATTTTACTGAGCGAGAAATGAGACTCCACCACTAGCCTCACTTGGCTCTGCCAGTGCCTTCCCTCTTAAAGT
Source organism: Oreocharis arfaki (assembly GCA_013398015.1). Classification (NCBI taxonomy): domain Eukaryota; kingdom Metazoa; phylum Chordata; class Aves; order Passeriformes; family Paramythiidae; genus Oreocharis; species Oreocharis arfaki. Next base: position 21,542 of record VZRR01010264.1, on the reverse strand, counting down.
CATAGCCAGTGTTTCCTGGAGGAATCTTTTTTTTCAGCAAGCACCTTTTTGATTCCCACAGCTGCCATGTCACACCTCTCCTTTCGTTCTTACCATATGGTCCAGCTCCTTCCAGAACACGACATTAAATGTAAGGACTTGGTGAGCTCACTGGAAAATCTTCATTCCAGTTTTGAAAATAGGTGATCTCAAATAGCAGCAGCTGAAAAAGAAAAAGCTGAAGAACAATTTTTTACTACATTATGACTACATTTTCCTAAACAATTCCACGATTTCCATGGGACCTAATTTATAGTTCCTCAATATTTTGAACTAACTATAGTAAACAGCCAGCAATAAAAAATTCATCAATCACATACACTGGCAATTTGCATTAAAGGTGAAGGATGCCTTACTGACTCATTTTAAATTAACAGCAAGATTATCAAAAAATTTGCTGGGTCTAAATTAATGCATAAACCAGGGTGGGGATGAGATGGAAGAAACAGAGGATGGCAATTTTTTTTCCTTGAATAAGTACTTATTAATATTAGTTGTAGTAGTAGCATTATTATTATTATTACTACATGCTTTCACACCCAGATTTTCAGGACTTCAGCCTAGTCACTATCATTATATCTTTTCTGTAGATATGGACAGGTATGTAGACATTTTCGTGTGCCCATGGAGTTGTTGAGTGTTTTTAAAACTGGGGTCTTCATGAAAATGTTGAGTTCTACCTGTTCAGATACAATTTTAATGGAATATCTTGTCTTTCAGAATCATCCTGTAGGACTCCTTGGCATCAGTCACAAGTGTAGGTTTCTGAAGGTTAAGGCTGTTAGCTCTGAACTCTTGTCATCGGTTTTATTGAAGCCAGAAATGGACCAAACACAGTGTGACACAAAAAGAGTTTGGTCCCAGCTTGCCAGCAGGCAACAGCTTTAGACCACAATTATCTTTCATGAAATTAAGTGTCTGAGATTAAAAAATAGGTTAATTTGATAGAAAACTGAAAAGCTAATAGTAAATTAATGAAAAATTAAAATTTTTTAATTTAGTTTATTTCTCCCTTACCTCTTGGAATAATTTTACATTTCTCCTACCCATACTGAATTCAAATTAATGTTAATATCTACTTCTTTGAAAGTTTTACAAAATTACTTTAGTACGCATTAGGTATCAAGTGCATATATATTTTTTTTTCTTTTGATCTAATAATCATTGAAGACTAAAGCAGTGACAGCAAATGCTAACATAGGTGCTAATTCATTTCTGGAGTATGTGTGAGGGTATGTACACATGTATGAAATGTAGCTCGTAATCTAAACCTGGCAGGGGGAGCTATTACACTTCGGTAACATTTGTAAGCCCAACTCGCCGAGAATTCAAGCCAGATAGTTTCCTACTCCTTTGAAAAACTAACAAAGATGGTATAATCAAGGCAGACAATATCTAAATATACTTTTCTTACCTCATACGTTCTTCTCTTCATGCACTTAAAGCAAGCCTGCTCTCTCTGAATGGAAATTCCCATTTAATTTCTAGTCTTGTGGTTCAGTAAAATTAGAAATGTGTTTTCCCAGTGTTGGTTATATTCACATCTAGCCTCAGAACAGCAGGTAAAATATCCTCTGTAATCTACTCTGTGCATTGCCTGGTTTATTTCATTATTTCATTTGGAATAAACAGCTGTAAAAAGCGTAAAGTACTTGGAATATTTCTTTACGTGCCAGGATGTAGATGTATATGAAAATTAGAGTTTTAAACGTATTGGTAAATACTATGGGACTGGGAAAGCTGGAATTTGGACTTTGGGAGCTAGGGCTGCACTGGTAATCGTCCCTCGAACAGGAATATCTTGGAGGAAAGCTTTGCAGAGTGGACCACATTTCACACACATTCATGCATGCAGGAATTGGTGCTGAACTTACAGCACAATTTAACTGGTGTCACATCTTTTGTGAGAGTAAGCAAAAGTCACAAATAGCAAAATCAAACTAATTTTTAGAGTTTGTATCCTTGACTTCTGTTCCTCATATTTGAAACCTTCTGTTCTAAAGAGGGATACAAACAACAACAGAAACAAGAAGTGTTGGCTGGGTAAGGGGAAGCCCTGTTCATACACACTGAGTAGGAAAATTCACACTTCTTCACTCTAGATCAATACCATTCTGATTCAGATTGGCCCTTCCAGGAAAATGCCACACAAAACAGAAAATATATGAAGATGTTCTTTGTTCTTCTTCCCACTGGCCATCTCCAGTCTTTGATTTCCATAATTTTTCCTTTTTTTACTAGCCAGTCCTTGCAAAATGAACAATAATAGCAAATTTTGCACATGACTGCTCACAAAGAATATATTCTTCTTGTCTGTAATTTATATTGCTTATAAACAGCACCTGATTAGAGTGCCTATCAAATGACAGACAAAATCTTCTTCTTCCTCTTCCCAACAAGTGCTTAGGTTTGGAAAAGTGACTGTTTTAGTCTCACTAGATGTATGAGTGGATTGAAATTGCAAGAGCAAAAATTGAACCATATCCTGTACGATTTGTACAGTCCTCTTGGAGCAGGACATGGAAAGGACAGCACTGGAAAGCTTTCTCATATGCAAGTATGTTTTCACAACCTCTTAGGCTACAGAAACATCCTGCATCCCACATGCATCTCATCTGGTAAGAAAATCATGATATTGGAGCAAATCATGGGGCAAATACGGGGTTGAGATAATTTTTCATTCACTTTCTCTAGCTTTTTGTCTGAAAAGGCAAACATGAATTTGCTCTGCCTATTTTTTACAGCAGCAGAGCATAAGCAAACAGCTTTCCAAAAATCTTAATAGTAGACACTCAAGCCCGTACACCTCCACGGGAGTTACTAACAGCACTCTCACTGTGTGCCTCCTGCTTCAGAGCTGCTTTGGGTCTGGCTGCTCTGGAGCACAGGAAGAGCTAGTCTGTAGCCTGCCATGCACAGGCAACATTTAGAAGCATTTCCTCAAACTTGAAAAAGTTACTTTTATTTTAGAAGAAAGCAGAGATCAACACCTAATCCCTTGACCACAGGTGGAAGGACTTTAAGAAGAACAACAAATATCACAACAGTCCCAAAGAAAACAGTGAGAGCTAGCATTGCTGCTGTTGGCAATTTGAATTTGTGAACAAAGTTCAGGCTAACTATTGGTTTCAGTCTCATTTCACATTCAAGGCAGTGTTGATTTTTGAGTACTTCTGTGGTGTGACCTAAATCGTTTTTATTCGACTAGTCAGGATGATTACACCTTTGATGCAGGTTGTAGCCTTTGTGCTTCTGTACTCAGTTCAGTTCGATTTCCTGAGACTCAGGCAAGAGATTGGCATTTCCCAGTTATCAAAATTATCATTTGTATACAACAAACACAGAAAAATATGTATGGTGCTCTGTGATGGCTATACAAAGCCAAAAATCTGACTGCAAATTTGCGTACAGATGGGACACAGACATTTTAGACTCGGTCTTGCTCTGTTTTCCAGCAACGTTGATTTAAAATAAAGTTTGGTCTATGTTAATAACGCTAGACCAGGGATCAGGAGAACTTGATGTTATTCCCAGTTCCAAGACTGGCCCAAGAAGCAAATCTGTAGAAGCCATTTTATTCCTTGGTACCCTCTAGTCCAATTGTACTAGTTTAAAATGTGAATTGAAGATTATTGCTGACTCTAAGACAAGGATGTGCCTGTGGAGCTAAACCTAATAAACACAGTAACAGTAAATTAAGATGTGGGTGTGCAAGTGAAGCATTTGTACAGCTGCCTACCAAATATCTACACACAGATGTCCATTTCAATTTGGGAATTCTAAGCCTAATTGACAAATATGTATTTTACTGTGAGTCTGTTAACCATTTTGTTTCTTGTAAACAAGAAGAATAGTGGTCTGTTGCTGTGGTTTGGGTAAAGTTTCCTGCACGTTGGGGATCCTTTGAATAAACTGCTGGCTCGAAAACCATGATCAATATTGATTCCTGTTGAGAATATAGAGGGTTTGGGTATGGGTGTTTCTACACAGGATCTCTGTTGTGCATGTTACCACAAAACGTTATTGACTGGGAAATTATGTAAAACAAAGAGCAAGACAATAGAAAAGCTCAATAGTTTCTGTCATTTCATGAAAACAAGTAAGAGCTTCTTAAAAAGGCCTTTCTTTTAAATCTGAGTATTTTCTCGACCCCACCCCGCTTTCAGGCTAAGGCTTAAATTTGGATCAGGTGGGCAACTGTAGCTTAAATAGTTCCTTAGCAGATGGGCTGTTGGTTCTTGTGCTCTCATCACTCTTGTGAGTTCTCTAAATTTTTTTTTTGTATTTCAGCTTTTTTATGTCTGATGGAGAATTTATTCTCTCACAAGGAAAAAGATATAGAGTCAAATTTTCAGGAACTGCAGTGATTTTGAAGTGCAAGACCCCTTGAAAGGCATTTCTGGGAGGGGAAAAAAAGTTTCCTTTTGTGATGTTCATGAGGAATGAAAAATTATGGCTGCGGTTACATAGGACAGCTGCTAAGACTGAGAGGCAGCTGAAACTAAGAAATGAGGAAATAATGAGTAAAAAATGTCATGAGTTCAAAACAGGGCAATTGTTTGTTTGCTGGGGAGGAGGGTGATGGTGTCACATTAAATTAACTCAAGTCAGATTTCTAAGGAAAGAAAATCTGTTCTGCTGAGAGTAGAGTCCCTTCCCAGGGCAGAATGCAATTTATGTTCAGTACCTCCAACACCTCAAGTCTGAAGAGCTGGAATTTAGCAAAACAGTAAAAGAAGCAAGTGTAACATTTAAAAGTGATTATGGTGGCAGCAGGATTGCAGGAGACAAAAACTCAGGGGAGGCACAGAGACAGACAGCTTTCGGGAGGTACCAGTAGGCTTTTACACACAGAAGCACCACCTTTTTTTCTTTGTTTTTTGGTTTTGTTGGCAGTTTCTTTGTTAATTTGTCTTCTTGCTTGAAGCCTCTGTGCTAATAGCATAGACACCAAAGTTTCTTGGGAAGGAGTGTCAGCAGCTCAATAAGTTTAGCTAATTCTGTAGTGCCCTATAACATGCACCACAGTCCCCTGAGAGACAATTGCATTGCAGTGATGGCTGCAGTGATGATTATCCACATATCTGGGAGATCTGGGTCTTGTGCTTAGATTTATGTCGCCAAATAAATCTTCCTACATCTTTACTACTTCGTCAAAAGTACTTCTAACCAATCTTCTGAGCAATCATGGCAAACCTTAAATATCCTATTTTTTAATTTGGTTGTGGGTGGTTTTTTTTGGTTTTTTGGTGGTTTTTTTTGTTTGTTTGGTTGGGGTTTTTTTTTTTTGTTTTTTTTAAGTGAGGCCCGGAATTTAAAATTGATTCCCTTTAATAGGCAACCTTCCTACCTTGCAGGAAGGTTAATGATTAGACTGGGATAACCACGGTGTTTGAGAATCAATAGTAACTAATTTACTATTATTAGCAATAGGGAACTTGCTGTTCCAGAAAGAGAGATGCTCACTTGTACGCTTTAGCATTGCTGCCTCGTGCGTGGAGGCCCCAAAGTATGGGATGAGAAAGCAAGGCGTGTTTGATTAATGATGCCTGGGTGAAGTTCATCTGATGGCTCTCAAAGCCACAATCTCACCATTATCTGCTGATTAATGTCAGGCATCAAATTCACAGTTGCTAGCTATGACTGTCCATGCCAGCCTTTATCTGTGCTGTGAAATGTCGGTCCCATTTAGGTTTTATCAGCCTGCAGTGAACACTGTTGTACCATCATAGGAGCATTTTAGCAGCTCTTGTGGGTATTCTGTGTGAGGTGTCTAAAAGTTATGCACCCAAGTTTGAGCCACTCACCTCAGGCTCCCTTAATGCTCCCAGAAATACAATAGATATCTCCAGAGTGTGATTTTTCTGACCTCTTTTAGACACCCCCATCTCAGGATAGGATAAATTGCTCTCTGGAGATACCTGTTTCTCTCTACTGATAATAAAGGTAGCTGAGGGTACCTGCCTCAGACCCTGGGCAGATGGTGACTAAATTAGAGCAAATGAATCACACCTTTGCTATCATTCATGATGAGTAAAACAGGATTAGCCTCTTCATTTGTGTGGCAGGAGGGAAGGAAGGGAAGCAAGAATAGGTAATTAACACACCTCCACGTACAATGAGAGAGCTTCAATGCTGTCAAATAAAAAAGGTGAGTGGTTTATTTCACTTAAGGGTATGGTTAAGATTTCCAAATCAGCACTAGCCTAATCAGAAGATGAAAAGTAATAATTAAAGGCAAAAAAGGTAACAAAAGGTAGAATTATGCCCAAACACTTCATTTTCCTTCCAAAGCACCCATCAGTCATCTGTGAAGGGAGCCCCTTAAGTTCTCTGATAACCAAAACTGATGATTATAATTATTTATCCTTATCTAGTGTTCTCTGCACCAAACTTTCAAACCTCTTCAGAAATGGGGGCGAATATCATTGTCCTCAATATCTAGAGGGTAAAACTAAGGCATAGTGTGGCTATAATGTGTCAGAGATGATATGATTAATCAGTACTGAAGCTGAAATGGCAGTTCAAATATTTTAATCCCTGTTGTTAGACCTAAGCACCAACTCACGCTGCTTTTATCTTTCCTCTCTCTACGTTGTCAAATGCATGATAGGAACTTGCTCCTGTGGCTTTTTTAAGAGTATTTTGAGATGGCTTCCAAACTTTTTGGAGGCCCAAGTATCTCTGGATTTCTTTTTTTTTTTTTTTTTTTTTTTTTTTTTTTTTGTGAAGGCCATGAAATAAATTCAGCTTTAATTTTCATAGGAGCTGCTAGAGAAGACAATCTAAGTATTATCAATTTTATACTGAAAGCGATGTGGAAATGCTCTGAAGTGCAGCTACATTGTGTAAAGGGATAAAAACTTACAGAAAAAAAATGTTTGGGTTATTTTATGTGCTGATTCCTTTAAAGAAATAAATCTAGTCACATATTATAGATATGTGTTCCAAGATGCATTTTGGTACCCTTCCGTGTTTTTACTGCAAACAGGACACCTTAATAAGTGTGATTCCTAGAGCTGATGGGAGAGACCACATCAAGACAAGGTGTGCAACTGATTCCTTGAGTTTTAACTTTTACAATTTAAAATCCTGGACTGTCTAGAGTATAACTCTGAAGTTTCTTGTAGTCTGTGAGCTGCTGCTCTCTTAGGCCAGACAGACACAACAAACCCTCTCCAGGCCTGCCCTCCAAGGACACCCAGCCTGTCCTAGGCCCAAAATGGAAACCAACATCTTGGGAAGGGAGGGAGAGCTTGGGGAAATTACATCATTAACTGAAGCTTTAATTGGAGAATTGAACTTGATATGCAAATGGACCAAACCTATGAAAGTGTGAAGAACTCGTGACCTGGGGTCCATCTTGGGGTCCATCTTGGCCGTAGGCTTTGGGCCCCCCAGGGTGTGCCTTTGAAGGCCCTTCAAATAAATACCTACTTTTATTCCCTTTCGCTTGTCTAGTCTCTGTTTTTCAGGTAGCCTGATAAGGCATCATAACCACCTGACTTTTGTAGCACTTGCATTGTGTTGGGGCAGTAGGAAAGTACTTAGGCATACATCCACCCGTAGCTCAAAATTCAGTGGTGAAATGTGTCAGAAACGCAAAATCAGGCTAGAAATATTGAATCTTAATTGAAATATAAACGTAATTAGAAGGGCAAGACCTTTTTAAAATTAAATTCAAGAACTTCAAGCACCGCTGTCTCAAACAAAATCCTTTCATTTCAACCCCTAACTATGGAATTTGGTAAATCTCTCCAAAATTTTGAAGGGAAGTCTGTTTTAAGTGACATCTCATGACTGTTCCAGGGAAACAAGATTTTTCTGTGGTAGTTAGTGCTACAGAAATAAAAATAAATGAAATAGAATTGCAGTTCTAATATTAAAATGCCATGAAATGTGACAGACACAGGGCCTGGGCAGCAATGCTCCACTAAGGGCTATGAAATGACTCTTGCAGAGCACCGGTGGCTTTAATTGCTGGTACTACAGGCTTAGGTGTCTGCCGAGGAGCAATTTCACTGCAACATGGCAAGGGCACCAGGACTCCAGGTCATCACAGGACAAGCCCTCGTGCTCAGTAGTAATAAGGGTCCACGGTCTTGCTGAGAGGTTTTGAAGGAATAGATGCAAAACCAAAGAGGGTTTTCTTTAAATCAGGAATATTGCCATTTTTTACAGCTCTTGAAGTCGCTGTTGAATCGTTTTCTAAGCCAATGAACTGATTGTCCCCAAATACATTAGTAGGAACAGCATTTTGTGTTCTGATTCCGTGAGATCCTGGCTTCATTTCCACTCCTGTTGAAATCATCAAATATGCTCAATGTTTTTTAAAAAAGGATTAAGCCTCTTATTTTATTATTTTCCATTTTATTTTTAGTAGGCATTATCTTCATAGAGAGAATTCTTAAAAACATCATAGTTTCCCTTGTGATAGTGAGGAAAACTTTTTTTAAAGAGTTTGATTTTCATTCTAAATTAAACATCAAAATGAGGAAAAAAAGGATCATGTTTTTATTTTTTTAAATAGACAGATGAAAGATTTTGTTATTAATAATTGACATGAAAGCCTTTCGTCTTGAACACTGGTATATGTAAACCTCAATAAAATCCTAAAAGTGCTTTTGTAGAACAAGAACAGTCACAAAAATCTGAATAAAGCCACCTTTTCAAAGAACATGATGAGAAAGGGGAAAACTCTTAGATGTGCAGAGCAACACATTTTACATTCATGCCCTAGTTATTAGGAAGCTTTGAAGTATTCACTGTTATTGAATACAGTGTGTACTGTAATTCATTTGGTGCCTTCATGTGGAGCTGAAAAGTTGTAGCCAAAGTGCTTTGGCTATTTTGTGAGCATGAGAATTTGGATGTGGGGAGAAAAACGGTGCTCCAGTCTAAATCTCACGCTGTCCTGAAGGTCTGACTTGGGAATTATGACAGCAAAGTTTACAGGAAACGAAAATAAAAAAAACACTTGGAGAAGGGTGGGTCAGGAAAAGAGATTATTTTTGTCTTTGGATTATGTTCTTAGTTCTTTAATGCAGAGAATAACATGAAAATAGTTTACAGTGTTAAACTACCTTTCAGAAGATGGTATAGATTGAAGACTCTCTGTCTACAGAATAAACCAAAATCATCTTCTAATCCAGCAAAACTCCACTGAAACAAAACAAGTTACCTATGCTTGGAACAATTTTAGGGGTAGATTCCAGACCATACCCAGACCATAAACCTGGACTGCCTTCAACTCTGTAAGACAAAGAACAGGTGGTGTCTCTGGACTTCTCGGTTAGTTGTTCCCCTCTCCTTGGGAAGTAGGGGTGCCACGTTGTCGTATTTGAGAAAGCAACAGGAAGGAACTCATTGCTGACCCAACCCTGCTGGCTTTTTCAGGTGCCTCTGTGAAATTATCCGCTGGAACCTGGATACCATTGAGTAGCTGTCCATCAGTTGAACAATGCTTGGAGTTGAGGTCTATCCTTAGCTGATAGCTTGTTTCTCCAAATCTCTTTTCATACTGTGCTCTGAAGTACCCTAGAGATGATCTGCTTCAAGAGCTGACAACAGTATTTACTGCTCTGCCTCTCTTCATCTCTATCTCTGCAGAAGATATTCCGGTGCCAGGTGTTCCGGTGCTTGCCAACACAGGATTGATGCTCTCGTGTGTTTGTGTGGACGCGCTTTCTGATGTGCTGAGATTATCGCATTTATTTTTTCCCTGAGTAAATGTCATGCTGTTGATTCTTGCTTGATTCCAACTGGTGCCCCCAGGTAGGAATGTGTGCAGCCCATAAAAAGCCCTGTGGATCTTCTGGTCAGTCTCGTGCCTGTTTCACTGAATTTCTTTTCTGCAGATTGCTTATGATTTATTTAATATCAGTGTCTGGGTAATGCTCTGTAAGCGGTGTCTGTGGAAGCAAGCCTGATGGAGCAACCATCCCTCTTCAGGAGACCTGCAAGTAGCAGTAGTTTAGCCTGCAATAGAAATGGAAAGGTTATCTTAAATATAAGATGGCTATTCAGTAGACTTGTGCTGTTTCTAGCCTTTTCAAGCACAGTCTCCCATTTCCTCTCATTCCCCTGAGAGAGAGCAAAACTCCTTTTCCCCCAGATACTTCGTCTCAAGCAGTGTAGAAAAAAAGCAGTGTTTTCATTCCACTATGTCTCTACCCTTGGATGAGACAGGAGGATTGGCTCCCTTTTACCAGAATTCACTGTGGCCATGTTCGAGCCCCTGTTGTACAAACGGCAGCACCTCGTTCCTTCACTCTGGGATTGCCCTAATTTATTCAAAATAGAGAACAGACAGCTCAGTTTTAGGGTGCAGGAGCAGATTATTTCTTTTGGTAATCGGTTTATAACTGAATTCTCGTAGACATAATAAAATAGCTTCTTAGTCATTTCCTAGTTATTTCCCTAGTTATCCATAGTCATTTCTCAAGCAATGCCTTTGATTTGTTGCAACCCTGGAGGGAAAGAAACTGACCCTTCAGCTTTGGCAATTAATTTTCCTGGGAAACCAGGATACATTTTTTTCCCCCTTCACTGTGGTCTTAAATATATTAAGCAAAATGAAGCATGTATTTTTAAAGCCATTGAGTGATTGTGATAAGTAACTGAAACAACCATACTTCTTTCTAAGAGCTCTGTGATTTCTAGACTGTTTGTTAGACTCTAAGCACAGGGAGTAACTGAATGCTCCCAGAAAATTGTTATAAAGGCATGTTATCAGAAAAGCAAAAAAACTTCTTTCATATACCTTGCTCTGCCTTTGGAAGCTGGAGTTTGTTACAAAGGCCCTTAGTTCTCAGGTGGCATGAAAGTGGGAAGAAACTTATGAGGAAGAGATTCTTTGTAGAACTTCAGTCCAGCTGGCTAATCCTGCAGTGCTGACACAAGAGATGGGAACGCCTTCATCCTTCTGAATTTTCTGCTTTTAAACTACCTTTATTTATTTTATTTTTAAGGGCTTTTCTAGCCAGCTTAATCGCTTCACAGCAATACAACAGGGCCCATCAAACACCTGTATATACACACTTGGGGACATAAGGAGTGACAAACAAAATTTCAGATGGGGTGGTGTCTGCACCTTTCCTTAGAATGGACACCCAAACAGCCAAATGATTTATTTCTAGTACAATTAGAAGAAACAGCTCTTTCCTTTCCAACAAAGATATCTCAAATCAGCCAGGTGAGATTTCAGCAAAAAAGGAAGAGTCAGCGCTCATCTGATTATTGTCACAGTTTTAACTTGTGGGAGCGTGCACCAAAAGAAGAAAATTTGGGTGGATGGCTTTTTATATCTAGAAGAGGTAATCAATTCTAATGAGTAGGTGGCTACTTTGCATGTTGTTTTTTTTTTTTTCTTTTCTAGACTATATGTGCCTTCCAGATGGTAAATATTTTTAGTTCCTATTTTTGTCCTTATTTCAAAAGAGATTTGGAGATCTCAGAGGAAGCCTGTTCATTTTCCATTATGCCAGTTTAAAGCCTCTAATGAAGTTTGAGAGCAGGATTTGGCCCATAAAACATATTTTTGTCTATGATACATATTGCACAACCCCCCAAGGAACTGCAATAAATGCACTTATTGAACTACTGTAACACTAAAATATGCTGCTGGCCCCTTTGGTTTTTTCTATACTAGGAGGTTTCTGAGAATTGTTGTTTACATCAGCACTTGTACAAATGGGAAACCAAATCATTAATTTATGAAATGGCATCTGGAAGTCTTAATTTCTAATTGATCTAGCTCCCTCTGGATTTTCCATGTCATCCAGCACCATAGCTTTTGAGCATAATGTAGCTTAAGTAGGTTAATATTCCATGATACAGAGAGGATTTCAGGGAGGTTTCCACCCTGACAAATTCTTCACTGAAGAATCAAAATGATTCCTTCTTAAACAGCTGTCAGGCATATCTAAAAAAGCAAAAATTTACCAGGTAAATTTGCATTGTTCATAATACAGTCTCTGGATGGATCTCCTTTTGCAGACTGACTCCAGGGGCTCCAGATAAACACAAGCTCCTGCTGCCAGCGGAGAAGGACCACTAGCACAGAGACAAAGGCAGGGGAGGGGGGCTGGGGAGGCTGCCTATGCTGACCCCATTTAATTCTGTGCCACATTTAGCTGCCTTCCACTTCTTGTCTGCTCAGGCCTTTGATGGGGTAAGGCCACAGCAGCATTTTTTCAGTTTGTCACTACATCTATGTAGTATTTTTTATGTTGGGAGAGTGAGTGTGTGTTTTAACCTAGACTCTATTCCTGAGCTTTAGTGTGGGCTGTTGGCTGCTCCCAGATGCCCAGACTGGGTCTCAGGTGGAAGGCAGCAGGTGTCAGCCTCTCTGAATCAGGAAATTTCACAAGCATCTCCCCCATGAGCGGTGGAGGCAGTCCCGGGCCCCTCTTCTTAAGGAAAATAATCTGAAAACAGACGGCTTGCCCTCCTCAGCAGCACTTCAAGCAGACACCAGGAGGATGACCAGCCATGGAGCGAAGTGAGGGGCAGCCCACACGTGTGCCATGCAGAGCAGCCTGGAGTGGTTTCCCCTGTACGTGAAGTAGAGCTGCCAAGCTCTGCACATTGGCAGTCAATGGGAAAAGCTGAGCCTCCTGCACCTCTGGCATCTGCACCAGGAGGCTGGAGCAGCCAGCACTGCAGCAGAGCCGTGGCAGTGCCCCTCTCCTCCCTCTTCCGAGAGGGCAAGTACTGGTCCCTGCTGGACTAGGGTGGCTGGGTGCATCCTGCCAGGAACTGAACTGCTATTCACATTTCAGTCAGTCCTGCTTGGAAGGGGTGGCTGAGAGTTGCAGTGGGAGAGAGAGGCTCTGAAACAGAGGATACGGTAGCCCAAATATAGGAGGCAAATTCAGGCAAGCCAAGGTGCAGGTGTGGGTTACCCTGGGCTGATCTGCTCTGGTGTTCCTTCTCCTCACAGGCACACCTAATGTATTAGACTTCTGTTTCAAAATGATCTTCTGATGAAGCAGTAACCTCTTTTCCCCTCTGGCATTTCCAAGTATGAAGGGTTTTTTCTTAATCTTAGATGTATGACCTGGAACTGTGTACATTACACATCTTTTCTGTGGCTGAAGTCCTCGAGGATACCAGGGCTATATCTGCATCAGCAAATAGCACCGGCTCCTCCACCCAGCAAATCTGCTTCTGTCTCGTTGTGCTGAGGGCCCCTGTGTCCCAAGCTTTTGGACAATAAAAGCAGAGAGGAACACATTCTAGCCCTAGCCTGGTCCTGAGTAGCAAAGACCCCACTAACAACTGGACTGACTCTTAAAATGTTTGCTTGCAGGGGGAGTAGCTGCTCTGAATGAAAACACCAATGCAGATGCAGCCCTGCAGTGTTTGCATCCTCCTGTATACTGACAATATTTTCTGAAACATCTGATTCTTGGAAATTTCAACAGGCCTCTTTACTGTGTGTCAGGACACTGAATGAAAATAAAGGTTGTTGGAGGGTCAGCCATTGAGAAAGCGTTTTCAGACATCCCTCTGGCTTGGCACTTAGACCTGCCAGCCCTGCTAACCCTTGTATCTGTGTAGGACTAGCTGTATAGCTACTGTTGCCTTTTCTTGGTCTTAAAATTAAGAACTATACACGGTTACGTGAAAAAAAGAGTTTTACCTCTGTATTTATTTAAGGATCCTTAGATACAGCACTCAGTCCCGCTGGAATGCACCAAAATGGACCCCCGAATTGCGCACACACACCCATCAGAAAAACACATACAATATAGGCTTTACAAATTAGCACATCTATCAAAGATTCTCCAATGAGAGGCTCGAGTGAACCTCCCATCCTGAGGAACTTTCCCCTTGTAAACTGTCTTAGTTTACAGAACGTGTTCTGGAGAGGACCTTGGTGTCTGGGGCGTTCTGACCCCTGACTGCGAGGCTTCCAGGATGTTTGGTTTCTTGGTTTAACAGAATAGTGGGTCTCAGCCAGGCTATCTAACTTAAGGAGTTATAAGTATGTGGGCTAAAAGCATTACGAATACATAAAAGAGTGTATAAAAGGGGTATAAAAGAAAAGGCAAAAAATCATCACTACTAACTATGCAATTCTCATCCTCATCCCCTCCCTTTTAACTAGAAATGCCATGTGTAACACAAAATCCAGGGCTTTTCTCAACACCAAACAGATCTGCTGTGTTGCCCTTGTCTAGAAAATTGCATCAAAGGAGGATGTCAAGTTTGTCAACTCCTACCTTTAGCAAACCTGTGTTGCATTTTATCTTACTCTCTACTTATGTCACTGTTTTCTTATTTAGTGATTCTCTTGTCAACATTTTCTCCTGCGGATTTCTTTCCTGAAGCTTTCTGTTCTAGTCAGGTCAGGTGACGCACTGAGGGAAAAGAGCTGCTCTCTTCTTCCCCGGTCTTGAAATGCAGGTGTGATGCTAGAGTTGCTAATGGTGCATCGTGCTGCCTGAACTTACACATTTCTCTGAAGCGTCAAGAAACAGTTTGTGACTTCCTGTCCTTGGTTTTTAGATAGCGCTTGGGCAGACATTAGCTGGTGTTTTAACATGAGTGCCTCTAGCTCCTTTGGTTTTCTCCTGCTTCAGCTCTATATAAGTTTACCACTTTTTTATTTTTTAGCTACCCCACATTTGACACCAGGTTTACCAACCTGACTCTTATTGAAAAACAAATTTTAGCTTATGCAAAGTCCCTACAGTTCAGTTTCTGCTCCTCCTTCTTTACATAGCAGCAGCTTTTCCTTTTGGTTTCATACGAGTGAAGAATCATTTCCGATTTATTTTCATCACTTTGCAGTCTGTTGGACTCTGGTTGCTCTCGCTTAATGGCTATTGTCAGCTATGAACATAGCTTTCTTTCCAATAAATACCTTCTTCCTCTCCTTGAAAGGTCTCTGTTTCCTTCTGGTACTCTTTAAAACACTGCTACTAATCCTGTTGGGCTCGGAGCCCTTCTCTATATTTCTTCCCTTGTGCAAAATACAAATTCTATCCCATTTGTGTGCTTTTGGGGCTACGTGTACAAAAAGCTTAAGCTCTCTGTAATTTCTTACCTTTGCAGTCCATATTTTGTTTACTAGTTCAACCTTCTCAATCTTTTGAAACCAGAAACCTTAATTATGGATCAGAGAAGGAGGGGTGTTTTCTTCTTCCATTCAATTTATGTTTAATCAGTTTATTATCACTCAAGACACACTTATTTTCTAAATCATTTTGTAATTTATAAAATCAAAGTATAAATAGCATCACCTGCTGTTAGTTTTAGGGAATTTCTAGCTCTCCAAGGTCTTCTGGAACCTTCTGTAATTAGCCCAGCTGATTAACTTAATCAGCACTATAATTTTGTATCTTTTAAGGAAAACTAGGAGGCGCAGCAGACCCTCAGAACCACCTGTTTTTTCTATCCCCCTGCTCAGTGTTTTTATGACCTGAAATAATTTGTTGTTACTGGAGCAAGTTCACATACATGTATCCACAGGAAATAAAAATGGAAAACAAGTTGTTCTGCCATTAGGAACAAATTACATTTAAAGCTTTCGTATGTTTGAGGCCTGCAAAGTGGACCTAACACGGGAAAAACATGCAAACCTGTTGAAAAGCTGAAAACCTATTTTCAGTTCAGTTGTCACCTGATAGGGAAAACAAAAGCTAGTTGAACTCTTTGATATTTGCAGCAGTCTACACAATAAGATGGAAAAAAAGACCTCTGAAAAATTATACATGTACATAATAAACTATATTTCATCAGATCTATAAAGGGTTCAAGACATACACTTGTTGAGCAGGATAATTTGTTGTGCTTTAAACAACATATGTCAAGTAATTATTAAAAACAAAACAGCTGAGTTTCTCAAAGAAGCCCAGAGAGAAGCGAAATGCAAACCGCAAGTGCCTAAGCCTCCTAGCTGAGTTCTAGAATCAGAGCTTTAACAAATATATGTTCTTCATGGCCTCTGATTTTCATTTGCACCTCAGATGCACTAAGACTCCTCTGTGAAACAGTGACCATTCAGCTCAGAGTCATACAATCAGCGTTTTTTATTTTTCTTGAATTGTTGAAGAGGGTATATTTCAAAACCTGATTTCAGCCACAAGCTGTCTACAAAGAAACCAGAAAGGAGTGGTTTGGAAAAATGCAAACAAGCAAAAGGCTGTTGTTATTTATACTGATTTTTTTTTCTATCTACTTTTTACTTTTCTTTTTTTATTGCATAAAGACATAGCAAGTTAAAAATATGGTGGGGAGTTATTGTGCTGGCAGTGGTATGTGTATTTTCTAAAACAAACAATTTAAAGGCCCATTAAACAAACATCTCTCACTCTTGACATCAGATCACAGTGCTGCTATCTGCTTTTTAAAGCCTGATTTACAACAGAAGGTGAAGGGTGGAATAAAAATGTGTGAGAAGCTTCTGATTAAGAGCAGTTGTAAACATCTCCCCTGCCAAAGAGGTTTTTTATCTAGAGGTAATGGGCAGAGCCATATTGTCTGGATGTTCTTTCAGTGGCATTATTCTGTTCTGACCAGGCTCAAGCTAGAAATCGAGATCTGTTGCATTGTTTTACAGTGATTACTGTGTGAATAACCCTTGATACAGGTTTGCTCCCACAGATAATATTGGCAATGATCTTATTTATGGTGCAGAAAGACAGAAATAGAATTTATACACATACTTAATGCTCTCTATTTATCTGTGACCCAGCTGATTGGTGGTAGCAACATTGTAGTAGCTAAAGAGTGGCAGGCATTTATTTGTGAGTCTGGAACAAACTAATATTCAGTGATCCTGAGTTTGTTCCTAGGGAAAAGGAATAAAAGGACCATTAAAACAGGCTTTTATCAACTGTTCTGCTTATAGTATCTGATAAAAGGTATCAAGCACTGAAAGATTTCACTGGCAGAGTACCAGCAGGACAGGTGTCCTTGGGGTGTGGGACCAGATGATTTGACGGGTATGAAAAATGGGTAGCTACACACATCCCCCCAATACCTTTGTTTTCACACCAGGACAGCCACTGTGCCCTCCAGGAAGGCAGGGCA
Organism: Oreocharis arfaki; assembly: GCA_013398015.1. NCBI lineage: Eukaryota > Metazoa > Chordata > Aves > Passeriformes > Paramythiidae > Oreocharis > Oreocharis arfaki. Next base: position 4,460 of record VZRR01010264.1, on the reverse strand, counting down.
TCCTTGGGGGCTCTTTCTGGCTGGAGGGGAAGCCAAAATGTGCTCAGCACTTAGGAAGTACAAGGATAAAAACCAGGCGTGGTTTACGGGTTGCATGCCTCACCCACCCAAAGGTTAGGCAGCTGGGTTCTCCAGACTCCTCTCTGGCCAAGGGGGGGCATCTTTACACTGGAGGTGAAGCCCAGACATGACTGGATTTGAGGCCTGAACTTGCTTGATTGTTGACTTTGTTAAAACCAGATTTGAGAGCTCCTTTGCTCTGAGATATTCTGAAAACTGCTGTGCCCTGCAGGGTCAGCACAGTGAGGTGCCCATATGCAATGTAAATATACTTGGAAGGCCAGGCTTAGCCCTGCTCAGCCTGGGACAGCTGGGACCTTGGGTCATTACTGCTTTTGAATTTTCTGATCCCCTCCAGCTCTGCTGTGAGACTCCCAGCCTCAGCAGGAGCCAGCTCCCACTTCCCCAGTTGTCAGATGACTGCTCAAGCACTAGAAAAACACCAAGTCCCTGTAGAGTTTTATTTATTGAAAGCAGGTAGCTGTGCAAAACACAGCGAGACATTAGGACAATTAATTGCTTTTTTAAAAAGGTGGGGAAGAGAGGCTGGCCACAGTCACTGGGAGCTGTCATTAGTCATTAACAGAGAAACGCAGCCCAACAGTGAAATTCCCTCACCCTGCTGCAGCCATGCAGCTTCAACAAGTTTATCCTGGTGCTCTCCTGCTTCAGGAAGCCACCCCAGGTAAGGAGATACCCACGTATTAATTCCTAGATATCCAGATTGGCTCTGCTAAGTGGCATCTAGTGGAATACAGCAACTTGCTGTGTTTCTTTGGGCTGGAAAAAGTTTGTTTGTTTGTAGAAGCAGGTCTTGGTCAAGGTTGCCAGTAGAAAAGATGGAGGTGATTTCTGAGGTAATTTGGAGCGTGCAGTTAAGCTCCTGCCACAATACTTCTCCCCTTTTCTTTTCTTTCTTTTCTTACTACAGAGGGGCTGGCAGCTGCCAGCCAATCAGTAAAAAATGTCATTTTCAGCATTCCTTACCTTGTGGGGTAATGCCGGGACATAGAGGAGTCCCGACCTGTTCATCACAGTACTGGGTGCTCCATCCTCCACCTCTAAGGTGGAAGTTAAAAAAATTTAACCTCCGTCTTCATACAAGCAAGTGACTTTCTCTTGCAAGTGTTGGGCTCTGTGTTGAAACAAATAAACTAATCTATGCCCCTTTTCCTTTAATTCAGAGAACTCCTGTACCATGAACTATAGATGCACGCTATAAGAATATTTAAAGTTTATATCAGAGGCAGATCCTGTTCTTGATGGTCTAAATTCAACCTTTAAAGCAGTCTGGGTAAATTGTTAACAAATACTTGGCCTAATGTTTTTTCTTTCCTGATTTTTTTTTCCAGCCACGAATTTCAATAGCACTGTTCTAGTTAGGATCACACAAGATTTTAGGCCAATACTTATTTTCAATTGCTGCAGGCTTATAGTGTAAGTTATCTAGGTTATGGTGTTCTTTCCCTCTCCACAATTCCCCTTGTGCTTTTGGCCAGTCCAGTGCTTTCTCTAGTGTTACAACTTCTGCTCTCTCTTCCCTTGTTCTAAATCAGTATAATTCAAGGAAAAGAACTTCTTCCCATGTCTCATTCTAAGATGTCTTCCTGTCAGGAGTTTAGATCCAATATTTATCTTCAGTGCACTTGTCTTAATGTGATCCCATTACTTACAGAGATAAGCCAAGCAGTCATTTTCAATTTATTATTATTAGGAATAGGAGAATTTCAGTGATATTAGTAATTCCAGTCCTAGTTCAGGACTTCACTGTGCTAGAAATTATGCAACCACCTTCAATCCAGTCCTCCAATATTAATGTTACTATAAAGAGCTTCAGTCCGTATAAAGAAAATGATGTTGAAGTTTTGTTACTAGGGGAGCTGGGGGACAGCAGAGGGAAAAAATGATTGTTAAAGTTGTTTATAGGCAATTGATTAGAATGATTACTGTCAAAAGGGACAGCTAAGCAGACAAGCATGTGTCCAAATCCATGATTTTTAATTACCGTACTGTATGATTTTGTAATTTTTGTTTTGGGGGGAAAGGGTCAGGAGACTGCCTTGGCTTTTTTTTTGCTCTGAATAGGACTGCACTGATGGGCAAGAAAAGGAAGACACTCTTTGATACATTTGCTATTAAAATAAAAACAACATTCAAGGGGCATGTGGTTTAGGGGGTTTTGGTTTGTTTTTCTGTGGAGATGGTTTAGACTGTAGCTCTAGGGACTTGCATTGGCAGAGCTGAGTGGGTGGGAAATAAGCAGGTAGGGCTTGCTGTGTGTCAGTCCAGTAGAGAGACTTATGTCTCTTATGAAGTCCTTGAATTTGTACATTGTATTTCCCCAGCATGTAAAGCCAAACTTGTACTGATTTAAGTGTTCAGCCTTATTTTTCAGGGTACCTCCACTACCATTTTTTTTTTCTGGAGAAGTGCACAGGGAAATGTGGTAATGATCATTTATTCTAATCTCAAAGAAAAGAAAACTTAAGGGCTATACCCTTCATTTTTTTTCATTTTGCAGCTTTCCCCCCATTTTATGAAGAATTTCCTAAATCTAAAGGGTAGAAGTAATTCTTCCCTGCAAGGAGAAGAGACCCATGGCAGTACAGGACAACACACAAGAACTGGGTTCTCCGTGCTGATGGATTTTGCTTCCTTCCTAGCACCATATCCCCACAGGCTCTGCAAAACCAAGGTCCCTGTTTCTGATGTGTTCATGGTTGTGGGGAAATGTGTTCTCTTCATCAAGCAAATGAAAATATCCCAGCGGAAAGGCACAGCAGGGTCTACTCATGGCTGTTGTGATTCATTATTTTTTAAAGCATCTTAATTTTTTTTTTATTTGTTTGAGTGGAAAATTTTGCAGCTTTATCAGACACCCTCGGCCAGCCCCTGGATTTCAGTTCTCAACTTGGTGAAATTACCCAAAGGTCACATCTCTAATGAGGCTGCAGTGACTTTGAAACAGTTATGCCACTCATAAGGACAGCAGTAGGGAATGTCTTGAAAAGTGACTTAAACACACATTCACTTGTGATTTAAAAACCACTCCTGTCCTTTGAAGAATTGTGACTGAGGTGTCATGTTATAACACAGTGTCAACCCTTTATTCAAAGTAAGCATTACACAAGAGTGCTATGTGATGACTTTCAGACAGCAAAGTATCTTTTTTCGCTTTTTACTGAGTTGGTTCAAATTTCCAGAGCTATTAACAAAGCAAAGAGAGTGGTTGTATTTTTATATTGGAGCATAATTATGCTACCAGCTAGCTGTCTAACTTATCTTGCTGTCCCTGGTAGCTGACTATAAGAATGATTCTTATCATTGGGAATATATTTGATTTAAACTCAGAATATATAAAAAACTTCACTTAAGTTTTCTTCCTCCGTGCAGTGTTAATAGAAGTGGTGTGCTTCCAGATTTTTAATGATTGTTCATCTGAACATTACACCATTTTTGAGCCACTAGATATTCCAATGCGTTTATTTAAACATTCTTTTTAATGAAAACTTGGAGAAAAAGTCTTGCCTCATGAAATTTAAGTGCTGAGCTTTGGTCTTTGTTTATATTTTAACATAATTAATACCTATAATATGAACTTAATGACATAATTCACCTATACAGACTTTACCCATGATCTCTATCATAGCAAAAGGTGATCATGCTCTGTGTCAGTGTGTCTGCATCCTGAGCTGGACATAGTGATGAGTTTGAGGGATTCGAGTGTTGAGTGCCTCTCAAGAGTTTGTCCTTCTGCTGCCTTTCTGACAATCTCATTTTAAATATGCTACATGTTATGGCAAATAAATGGAATAGTCTATTAAAAGTTCCCTTAATCATTAATACTACACCACATGAAGGACAGAACAAATAGTAAGACGTGAAAACGGAAAAGAATACAAGTTATTGCATTTTTTTTACTTATGTGCCTGAATTTTCTCTGTCTGACTACAGGATCAGATCTTTGCCTTCCCACATATCAGACCCCAGCTGGATCTCATCGTCAAGGAAGTTTCTTGTGAATTTGAAGATGCTGGGGCTGGGGGAGAGGTAGAATTATACTTTTCCATAGCATATTTCTAACTACACACTGAAATACTCAGAGCAAAATTCTGTGTGATGTTTTAAAAAGATTTCTAGACGTTTTTTGTGACCCAGTAGTTTGAAACTCTTCACAAGAATAATCCACTGGCCTTCTGTTAAGTAGTGGCTGTACAGGACTATGAGTGTGTAGGCCATCATATTCTAGGGCCTGTGCTTACTTCATTTCCGCAGAGGTGCATCTCAGTGGCATGTTTTGAAACCCAGGCTTTTTCTAGCAGGAAAATGTTGATCTCCTTGTTCTCATCACACACAAAACTGCAGTGAAATTTTCACATCTGATCCTCTTATGCCATGGT
>VZRR01010262.1:307-20849 GCA_013398015.1 Oreocharis arfaki | reverse complement strand
GCTGGGGGGAGGGCAGCTGACGGGGGGGGCGGAGGCCTGGCCCGGCCGGCGCTTCCTAGTGGCCCGCCGCGAGCCGCGGCCTGGTCCACACGTGGGGCCTGGTCCCGCCGTACGCGTCCGGTGGCTCCGCGCCCCCGGCGGGTTCGGCTCCGCGGCCTTTGCCCACTATGCCGCCGCCGGCAGAGCCGCAGCCGGAGGCGGTGCCCGAGCCGGTGCTGGAGCAGTGGCGGCAGTACAACGAGACCGACCAGCAATGGGCGCTGCGCCGTCGCTTCATCCTCCGCCACCTCCCCGCGTACCCCGGCGCCGCCATCGACCAGCTGCTGGCGCTCTCCGTGCTCTGGACCAACCACGTCTTCATGGGCTGCAGGTGAGGCCCGGGGGACACACGGGGCGGCGGGCGGTCTCTCGGCTCACCGGGCGTGGCGCTCGCTGTCAGCCGGGGATACCCCGCAGGACGGTGGGGGTCGGGGAGGCTCTGTGGGACGAACCGTGCTGCGGGCAGGAGTCAGAGTGGAAGTTTGAAGCCGGGACGGAAGCCCCCGCAGGGAGAAGGGGCGCAAGCTCCCTTCGTGGCCGAATCTCGGCCCCAGATGCGTTTTAGAAAGTAGCCGCAGAAGAGCTGGTATGAAAGGGGCTGATGCAAGAGAACTTGTGTCGCTTGCCGGTTTTGTTTGCTCGAATATGCCGGTGTTTGTATGTGGAGGGGAGCAAGCCACTGGAAAAGTTTGTGTGTTTTGAAAGTAGTTCTTTATGTCCCGCCTCCAGGATTCGTTAAGCTTGTGGTGCTGTACTGTGTCATTTAAATGAGGGGAGAGTTCACGTAAGCACAGAGAAGCCTGTACAGTCCCCCTGAACGCTCAGCTTTTCTGGGAGAAATAGGCGTGGAGAATGGAAGGGGTTTCCTTTCATCCGGGCATAGTGTCCATAGCCAGGTTGTGGAGATCTGCAGAAACGTCGCCCACGTTCCACTGACACCTTTGATGATGTGATTGTTTTTAACTGGACGGAAGGACAGAAGCAGTTGCTTAACGACCAAATTCTGCACACTGTGCAGTGACAGAGGAACTTGTGAGCATTGATGGCCCACAGATGGACTTTTATTAATGTTCCATCCCGGAGCCTTGTGGGGGAATACTTTGTGTTGTCTCTACAGAGCAAAATCAATTCTTTAAATACAGATCTGCCCGTTTCCTTTTTTTTTTCCTGGGTCAAGTACTAAACTGTTCTGCTCTGCAAGCACCAAAATTTGACATAGATTTAAATTAGTTTCGAATTCCAAAGCTTAAGCAATATGTTAAAATTGAGAATGTCTTCTTCATATATGATCTGTGTAGTCTATCTTAATGTGTTTGTATGCTGTCTTAATGGGGAACCTTCTTTGTGCCAGGGCTTTTGGGAATGGTGCAATAAACAGTTGCAGGTTGCTGGTAATAGAAGTGAACAACTGTAAAGTTCCAGATCCCAAAAACTGATGCAGTTTAAGCCTGTCAGTGCACATACTTTCTGTGATGGACTCCTTCACCTGCAGCTCTCAGGAGAGATGAGATTTGGGCAGGATGCAGTCTGGAGCCATTATCAGTGAGGTAGTTTCCCCAGAGCTGGCGTGCCTGGCTGGAAGCTCTGCACGGGAGCACACTGTGCTGTTAAAACACTTCTAGCTTTACTTGTAGTTGCCTGGGGAAGAAAGGGACCTGCAGTGTTCCCTGGAACTGCCTTTTGCTGTTTATGAAGAGCTGTTGTTGATTTATCAAGTGAACAGCTTCAAAGTTTGAGGGATTTTTGTTGTTTTCTCTTAAGTTGGTTGGTTAGTTTTTGGTTTGGGTTGGGTTTGGGGTTTTGTTTTGTTTTCCTAATGCTTATTTCTTGCCAGGTGAAGACAATCTGTTTGTCAGAATAGCTCAGCTGGTTAGAGCAGGGTGCTGATAATCACAATATTGTGGATTCAATCCCTTTATGGGCTATTCACTCAAGACTTGGACTCGATGATCCTTGGGGGTCCCTTCCAACTCAGACTATTCTGTGGTTCTGTGAAGAGCAGATCAGAGTCTTTGCTATGAAATCTCAGTGAGTATTCTGCTGGGAGATGATGTGGAGAGTGTCCAGAAAGCTTAGAAAATATGGTCTGGGAGGAAGGGATTAAGTAAAAGGCTTCATTTAGTTTAGGTATGAATGAGAGAAGGTGCTCCTATGCCCAGGTATGTTAAAGGTGGCTGAGAATGGGGGCAGTGGTGCAGGAAAGCATTATGCTCCAGAGCTACAGGGATCAGGGTAAGGGATTAAAGTCACAGCAGGCAGACTTCAGTTAGGTATTGGAGGCACTGGGTTCCTCTGGCCAGATGAGACAAACACGTGTTGGGACTGGTTGATCTCCTCCCTGCTCCCAGCAGAAATACAAGCCCCAAAAGTCTCCATCCTTTGTGAAGAACAGGTGTCAAATCTGACACTGTTTTTGCACCCTGCTGGAAAGGAGCATTGTCCATCACAGGTAATGTCATCTTGTCCCTGTAAGCCAGAGAGAGGAACAGATTCCTACTTCTTTCCCCTTTGCGAGAGAATGAAGGTATGTCTTGGTTTGAGACAGGTGTCTGCCAAGGAAGGCGGGAACCTCCCTTGGAATGGAAAATGTGACCCCCTTCCCTCTGAATTATTATAACTTTGAAATTAAGGGGCTTTCAGGCAAAGATATAGCAAAAGGAATAACAGTTCTTTACTAGTGTATGTATGTATAACAATGCAAACAAGCAGCAGCAGCGGCAGCAGCAGCGAGCAGCAGCAGGAACCCAGTGCGAGCCTTCTCTCGGCTCCCGGGCCCCTTCCCCTCCGGTGCAGTTCCGGGCACGGCCGGCAGGGGCGCTGGTGGCTCCCGGCCGGGCAGGGCGGGGGCGATGGTTCCCCCGCGCCTGCAGGGGGCGCTGTGGCGCGGGGCCGCTCACCTCACGCGGCGATGGCGGGCGGGCCGGGCGGCGGAATGGGCTGCAGCAGAGCGGGAACCTCCGAGCGGCGGCTGCGACGGCAGGGGCGGGCACCCCACTGCGGTGGCAAACAAAATGTAACAGAAAACTCCGCAGCCGTAGCAGGGGCCGCGGGGCTTGGGTGGACACGGAGTGCTGGGTTAGAGTAGCAAAAAAGCCAGAGGCAGCGGCAGAAAACAGCAGGGCTGGGCAGCGGCAGCCAGGCTTCCCTGTAGCTGGGGAAACGCGCCCTCCGGGAAGGGGGAGGCGGTCGGAGTCCCGTTTTTTTTCCCCTGACCCACTCCCAAGAGATGGTGAGGGTCCTTTCCAGTAAGGTAGGGTGTTAATAAGGTCCTAGTTCAATGACTGCTCTTACGAGCAAAGGCCCACCTACGGCAGGAGAAAGCAGTACCGGGCTGGGCTCTCGCAGTGGCAGTGAATTCTCCCCGCAGTAAGCAACACTGCCCTTCCCAAGAGAAAACCCCCCAGGTAAGAGAATAGCCAGCAATATGCTTCCCCGACCTTGGCCATTTATTTTGTCTCTCTTAAGTACTGGTCGTTATTGTCTCTTAGCAACAAATGGGACAAAATTCCATGAGCAAAACAAACAAAAGGGAAAATCCTAACTCCCAACAGGGTATCACCGCTATCTCACCTCCCTTTGATCCCTCCTGGCGTTTTCTTCCCATTCGCAGTTTTACTACCTCTGCCTCTGCTGAGGGCTGAGCTGTGCTGGTGAAGCAGGGACTGCAGTAGTCTGTGCTTAGAGTTCTCACCCAGGAATTTATATGGATCTAATTTCTGCCTGGCCCTCTAAATCAGGAGCCGGAAGAGCCTTTCTTGAGTTTGGGTTGAGTAGATTTCCAGAGCCCTTGGAACAGCAGTATTTAGAAGCTGGTGCGAACTACTGCAGCGCTGGCTGTTGGGACAGTTGTGGGCTCCTGTCTGTGGACAGTTCCCTGATGCTTTCTGACTTTGGAAGGTGAGCATACCATGGAACAGGTGCAGCATTGCTCTTTCTCCTTTCTTTGAACCATGGTGTGAAACTGCCAGAGGCTGGTGTCAGGCTGTGTTTGCAGGCTCTCCTTGGATATAAAAGTTTGGGTTGTTTTCCTGTTCAGCCTCAGCACACAAATAACTCGAAATCATGTGACAGATCCCCAGAGCAATGGAAAACTGAGCTGGTGGGGGATGTAAGGCCAAGAGGGATGGGATGGGGCTGTGCTGTGCATGTCCTGTCTGTGTGGAACTGTGGGTGCTGCAACAGGGTCAGGGTTTGCTCAGAGCTTGTCACAGCCACCTCACCTCTGTCATGGTTCAGGAACCTAAAACATTTCAGTTACAGCACCCAGCTAGAATTTAGTTTGGCTTTTTAAAGAGTGGTCAGTGAAGGCTGAGTAGTGCCTTTGTCACCTGACATGGCAGTTGCGGTGTTGGTGATGAGCAGGCTCTGGCTGCTGCCCCACACAGGACTCCAGTGCCAGTCTGAGCTCCTGTGTTTGGTTCACTGAGGCTGCTGCTCCTCCTTCACACCCCAGCGTTCATTAGTGCTCCTGGCAGCTCTGCCAAATATTGTATTTTGTCAGATGTTTAAATTTCAGTTTAGAACACTGTCAGTGTGGTGGCTGCATGGTTTAGTCACAAGTGGGTTCATGCAGAGCCAGGTCAGCTGCAGTGTGGCTGTGTGCCCATGCTGGACCACCTGTGGCGGAGGGATAGTGGTCAGTGCTGTGCTCTGCTCTAGCAGAATCAGAGGAGCATCTTCCTTGTACCAGCTGCTGTGTCTCAGGCAGCTTTAGTTCTTGGGTTTTTTTAATAAAAGTTTATGTGTGTGCATGTGTGCTGCCCCGTGGGGCCGGCTCTGAGGTGTTTTGCTGTTGAACCCACACAGATACGGCGTGCAGGTCATGGAGAAGGTTCTCAAGATGGCTGAAGGCATCGACATTGGGGAAACGAGGTCGTACGAGTTGGTCCCCAACAGGAAGCTAAAGAGATACCGCTCTCCATCGGACAGTGAGTACATCTGCCCATGTTAGAGATAATGACCCCTTCCCTGGCCGGTGGGCATCACTGGGAGTGGGGACACCAGTGTGCCACGGGGCCGCCTCTGGGACAGCTGGCACAGCAGACTGGGGAGAAGTGCCTGTGGTGTGCTCTGTTGGACTGCAGAGCAGTTCCCCCTCCTCTGCCATGTGCGTGATTCACACAGAGTTCTATCTTTGCTTAAGAAAATACCATTTTTCATTTCAATTATCAGGTAATTGGTTTCCCCTAGGGATGTTGTCTGGAATCAAATACCTGTCTGGCTTTGTTTGCTGTGGTGAGGAGTGATGGTCTGACCCGACGAAGGATTGTACTTGTACACAGAGATGTGGAGATCAGCTCATTGACTTTGAGTTACAACCTGCTTGGAGCTTTGAGGGGATGGGAAGCAGACAAGATGTACTGGGGGTTTTTTTGGTTTTTTTTTTTTTTCTCTTCCTGCTGGGCCTGGAAGAGTCCTGTATATGTCAGCCCAGTCCCATGGTCTCAGAGATCAGTGTTCCAGCTGTAGCTTTTCCAGTGAAGGAAATGCAGCAGGCAGAGAGGGCTGGCAGTTCCATGGCTCCGTCTGCTGGCTTCTCCATGGCACCTCCTGGGCTGCCTGCCCTCCCTCTGGAGAGGGGTGGGAATTGTGCCTGGGTGCAGGTAGACCCCTGTGTCAGTCAGCAGTGTGGCTGTGTGAGGCACAAATGGTCAGACAGCACAGGACTCCTGTGGGCTTGGATATAATCTCTTGCTCTGCCAAAGTTGCTTCCCTTTGACAGCCGGCAATCTTTCTGTGCTTCCATGGGCCAGCTGCAAAACTGAGGAGATTCTGCTGTTCTCCTGTGTTTTGTCTGTCACAGGCAGCAGCCCTGAGGGTTTTCCAGGGCTTTTTGCACAGACAGCATAATGAGATGTTCTGCTGGCAAGAGCCTTTAGGTGCTGCTGCAGTGCAACCATCAAAATCCAAACAGAGGAAGAAATGCAAACCTCACCATAATTCATCAGAACTGATGGGCAAAGCATTTAATGCGTAAAAGCTTTGTCACCTGATTTCAGTATGAAGGAAGGGCTGTTTATGCTGTGTGCAGGTGTTGTTTTCACCTGCAGTGAGCTGGGTGGTGATACCTGGGCTGTGGTGGTTGATGTCTAGATAATTGTACTGCTTGACCTGCAGCAGGGCCGCACATGTTGGCACTGGATTAGGCAGCATTTCCCAGCACTGAGCTGGCCTTCTGCTCCTCCGATGAAATTACACACATGTACCACTGCAGCATGTGGGTGCTGAATTTTCCGCAGGAGAAGTCTTGTGTTACTGTCTCTTAGATGTAACATATTACTTGTCAGCTGTTTGATTCTCCCTTTCTGCAGCAGCTGTGCAGGTCAGGATAGTCTGTCTCATTTGCATTTCTTCTGGTGAAGAAACAAGAGGTCTGTCAGTAATGGGGCCTCCAGTCACTGCAGCTCTCCCTTGAGGCTCGGGCAGATTTCTTCATGTTTGCTGCCCTTCAGCCCAAAGCAATTACAGAGAGAAAATGTGCTTCTCTTAAGTCAGTAACAGCCTTATGTGTTTTGGAAAGGAGGGTTTGGTATCACTGTGCTCCACCTCAGATGAAAAGACCTGAAGATAAAGTAGTTTATCTGACATCATCCTGCAACCCTGCAGGAGTCAGAGCTGAGGCTCTAGTCCTGCTCTAGTGTTCTGTCTTGTTGGACATAGTTTTACTTATTTCAGTAGATTTGAAGGGATTAACTTCAGAAATGACCAGATGGGTCAGTGGGCAATGCTGGAAGGCAGCATCATGTAACTAAATATGTAGAGATTTTTGTGTGGTAGTTGTGAAGGTGGAAATACCACTGTAGTGACCTGCACAAGAATGACTGGTTGTCTTTGATGAATTGTGAATGTCTTTTGGAAGGAAACCTTTTGGATTTTGGCTAAGGAGTGCAAATCCTGTGTTCAGAGCCTGGAGGCTCCTCTTGAAGATCACTTTCTGAAAACACTGTCTGCCTGTCATACCACATTTTGGTAATTGTGTAATTTTCTTCCATCTCATAGGTCCAGAGCCAGAAGAGATTCCTGAGCCCCCCAAAAAGGTGGTCCCCAGGTTCCGAGTGCGACCACGCTTTGAGCCCATACACTTTGTCACCAGTGCTGAGAAGGATGGCAAGAAGGACAATTCTCTGGATAACCAAATGCAGGAGGTGAACCAGGAGGTCAATGCAAACAGCATGGCACAGCCAGCTGAAAACTGTATAAATTCTTTTGTGAATGCACGGGAGGTAGATCCCCAGCTCTCCAGCACAGCTGGGCTTGGCTTTGCAGGCCCAGCAGCTGCAGTCAAGAAGGCTGTGAACTCTACCACAAGCAGCACCTTGCAGAGTGTGGACTCTACTACAAGCAGCGCCTTGCAGGTTTCTGTTTCCCCTTCAACTGCCCCATCTGCATCAGAGACTTTCCCTCCGTCAGCAATAATGCTGAAGCAGAGCTTTATGGAGAAACTGTCAGCAGCTGTCTGGAAAAATCTTACTAATCCAGATGCAAACACTGGGACAGATAAAATTAACTTCACGTATCTTTTGACACGTTCAATTCAGGCATGCAAGACAAACCCTGAATATATTTATGTTCCTCTGAAAGAGATCGCCCCTGCTGACCTCCCCAAAAGCAAGAAGCTCCTGACAGATGGCTTTGCTTGTGAGGTGCGATGTCAGAACGTCTACCTGGCCACCGGCTACGCCGGCAGCAAAAACGGATCCCGGGATCGAGCCGCAGAGCAGGCAGTGAAGCTGCTGAAGAAATCTGTGGAAGTTCGAGTTGTTCAGCGGAAGTTCAAGCACACCTACCACGAGGACCTGGTGGTGTGTGAGGCAGGTGTGTGTCGTCCAGATTTCCCTCCAGCTCTCAAACCTCATGAGGAGTTTGTAGTTGCTAACAGGGACTGTGTCCCAATGCAGCCTGGTACTGAATCCATGAAAGGTTCCACGAATACCAGCAAACACTGGACTAGTTTTGTCCTCACAGAGAATGCCAGTGATGCAATAGGAATACTTAACAATTCTGCCTCATATAACAAAATGTCTGTTGAATATAAGTATGAATTAATGCCCAACCGCTCGTGGCGTTGTCAGGTGTATCTCCAAGATCACTGCCTGGCCGAGGGATTTGGCACAAAAAAGACCAGCAAGCATGCAGCAGCTGAGGAGGCACTGAAAATCCTGCAGAAGATGCAGTCAAATATAGCATCCCTCAAAGTGACCCAGGTGCAGAAAGTGGGCTGCTCGTCACGGGGCTCTGGGAGGAAGAAGGACCTGAAGGACCTGGTGATCTATGAGAACTCCAGTAACCCGGTGTGTACCCTGAACGACACTGCCCAGTTCAACAAGATGACGGTGGAGTACGTCTTTGAGAGGATGACAGGCATGAGATGGAAGTGCAAGGTGATGCTTGAAGATGAATTTATCGCAGAAGCAGTTGGAGTGAAGAAATCTGTCAAGCATGAGGCAGCAGAGGAAGCCGTGAAAATCCTCAAAAAGACTCAGCCAACTGTAGTTAATAACCTGAAGAAAGGCACCGTCGAAGACGTCATCTCCAGAAATGAGATTCGGGGTCGATCAGCAGAAGAGGCTTTCAAACAGAAGATCAAAGAAGACAACATTGGGAACCAAATTTTAAGAAAGATGGGCTGGACAGGTGGTGGCCTAGGGAAAGATGGTGAAGGAATTAGGGAGCCTATTTCAGTAAAGGAGCAGTTCAAAAGGGAAGGACTTGGGCTTGATGTAGAAAGGGTAAACAGAATCGCTAAGAGAGATATTGAAGAGATCATTCGAAACTATGCACGCTCAGACAGTCACATTGACTTGACTTTCTCTAGAGAACTGACCATGGATGAGCGGAAGCAGATACATCAAATTGCTCAAAAATACGGTCTTAAAAGTAAATCCCATGGGCAGGGACACAACAGATACTTGGTGGTGAGCAGGAAGCGGCGCAAGGAAGATCTCTTAGACCAGCTGAAGCAGGAAGGCCAGGTTGGGCATTACGAGCTTATCATGCCCCAGGCAAACTGAGGTGAGGTGTCCCCTTTGACCAGAGACTGAATTTCCTGGGCACTCGACTAAAGAAAGAGATGCTGCATTTTTCTTGTGGGTAATAATGACATTAAAGTCTTTTACTTTGGCAATATAATTTCTAAAATGTTGTTAGGTGTTTAGGACCGACCGAGTTCTGTTCAAGAGCATTAGCACAACCCAAAAGCAGTAGTGCTGTTACTGTATGTGTCTTTGATATTACTTGTTCCTTCACATTTTAATAGTTTTGTAATAGCAAACATATGTCCAATGAGAAGGAATTTGACGTTATTTAAAATTATAGGTCCTTTATTCTTCTTGAGCAAAGAAGGAAAAAAAATCTAAAAAAAAAATCAAAAAGCAAAGAAGATGCAGTCTGGGGGCATAAAACATGTATGTAAAATTGGTATTAATGACAACAAAAATAAAGTTTTATTTCTGGAAAAAAAAAAGGTTTTGTCACACTTTGTATAAAAAAAAAGTGTGAAAACTTGATTTTTCTGGAGAAATACATATATCGAGGTCTTGTTTCTGCTGTGTGTATATGTACAGCATGTAAACTCTAACCAGTTTAGCGGTAGTTTTATTCATAGATTTCTACCTTGAGTCTCCCATTCTGAGAATCACTGAAGGCGCCTTCATTGCTGGCGAATGGGACTGAGAGAATTCCGGTGTGTTTCTACCTTGGAGAACGGTTGACATGTGCAAATACCATGGTGAAGTGTGAAATATAAAAACTGGAGGTAAATGCAGAGCCCACGCATGATGCTCATGTAGCTTGTGGGGACTGTTATATAACTTATTTTTTTACTTGGAATGTCAGCTCTTTAATCCTGAACAAAACCGAATCTGTGCCTGGTTATTTCTCTGCTCCATCCCTGTACCGGTGCTTGTGTCTGGTGAGAGCGATTCCTGGAAACTCCAGCCTTGCTCTGACCATCTGTGAGTGTGGAAGCTCTCCAGGGCCAGCTTATAACACTGGGAGGTCGGAGTGCTTCCCTCCTTTACAGGGAAGCAGCCTCTGACATCCATCTGTGCTGCTCCACCAGCAGGATTACAGGACACAGTGCTCTGTGAGCTTTGGAGAACACTCATTTCATCCTTGGGAAGCTTAAAGCATAGGAATTGACCTTGGAAGAGCCAGGAGTGAGACATGCCTAGAGATGCTGGTTATTTTGTCAGCAGTGGGGTCTGCAGATTCTTCTGTACTGTTAAACCCATCCTAATGCAGTGTTTTCGTCTGGTCTCCTGTTGCCATTTCTCAGCCATCACCTTCAGTTTTCTGCTGCTCATATTTGCCTCTTCATCTTCTTACACCCTCCTGTATCTTTTTTTCCCGCATCTTGTTCTGTTTTTAAATGCTTTCAGCACTGAGATGAGGATGCCTAACCACAGAATGTCCCATTGATGAGCAGTTAAGAGTTATTTTCATCCCTGCAGGGTGATGAGGAAGAGGAGAGACTGCCTTGGCAGGTGAGACTCACTCAGGAAGCAGAGAGCAAGCATCCTCTTCCTTCTGCCTGGCTGCAGCACAGCTTCTGCCTGCTTGGACTGCTGAATAACAACTTGCTGCTGCTGTGAAAAAATAATGTGGCAGTTAATGCTGAAAGTAGGTTTTTTCGTTTTTGTTTGGGGTTGTTTTCTGTGCATTATTTCTTCTCTCTCTGAGTTCTGCTCTCAGGAACACTGGGCTCTAGCAGATGGTGCTGTAGGAGTGGAAGAAGCCTGGTACTTTCTAGGCAAAGAAGTGAAGCTCCTCCTCCATAACTTGGGTATGCAGCAGGTTCTTAGAGCTTGGTGATGCCAAGGAAAGCAGCATTCGAGATTGAAAATGGCTCTTCTGGGAGAGGTGGGGCCTAGCTGTAGTCGCTGTAGCTCAGCAGGGGCAGCTGGCCCAGGCAGTCTCTGCAAGACGTTGCCTTTCCTGTCCCAGGTCAGGGCTGTGACCCCTCTGCTGTGCACGGTGCCTGTGCAGCGCTCTGGGTTTGGTTGCCGAGGCTTTATGCAGGAGTGGAGAGAGGCAGCATCGCTGTCCCCAGGGAGGCTGCGGAGCCTCAGCTGGCAGGAGAGGCACCATGGGGGCTATGATGGAGTCAGTGGATAAAGGCCTTGCCTGAGCAAGGTGTGAAGGTGGGATTGATTTTCTTTTGCACCTTGGTGCTGCTCATTTCTGGCTGCCTTAAGAGTCCATTCCTGTGCTGTGGGTTTTTTTAACTAGTGAAACAAACACAAGAATGCTACAAGGGCTGGTGTGGCCTTAGAGGGACTTGGTGGCCTCAGAAAGGATTATACTTGCAGCAGGCATTACAGCTGTTCCATGTAAGGCACAAGGCTGTTCAAGGGTCCAAGCTGTTGGCACTGCAGGTACAAATCTGCATTACAGTTTTTGAGAGCCCAGGCACTTTTTATTGTGGAGCTCAGCAGCAGAACCAGCTTTTGCTATCTGCCACTCATCATAAATCCTGCCCTCCACCTGCTAAGACAGGAGGAATATAAATGTGATTCCTGTGTGACCTGAGCTCACAAAGTTGCTGTACCTAACTCAGGATCACAGGCTCGATTTTGTCCACAGCCCAGTCCATGCCCTGATCTTCCTGCAGATGCAGCCAGCCCTGTCTCTCCTCCCCTGCCCCTCCTGGCTCTAGAGTCCAGTTTATCATCCTGCACTACCCCTGGCACACCTCTCCCCCCACTGCTGCCCACAGCAGGAAGTAGTGCACAGTGCTGGAGCTTGACCCCACACCCGACTCCTGGCAACCCAGTTAAATGAGCACAGTTATACACCTCTTGCCTATTTATACAATAAGCACTAAGGTTACACTTTATTTACAACTTTTGAAAAATGTACAAGTTTCTTACATGGGTTACTTGTGCAAAGTTATACTTTTCAACAGACCAATGTGCACACAAAAGACACTGGAACAGTGGACAACACAATTGCAGGCTCCATCCCACACTGCTGCTTAAGGTTCTGTATCCAAAGGTACAAACTTGCCTTACAAAAAAAGTGACTGGACTTACAAATGTTTTTTTCAGAATTGAAAAAATACTTTCATAAAACTGAAGGGAACAAACTCAAGCATGCAGCAGTAGCTTACATAAACCACATGGTCATCTACGAAGAGCAGAAACTGGCAAGACTCAAGTGCCTACCCTGGACATAATTCAAGCTTTCCACAAGACAAAGTTAGATCCCAAACAACTTATCTTTCTCAGCTAAAGATAAGGGGCAGGAGAGAGAGACACCAAAAGAGAGTAATTCCATCACTGGAATTACCTCTTCCTTAATGTGGAAGGCCTTGCGCTGAGAATCACAGCTCTACCTCGTTTCGTCCAGTAATGCCTCGGTGACAGGACTATAGAAACCTACTGACAGTTTCTGTAGGCATGTCCTTTAAAATAGTAATTAAAAAAATAAAAGGGCTTGTTTCTCACTCAGCAAAGATCCAAGTACCACAGCTGTAGTGATTTATGTAGATCTGTACATAAATCTTGCATGTGAAGTGCAGAAGTAACAAGCATTCCAAGGTCTTACTAAATCTTTGAACTGGAATCAATTGAAGAGCTGATTTTTGTAACATGAGTGAAGGAGTTGATAAACCAATACAAAAGGGAAACAAAAGGTGATTTCTTCACCCAGTACTTACAAATGCAGTGGGGTCTAAACCAATAGTAGGAGTAAGCGACCAGCCTGGACACATCAGCACTTTAGTTAATATCAGTTAAAAAATGTGTATGTATATAAACATCCCTTTTATCAAGCTACACATAAGCATCACTGTGTATAACACAATTACAATTAAAAGCTTAGTGTACACTACAGAAATGCACAATACTGCCCTAAGACTGGAAAGGGACCACAGAAAATGAACTCAGCATCAGTAACTCTTTTGCAAGTAACCCAAGTACAGAACGTTTGACTTCAAAGTGGGTGCGTTCTGATGTCCAAGGAGAAGAAGCTTCAGCAAGGGAGGGTGGCAACAGCACAACAGCTATTTTGCTTGCAAAGTAAATGCTAGGAGGAAAAAGATGACTCGGACACTTTGTTTATTTTCCTCATCAACAGAGTGTTCATTTGCATCATCCTGGGTCAACAGTCACGCCAGCTCTGTTCTACTATTGCAGAAACCCGTTTTTCATATTCCCGCTTATTCTCTTGGTATAGCTGAGCTGCCTGGCTGTTTGCTGGACTGTTCGGATTTGGCTCATCCAATAGGGACTGTGCAAAGAGAAAAAGATCCTTAGGCACTGCAAAGTACAGTTTTCCAACACATTCTGAAAACTATCCATACTAGTCAGAGCAGAGATGTTAGTCCAGGTGCAGCATATTGCATTCCTGCAGCTGGAAGGCTTTAGAGGCTTTGGCCACCAGCGTCATCCCTGCACAGTGCAGGTGACTTTCTGTGGCAGCCAAGCAATGCATCGCTGATGGGGCCCTGCAGTGACCACCTGTGTCACCGCCTGGCCAGTTTATACCTGGGAAGGATTGACATTTTACCAACATCAAGGTATAGCTGCTATACTGGCTCTTAGGAGAGGGGGGGGAAAAGTTTCCTGAGCTGTTCTTGTCAAAGCATCCTAATGTCATTCTGTCTCTTCATGCAGAGTTCTTTTACCTGTATGGATGTTAAGATGGAGGAGACATCATAAGTGGGGCTCCAGCGATTCTGAAGGATATCCAGACATATACTACCATCTGCATAGACTGGAAAGGGTCAAAAAAACCAGCTTAAAACACAACTTGTACAGCTACTGGCTTTTTTCCCTAGTATTGCCCCATCCTGAAAACCTATGTACAGACACTGCAACAGTCCATAGTGTCTGACAGGCTGCAATCCGGCAAACAGGCCTGTAGGTAGGTAGCAGTGAAGCTCCTCACCAACTGAAGCCTGAAGTATTTAAACTCAGCCCCTGATTATTCTCTCACAAACTTATCTGTGTCATTGCCACCACCACTACAGAAAACCATGAATAGATTTTAAGGCAAAAAAAAATTTAGGTACCCAGAAGTGAACCAAACAAAGAACACCCACAAACAGTTGTTCACACTCAAGGTTTCCCCCATGAAGTCTCTACAACAGAGTCCAGTCACCCTCCTCACAGCAGCTACAGGAGAACCTTCTCTCCCTGCACTGTACCCACACTTGCCATGTTGGAAGGTTTCTGATATTTCTGCACAAAGCTAGTATTTGTTTGGAGGCAAGGAACACCTCTCCAGCCTTTAGTTACCAAGGAAGGGTACACTCTTACTGTGTACTTAAACACTCTTACTGTCACTGGCTACAGCTGGACCCTAACACTACATTTCATGGTATATCATTCTTACAGGCATTTTGGGGAAGAAAAGTAATAGAAGACAGCTGCATTCGCCAGTGTCACTATGCTATGTCTACAATACATACAGACAGAAGTCCAAAGCACTGCTATTTAAGTACAAAACATTCTTCTGTAAGGCTTAACAGGCAGTTGAGTGTCTCATCAGTACTGTGCTGTAACACCTGAAAGGTAAGAGGCTCCTTTTATTGCCCCTTTCTTTTCAAGCCTGAGCAATGCTCACATATCCATCCTCACCAAAACTACACAACCACGCTGGAATTTTGCTGCCGTATTAGATAGTGGAAACTTTTATAATAAGTAGACTTTTTATACAGCAAGCTTTAATAGAAAACACCCCAGCCCTCTCTTACCCCCACCAAACCTACAACAAAACAGCAAAAGTAACCCCAGGCATTGAGTAAGTACTTACCATTTGGATGAAACATTTTAGAGACAAATCTAACAGTAGGTGGCTTATTCGGGTATTCTTCTGTGAATTCTATTGTAAGTTTGAAAGTTCCTGGAGTTGAAAGAGAGATAAGCAACCTTTATTCAGCATGAATTTACACAAGGGATGAGTAAGTAGCATCCCCCCCCAATACACAGACACTATTGTGCTCACACAGGCATGTTGGATATGGAACACACATTGTGTAATCCCACAGCTATTCCTTTACTTTCATGGAGTTAATCATTAACGCTGAAGTCGCAGACAGTACCGGTACAAGAGTATTTCCTGTGACTTACTTTCATTGCCAAAACCAGTCAAAAGGCTTATGTAAGGAAATAAATCTGCCCTTGGGGTTTTCTTCTAGAGAGCTTAATCCCAGTACACTGTACAAACAACAGCAGTGGGTGTAGAACCATCTGTGTAACACAACGTCATTCGGCGAGTCCTATCTATGGAATATGCTGTCATGGCAAGGGCCTTGTAATTTATTTCCTCTAAATTTAAAAAGAGTCATGTTTCTCAACAACTGTAAGGTAATCAGGTCTTGCAGAAAAGTAGTATTGAATGCAGCATCCAAATCTGACACTTTAAAATATACACCTGACCATTTACTTCACACTAACTGGTCTTCGTTAGAGAAAGGGTGATGAAGCAACTACAGAAAACTGTAGTTGAGTCTCCATCCAACCATTTTAACAGCCTGCACCAACCTAAGTTATTTTAGCCCTTCTCCTCAGGCTATGACAATCTGAGAATAAGAAGTCTGTCAACTAAGCTGCACACATGGGTTTAGGGGATTAAGGACTGCTCCTGATTCAGCTTGGTAACTAAGGAACTCTACCTACTCCACTGCAGAGCATGCAAGCTCCTCCCAACCATGCTCCCACCAAGAGCAACCAGCCCGAGACATCTTAGGATGTTCCTGGGTATGCCTGGAGAGAAGTATCTGAAGCACCTTCATATAAATATACAGCTCTCCTGTAGAAGGACTGCACCTGACAGTAACAGCTGGAGCAAGATGCTGGTGGGGCATATTACCTTTTTTGAAAGGGCATCCTTATGTATCAGTGATGAGTCAGGTTCCCTCCATCCCCTCCATGCTCACTGTCCTTGCTTCCTACTGTGAGGGAGTTTTCCAGCACTGATACAATGAAGTTATTCCTTCATTTGGCTGGCAAACATGTGCCAACAACTGGTAAGCCAAAGAACCGATTTTTGGTTTTCCCCTTTTTTTTTTTCCAGATCAGCAAGGACCTGCATGATTTCCCACGGACTCCTTCCTTTATAAGGAGATAAACTGTAACACTGAGTTGCAAGAAATGAAGGTCATTGCTTTGACGTTCCAGTTTGCAAATGAAGACACAGCACAGATGCTTCAGTACTTTCCCTACAGCAGTGGGAAATCTCAACACCCTAAAAATAAGTTTATGCATGTTTGGTTTTTTTATTAGCAGCCTAACAATATAAGAGCAGAGAGCAAACACTATGCTATCTCACTGTGAAACAAATGAGCAAGAACAGTAGAGGTAGGATTGTTCAAATTACTGGAAGTCTGCAGTGGGGTTTTCAAGATTACTCCAGTTTAGTCCAGAGGCACAGGGCCAGGTGTGAGATCAGCTTGAAAGCCAGGACTGGGAAGTTAGTAACAATTTCTACCAGCTGCAAACATCAGCCTCTTAGAGCCAAATGCTTACAGATTTGACTAGATATTCTCAGCTCTCCCTGCCCCAGTTCTGGTTCTCAGTAGCCTCCTCCTGAGGAAGGAGTGAGTGACTAAGCAAGAAGTAGGATGAAAACCAGGCACAAACCATCCTATAGGTTTGACAGTAACAGAAGCAGTTTGGTCTTAGAATCCATTTAAAACTATAGAAAGAAAAGGAAGCTATTGTCCCACCAGAGACAGGACAGTGCTACTTTTAACACAGATCTGAGCAAGCGGCTCATCTGGAGCAATATCCAGCTGGACTATCAACCTACTCAGATTTCCAAGTTAGGGCCCAGAGTGGCAATGGCTCTTTGAAGTGCTCCACAGTATGCAAACCCCCACTACTGAGCTTTATTAAAGGGCAAATCCGGAGATTTGACGCACCAAAGTCCAAGGGTCACTCACACTGAGAGCCCACAAAAGTCAAACAGGTATCACAACACACTGCTGGGGATGAGGCCCTCAGTGTCCAGTCCCTTCTGTCATTAATTTTAATGCTTTCAACTGGTATTTCTCACAACTTATCCTAGACAGCCATTTTTAAAACAAATTATCATATTCACTGTCATTATTGATATTGGGATCACCACTAATCTTAGGAGAACATTCTCTTTTCTGCCCTGTACTTACCTTGTTGATCACTTCTACCTCATGATTTGAGACCCTGACACAGCCAAGAGAGGCTTCTGCACGACCTGTGCACCAGCCCCAGCAACCCCAGAGAGCAGAGCCCATGTCCCTGCAGGGCCCCCTCACTGCAGCCCCTGAGAGCAACTCCTCCATTCCACTGCCCAAAAAGCAGAGACAAGCTCCTCCGCTCCCGCACGAGGATACAGGATCCATATTCCATAAGCAAGGCACAAACTACACAGAAGATAAATGCCTAGTGTTCTCTGTTCAAGCCTCCTGCACAATCACAGCAAGGCAGGATACTACAATAGCTGACTACTTAAATCTCTCCGAGTCAGGAATCCTACACTAACCACGGTATCATCAGTTTCAGAGAAACAGGTCTAAAGGAGTGGGACAGCCTGGATTTCCATGGCTGTGCCAGCATTACCACTTTAGATGCCACACACAAAAAGATTCTTAGAAATATGGTGAAGGGCAGGATAAATATCCCCAGGGTCCTATCGCAGACACCTGCAATCGAATCATCTTAAACCAGAAGATGGAAGTTATGCTGCTGATCTGAATTAGTGGTTGCTCCTAAGCTGAGCCAGCCTGTGCACTGAGTTGTGAAAACACCCTCCAAAGTCTGGGGGTGGAAAAGGAGGGATGTCAGCTGCAGAATGCTGCACAGCAAGTAAACAAAAGTGTTTCAACTTCACATTTGCAGCCCAGACAAATTACGACACCTCAGAAGCTGCAAGTGGAGAAGGGCCTCCCCAGAATGAGGATAAAAAACAGTAACTCTCAGGATGTTGGAATTATTATACCTCTAGAATAACAAAACCCCCCAAATTTCACAGGCTACTTTCACAAGAAATAAGCTATCTGAAATTTTACAGTATCACCATGGAGTGAAAGAGCCTAAAAATTAAAAAGAACACTGACCTGCAAAGGCTTCACGAGAAAGATTATAGAGTTTCAGTGTACCTTTGAGTCACAAGGGCCGGCGCAGTTGCAAAGCAAGCCCAAACTAACATACTGTTAAAATAAAATTCTCTTACTCTTACCTACATGAAGCTGAACTGCATCTGGACTGCACTACCGTTATCTGAACTGTGCTACTCCACTCACTGAATGGAAAAGCACAGCTGAGGCACAAACAAGCCCTATCTCCAGCCACCACTTAGTGCTTTGTTATCTAGCAAGGTAAGATACATCCAGAGGAGAGGAGATAAGCAAATATCCCACAACACAAGACACAGCTGTTTTCCTGAGCACACAGCGTGAAAACACACACTTTGCTAAGAAAAGAGCAATCCATCACACCCTGAGATTACATTATGACATCAACCAAAGCAGGAGGACAGCAGCAGCAGCCTCAAGCATCTGTCTGAACCTCAATCTGCTGTGACTGCAACACGTCCTCAGTATCCAAGATAAAGACATAATGCTGCCTCAGAAAGCACAGAGGAAATCAATGTCAGGGCTCTCAAAAGCAGTCTTCAACCTTCTGCAACTAAATGGAAATATACGGAAAAAAACCCTTGTAGCATGTGTTAACCACATGCTGAGATGGAAGAGCCTGAGCATGGCAACAACCTGCATTTTAGCACACTGCAAGGAGACAGCTTTCTGCTCCAAACAGTGGATCACTCTATTAGCAGCAGTGCTCCAAGAGCCTAAGCAGTTCTAGCAACCCTCACAGAAGTTTAAGAGAGCCCTTCTTTAAGGGTTACAAGATGAGACAACAAAATGTATTTTAGCTATCTATTATGCAATGTTTTAAGTCCAAGTTCTAAACATTAGACTGCTGAAGCAGCTACTTCAGCAAGTTTCTTAACTAATCAAATACATAAAAAAGAAGTGAGTTTACAAAGTTTTATTAGGCTTGAAATATTTAAAATCTTCAAAATCTTCACAGGGAAATACAATCTGCACTTTAGAGGCATGTCCACAGGTGCTACCTCCAAGGATAAACAAAGACAAGGGAGTTAAGCCAAGAACAACAGAAGAGTTAAGGAATTTTTCCTATGCTTTTGTCATGAGTCATGGAGATCTAAGATTAATTATAGCCTACACTGAAAATATCTTTAAAAAATGCACCACTGATTTCAGTTAGACAGTATTTCATGTCTAACAGGTTTTCACAAGATGCTTAAGTACTCATACAGCATCAGAAAACCTATCAAAGTCAGTAAGACCAGATGGAAACTACAGGTATGTTACCAGGACCTATTCAGTCAGCTTTTAAACTTAAAAAGTCTTTTCAATCTTAAGCCCTGAATGATACTAATTGTAGCAGAACGAAATAAATGCCAAGAAAAAGCCACTGTTCTGAACTTCCTCAGATATTCAGCCCACTTCCTACTTCAGCTGACTCACATTGGGACTTGCTCACAAAACACAGCATCAGAAAAAAGCAGAACTCAAACAAAAGACAACAGTTCTACACCAAGTTTTTGATGCTAACCCAAACATGAGTGTCCCATAAAGCATGATCCAGAGTTCAACAGAAAAGTTTGTAGAGACCCTGAAAATGACTTATAATAGAATAGACAGCAATTACAGGCAAAACTGTACAAGCTAATTTGTATGCTTCTGTAAGTCAACACAGCAATCTAAATCTACAACGCTTACTGAGAGTAGAATTAGAAAAATAATATTTACGTAAATCAGGCACACAGGTGTGTGGTCAGGTGAACATGCACCCACGGCCCCCCACCATCCCCAGGCCCACACCTGTTGCAGAGTCTACAGCAGTGACAACAAGGCCGTATTAAAACGCAGCAGTTTACCCCCAGAAAGCCAAACACCAGCCCCGCACGCCGCACTTACCGTCCTCGAAAGGTGTCCCCTCGGGCCTGGAGAAGGGAAAGCAAAGCACAGCGTTACCCCGCTGGCAGCCTGGCTCCAACCCCCCGGCGGCTGAGCGGCCCCCGCGGCCCGCCGCCCCCCTCCCTGCCGACTCACCCGAAGATGACGGCGTTCCACACCATGATGTTGTTCTCGGAGGGGGCCCCGCTCACCCCGGCCGGGGGATCCTCCTGCAGCCTGCGGGGCACAGGGACGGTGAGCGCGGCCCGCGCTGCGCCCCCCGCGCTGCGAAAACGGCGTAACCCAGCCCGGCAGCGGCCGCGTCGCGCCAACAGCGTAACCCGGGCCGAAGCTGCGCAAACGGCGTAACCCGGGCCGGCAGCGCCCGCCTGCGCAAACGGCGTAGCCCGCGCCAGGCAGCGCCGCCCGCACTACGCAATCAGCGGAGCGCGCCTTGCCCCGCCGCCATGTTGTGCTGTCCCCTCCTCCCCCGGTAGCTCTCGGCCCTTCGTCCTCCTCCCGCCCGCCCGCCCCTTTACCCTCGGCCCGTGGCCTCGGTACCTCTTGAAGTCCAGCATGAGGCGCCTACGGGAC
>VZRR01010261.1:0-14663 GCA_013398015.1 Oreocharis arfaki | reverse complement strand
CCAGGCCGTCCTTACCAGGCGCTCACTGAACTTCCATGGCTGCTCCTTCTTCACCACCTGCTTCAGACGCCTCCTCTTCAGGAACTTGGCCGCACAAAGCAGCGTTTCCCGGGAGGCCTGGAGAGCAGCAGAGAGCCGGAGATGGCACCACAGCCCTGGGCACAGGAACCCCATCCCTGTGCCGAGGCCNACCCGAGTCCCTGTGCCGAGGCCAGGAGGAGGCTGCAGCCCGTGAGGCACCAGGGCCGGAGGCAGCTGAGCCCTCTCGCAGGGGGACCCTGGCAGCCCACGAGTCCTCCCCTCTGCCACACGCTGGTTCTCGTCGTGGCAGTGGAAGAAGAGAGGGAGCAGGCTCTGGCGCACATGCGTCTTCAGGGGTTTTTTTCCCTTGTCCATTACCAGCTCCATCACCTCTCGGAAGAGGCGGAGGGAGAGCAGCTGCACGTGGCTGTTGTCCTGTTGGAAAGGAAGAGGAAAGGAACCAGCAAAGGTTTCTCCAGGCCCACCTGGGCGCAGTCCTGAAAATGCACAGGGCACAAAGTCTCCGGGCAGCACCCAGGCACCATCCTGGCACCATGCAGGCCGTGGCTGGGGGCACGGAGCCTTACATTGTCAAAGAGTGGCCGGAGCGCCTCAGCCAGCTGCAGGGCAGTGGGACGGGATATTAGGGTGCCTCTGTCCTGGAGCTCATTCAGGAATACAGAGAGGATCAATGCAACCACCTCTCCATCTGCATCCTGCAGTAGGTCCATGAGGCTTTGTGTCAGCCTCCGGATGCCTTCGGCCTGTGTGGAACACAATGCTGCCCTGTGAAGCTGTGAACTGCAGAATCATTGCTTGTCCTGAGTTGGGAGGGACCCACAGGGATCATTGAGTTCGGCTCCTGGACCTGCACAGACACCCCAACAGCCCCACCCTGGGCATCCCTGAGAGCGGTGTCCAAACATTTCTTGGGCTCTGGCAGCCTTGGGGCTGTGCCCATTCCCTGAGGAGCCTGGGCAGTGCCCAGCACCCTCTGGGGGAAGAACCATTTCCTGATATGCGACCTAACCCTGCCCTGACACAGCTCTGGCTGTTCCCTCTAGTGCTGTTGCTGGTCACCAGAGAGCAGAGACCAGAGCTGCCCTTCCCATTCCCTTGCAAGGAAGCTGCAGATCGCAATGAGGTCTCCCCTCAGGCTCCTCCAGCTGGAACAAGCCAAGTGCCCTCAGCCATTCCCCCTGTGGCTTCTCCTCTAGACCCTTCACTATTTTCATATCCTCCTTTGGTCAATCTCTAATAGCTTCATGTCTTTTCTGCATTACGGTGCCCAAAATTGCACACGGCACTCGAGGTGAGGCCACGCTAGCCCAGAGCAGAGCAGGACAATCCCATCCCTTGCCTGGCTGGCGATGCTGTGCCTGATGCACCCCAGATGTCCCTCCTGGCTGCCAGGGCACTGCTGACTCCTACTCGCCGTCACAGGATCCCCACAGGTCCTTCCCACAGCACAGCGCTCCAGTCCCTCATTCCCTGCTCTGGACACACAGCCAGGCTGCCCGTGCCAGGTGCAGAACTTGGCACCTGCGCTTGTTAAACTCCATATGGTTGATGATTGCCCAGCCCTCAGATTTGTCTCTGCAGGGCCTCTGCCCTCGAGGGAGTCAGCAGTTCCTCCCAATTTAGTATCACCAGCAAATTTATTTAGTATTTCTCCAAGTCCTGTGTCCAAGTCATTTATGAATGGCTGCACCTCCAATGCCGCTCTGGTGCTGCAAGCCCACCCTGCTGCTGCAGGGCCCAGAGGCCACAGGCCTGTCCTGAAGCACTCGGGCAGCTGAACGGGAGGCAGGAGAGCTGGGAGCAGCTGCCTCAGCTCCAGCCGAGCCCAAGTGACTGCCTTCCCCAGCCCCACACTGCCAGAGCAGCTTTGGCCGCTGCCTTCTCACCACTGAGGGATCTCTGCTGAGCACCACGAGGCCTCTGAGTGCCAGGCGACGCTTTTCCCTGGATTTGCTCTGGAGGCACCTCGAAATGATCTCCAGGACGCTGTCACTCCATTCCCTCATGTCATGGCACTCGAGCACCTGAAAGGCACAGGGCAGTGACAGGGAGCCGGCCGGCAGGAGCCCAGAACCACACAGGGCTGGGCCCAGGCAGCTGCGGCTACGAGAGGGCAGAGAGCTGGGAGGCAGCTCAGCGAGGCAGCGCTGGCCGTCACACTCACCTCCACAAGGAATGCCAGGGCGGGCAGATCCCAGCATCGCTCCTCTGTGCTGAGCAGCCCCAGCAGGCGGAGCGCAATGCAGGAACACAAGGGGTTCGAGGCACGGCACATCTCCCTGGAAGGCAGAGAAAGGCACCGAGACTCTGAGCTGGGGGGGCAAAGCTCTCCCAGGACTGACTCACACACGTCTGGTCTTTCCCCACCAGCCTGCCAGGGGACCTGGGCCCTCTGGGAGGTGGCTGCTCTTGGGCCCCCTCCTCTCCCAGCCTTTTCCGATCGGCTCAGCCGTCCCTTGGTGGCGAGGCCCTCTGGCCCATGACCATGGGGACTGTGGGGGGCACCTTGGGCACAAATGTCAGGGGCAGAAGGGAGAAGGGGGTCTCACCTGGCCAGCAGACCCACGGCATAGTGGTGGGTGTCAGCACAGAGCAGCGCGTCCCAGCCGCGCTTGCGTTCCATTGCCACCAGTAAATCCAGACACCGCAGATGGCGGAGCAGTGCCCTCACAGTCTGCACTGCAAACCTGTGTGCAGAGCAAAGCCCGGGTCACGCTGGGAGCGCTGGCTCCTGCCCTGGGGACATGGGAGAAATGGGATGGAGCACCTGTTGATGCTGGTGGGAAGGCTGAGTTGCTCCTGGCATCCCTTCCAGAATGTATTGACCTCCTCTGGCATCTCCAATGTACTGACAAAAACTTGGAAGAGCAGGGCCACGAGGAGGCGGGGGGAATATTCCACAAATGGTGCTGGGCACCAGGGCAGGCGGAAAATCTCCCAAACCGCCCTGGTTGCCTACAAACAAAGGACAAAGCACCCCGAGACAGCGCTCAGTGCCGAGGCGTCCACGTGGCAGGGCCCGAGCGTGGCAGGGAGAGGCCGGGGGAGGAGCAGGGGGAGCAGCGGGCCTGGTGCCCCTGGACCGCCCCTAGCCCAGGTTTCAGCCCGGTGCCTGAGGCAGGGAGATGCAGGGGGGGAAGGAGGATGGAGAGCTGCTGGAGTGGCGACGTGGGGGCGAGCAAAGGCCGGGTCCAGAAACTCACAGCCAGGGCAAAGACTCCTGTTTTGTCCCCGTCAGAGGTGCACGTGCAGTGCAGCGGCCAGTCCTCCAGCACACAGAGCAGTGTGGGCAGCACCTTGTCCACTACTGCTCCTGACGAGGCTATGGTCCTCCACATGATTGCAGCAGCTCTGTGGGACCAGAGCTCTGTGTCAGGGGGATCTTGGCCACAGCACCACAGCCTGGGCAGCTGTGGGAGCCCAGGTGACCGAGCCACGGTGCCCTGAGGGCAGGGAGGGAGCATGGCAGCAGGCTCGGGAAACAGAGGGGCCCGAGGGTCCTGGAGCTCTCTGCCTGTCTGGCAGACCCCACTGGACAGGCTGTACAGGGTGGTGGGCCCTAAGGGCCGGTGAGCCCTGAGCCCTCAAGGTGGGTGGCCCCCACACCTGTCACATGTCGGGGCACAGCGCAGGAGGGTGACCGCGACATCAGCGGGGTGTGCCTCGGTCAGCCTCAGGATGTCCATGAACAGCCTGTCATCTGGAGGTGCACTGGACACGAGCCTGTGGTGCATGTTCCTCACTAAGTCTGGCACCTGGAGGAGGCACGGGGAGAGCTGGAGAGCTGCCAGAGCAGCACCTTCCCCAGCTTCCCCAGAGAAGTGCTTCCCTTCCCCTCACACTGTGATGGCCTCAGTGGCTGAGGGGGCCCAGCAGACAATTCCTGGGGGGGATCCAGCCCTGGCCACGGGCTGCTTACTTCATTTGGGTGGGAGACAATTCTCTCCCCAAAAAAATCCAGGTTGGGAGCAGAAGCCTTCACATTTGCCATGCTCTGAGTGGGTGTGATGTCAGTGCTGGCCGTGTGGTCAGTGTGGTGTCAGGCTTTGCATCCTCCTTCTTCTCCAGGACATCCTGGAGGGTCTCTCCCCTGTCCCACCGAGATCTGTCCCTAAGGGCACAAGGAAAAAAAAGTGATTAAAGCCTGGGGACAACAAGGAACAGGGTGGCTGCACAGGGCCTCCTTGCAGCACCACCCTGTCCCATTGCCTCCTCTGGACACCGTGGCCACCAGCACGCAGCCTGCCGTGGCCTGATGTGTTACAAAGGGCCCTGTGACACCCGGGCACGTTCCTTCCCACAGTGCCCACCGTCACAAAGGGCCCTTGCACTCAATGCCACGGGCCCTGGGGCCTCCCCCAGCCCAGCCAAGCTGCCCTGCAGTGGGGCAGCTCTGGAGCAGCTCTGGAGGAATAAAAGACATGCTGATGTCTCCTGACCCTGCTGGGACACATAGCTGGCACAGACAGTTCTTACCCTCCATAACCATTGTGGGGCATACGGGAGCCCCAAAATCAGAGTGTTCTGCCCTGAAAGGCTCCAAAGTTGATGACTCTGCACCAGGCAATGAAAAGGATCCACTGCCAAGCCCTCTTGGTGTTGTGCCTATGACCTAGGAGGATCTAGAGCTGGTTATCACTGCCTGCTTGTTTGCCCTTACTGCTGATGGATGGTTAATTGCTCAGTTGCTGGTGATTTGTGAAGCATGGTGATCCACAGCAGGCATTGCAACTCACCCACACTGTGCCCCCTTTTAACTCCGAAGGCAGCAGGTGCCTGCACCACCACTCCAAAGAAACTGCTTGGATCAGGACTGGGATCATGGGGTGGAGTGTGGCAGGAGCACCCAGTGTCCCCAGCTTTTGCTAAGAAAGTTCAGACCTGGGTCGTGTTGTGCTACAAATGAGGTGACTTTCCTGTGCTATTTTTTGTCTCTTTGTCCTGTAGGATGAGAGGCTTGTGTGGAGGTTGCAGTCTGACCCTTTGGGACAAACAGGAAGCCCTGAAGGAGGAGAGAAGACTGAGGGGAGATCTCATCGGGGTCTGCTGCTTCCTCATGAGGAAGGGACAGCTCCAGTCTCTGCTCTCTGTGACCAGTGACAGCACCCAAGTGAATGCCTGGAGCTGTGCCCGGGGGGGGTTTTGGCTGGAGATGCGGGAAAGGTTCTTCCCCCAGAGGGTGCTGGGCGCTGCCCAGGCTCCCCAGGGAATGGGCACAGCCCCGAGGCTGCCAGAGCTCCAGGAGAGTTTGGGCACCGCTGCCAGGGATGCCCAGGGTGGGATTGGTGGGATGTCTGTGCAGGGCCATCCTCAAAACAACACATCCCCACCATCCAGATTCCTTCGGATGAACGTGATTTCTCCATCAGTGAACTCATGTTCGTGGCCGCTGCCTCTCCAGGACCAGACCCCGGCTTTTCAGCCTTACTAAAATTCACAGAAAGCTTTGCTGTGAATATTTTCCCCCTCCTTTTAAACCGCGAGCGGGCGCTTCCCGGTGTGCCTCAGCGCTGGCTCCAGGTGAGCACCGCCGGCACTAGAGGTGCAGCTTGTTAGTGCAGGGCAGCAGGGTGGCGATCCCGCCGCGTGTTCCGCTGGGGAAAGCTCCTGGTTTACAGCTTAGCCTGGCTTTCGAACAAGCGGGGCGTCCTCCGCATCCCGTCCCGGCTCCAGGCTGCGCAAACGTGCTCGTCTGTGTGGGCATCCCTGAGAAGCTCGTCCTCGGAGATGGCCACAAACGCTCTGCCAGCCGGGAAGCGCCGCCCGCGTCCTGCCCGTGTGTTGGAAGATCGGCAGAGGGCAGGGCAGCCCCGCCGGAGGATGAGTGAGGACAATTCCCGGGAGCCGGCGTCCCACTGCAGTGCCGTGCGTGGCGCACATGAGGAAGAGGAGGCCAGGGTGCCCAGTCGACCTCCTCCCCGGGGGGGGGTGCAGCCGTCTGGGCAAGCTCCCTGGCAGAAAATGGACAAAAGTGCTCTTGGAGGTGCCAGAGCTCCTTCTCTCGGCATCCTTTGGGAATCAGGGATCAAGCTGTCTGCCGCAGCAGCGTGAGGGCCGTGCAGGAAGCAGCAGCTGAGATAAGCTACCTGTTGCACAGGTGCAGGGTCCACCTGGAGACAGAGGCATCGATAAACACACCCTCCCCGAGCTCGGCCAGGACCGAGCTGAGGTGCCTGGGGCTGTGGCTGAAGGATGTGTGGGTGGGGACCCCAGGTAGGGCCAGCAGTGCCCGCAGGGAGCCAGCACTTGGGGCAGCAGGGTTTGAGAGGGGAGCAGTGAGTGCCTCCAGGGTGCAGCTCTGCTTGGGGCTGCTCCTCGGGACGGGGGCTGAGGGGAGCTGCATGCTGGTGGTGGTGCCCATCCCCGTGGCTGGTCGTGGCCAGCTCCCTG
Source organism: Oreocharis arfaki (assembly GCA_013398015.1). Taxonomy (NCBI): domain Eukaryota; kingdom Metazoa; phylum Chordata; class Aves; order Passeriformes; family Paramythiidae; genus Oreocharis; species Oreocharis arfaki. Next base: position 8,231 of record VZRR01010261.1, on the reverse strand, counting down.
TGACCTTTCCCTGTGTGGATAGGAGTTTATGGATTTTTTGGGAGGTGACCTGCTGGTTCAGGGAACGGGGAAGAGCCAGGCACCACGTTTGTAAAGAGGTTTTGCCAGAGCCTGGGGTACCCCCACCACAAGTACCTTTGCTCCTGTGAAATCCCGGGGGCACCTGGGTCACTGAGCTTTGGAAAGGGCCATTGGCTACCTGAGGCTGACTTGCTCATGGGCTCTCTTGGGCACTTGGCTTTCAGGGCTCCTTGGCACTTGGAATGTGGATGTGCACAGAGGGCTCTCATCCCCTGGAGGTGCTCGTTCCCCTTCCCAGCAGATGGGCAGCACAGAAAAGCCCCAACTTTCCCACCCATTAATTGTAGCCGGAGAAATGAAGCAGATGAGTGTCCAGCTGTGCTGCCGGGGTGATGTGCCAGAAAGCCAAATCCTGCCAGGGGCTGGGGGCCAGGCAGGGGTGGGGGAGCTGCACCTTCTGCAGAGGCCTTGGGGAGGAGGAGTGGAAGGCAGAAAAACTGTGATCCCACAGCCCAGACCAGCGGCCCCCTTCCTGCAGCAACAGCCGAGCTCGTAAACAGCAGGAAGTACGGAGAAGCAATTGGAGATGAAAAAATAAATAAATCGCAGGAGGCAGCTGCCCAAGAGTCCCCAGCCCTCTGGAGCACGTCGGGAGCAGAGAGGTGCCCGCTGCCCAGCAGGCACCACGAGGGGAGCACGGGGAGCTGCAAACCCACACCTTCTACCTGCTGCGTTCGGGGAGAGCTCTGACACCTCGAGTTCTCTCTGAGACAGAACCAGCCCTTCCCCTGGGACACTCAGCCCCGGCATGGGAGGGGGATGGAGAGGGCCCCTTCCTCCCCACCTCCAGCAGACAGCAAAGGCAGAAGTGGAAGCAAGCAGAAAGCCTCCAGGGGCCAAATTTGCACCTTGTTTCGCTGCTGGGGGCTGGGGGGGGTGGGAATTTGGCAGCTCTCCTTCTTTGGAAAGGGTCCAGCTGCCTCAGGAGAGAAATTCCTCGCATAGCTTTGCTGTGAAGAAAGTGCTGACCTGTTCGGGGGCGTTTGCTGAGCAAGTGAAGACGAGCCAAAGGCAGCTTGTAAGTGCTGGGAGAAAATGGCCCCGCTGGCTCATCAGCGGGGTTAGGCAGCAGGTCAGGCTCTCTGGGGGAAGCGGTGCCTGGGGACAGGGGCTCTGTGTGCCACAGGAGGATGTCTTCATGCTCCCTGGCTTCACACGCCTCCAGAGAGACGATCCGACTGCAGCACAGAGGTGGCCTGGCAGCTACATCCAGGCACTGGTGCCCGGGAAAACCCCACCATTCCCAGGGGTGAGACCCAGGGAACACCTGGAGAGCTGGAATCTCAGGGTGGGGATGAGACAGTGCGTCAGGGAGGAGGTGTTCCGCTGTGGTTGGACTTGTGGCACATCTTGGGATGCAAGGGACTCGCACAGGGCACTGATCACTGCGGTGACAGAGGGGATTTAAACCACAGCTGGGAGAGAGGGCGTGGTGGGGCTGAGGTGATGTTCACCTCCGAAAATGCCAGCAGGGGAACAAACAGCGCGAGTGCAATAACTGCGGGAGGCAGACCGGACCTCCTGCAGCGCCAGCAGAGCAGCCGGTGCGTGACCAGGGGAGCGCCCATCTAGATTGGATACAAGGCAGCATTTTTCTGGGGTGAGGCTGGTGGAACACTGGCACAGCTTGGGTGGTGGGTGCTCCGTCCCTGGGAGCGTTCAAGGTCGGGATGGACGGGGCTCTGAGCAGCCTGCTCTAGTGGAAGGTGTGCCTGCCCACGAGATGGTGTTTAAACGTCCCTTCCAACCCAAACCGTGCCTGAATTCCGTGATTCCGTGATTCTTTGTCTGGAAAACAGCAAGGGCAAACCTAAATGTGCTCCCGCACCAACACCAGGCACCTAAACCAGCTAACTCAGGGATTTTAGGGGAGGCTGTATAAGGGGACACTTCAACTTGCAGACTGAATAAGACATGATGATAAAACTTTTGAATGCAGTACAAGGTGCCACTCCCCCAGAAACAGTCTGAGAACCACCAGGAAAAGGTGCTATTCTGGATCTGCTCTGAAAATGAAGAAATGTGTAAAAAAAAAAAAAAACCAACAACAAACCCAAAAACAACAAACCAGGCCAATCCCAGAAAAAAAGGAGAATTAAGAGTCTGAGTAAAACATGGAGCAAAGGGCAAATAGGGCCATCCAGTAAAGCACCCACACAGCTGATGGGAAAGAAGGGGGAGTACAGGGAAAAGTGATGCTGAGGAGCAGAAGGTCTCCCAGAAGAACAGGAGAGCTGAAAAGACACATCAAGTCAGATATAAATAGGGAAGCAAGAGGACGGGGAGCAAGCTGGAGGCTTGTCCTACCAAACGTGCTCAAACCAGTGGTGACCAGCTCGGCCAGTCTCCTGCAGGGACTGGGAGGTGGGATGGGTGCGCAGGGATGGGATGGACACGGTGACAGGGTTTTCCCCCGGGGGCATTCCCACTCCCAGCCATTCTTTTCCCTCAAGGTGGGAAGGGCTCTGAAATTGGAACAGAAATCCTGGTGGGCTTATCCTGGAGAGACAAGGTAAATGTCCTGGGCAGCTCGGAAGGGGACAACACCAGGATGGGGGACACTGATGGTCAGCAGGAGCATGGTCACGTCCTGTCCCAGGTGGGTACAAGGATCCTCGAGTGTGGGGATCCTCACAGGAGCAATCCTTCCTTGGGGCCATTCCCCCTCCCCAGAAGGGAGCCTGTGCATCCTGGCACAGGGAACAGGGGCAGAACCTCATCCAGCTGGCCTGGAGCAGTCCAGGCCTCAGTGGGGAGCTGGGACTTTCCTTTTCCCAGGGAGGAAGCAGCTCCTATTTTGAGTCTTGCTGGAGCAAAGGACATTGATTTCTCTTTTTCTCTTCTTTTTTTTTTTTTTTTTCCAGATGAGTCAAACTTGACCATTCCTCTGCAGAGGAGGTGCCGAGTGCAGCCTGGGAGAGAAGAGGTGACAGCCTCAAGGCTGCTGGGACAACCCCCGAGGAAGCAGCGGGAACATGCCAGGATCTTCCATTCCGGAGGCTGCTTCCTCTGTGTCACCTGCCCACAGGGAAAGCTCGGGTGCGTCCCACCGCGCACAGCATCCCCGCGGCACTGCTGCTCCCTCCTGCAGCCGCCGCCCTGCGCTGCAGCCCGTGTCCTGCGCACACCCAGCTCCCTGGGAGGCCGGAGGCAGCCCCGCCAGCGCTGTGCCTGCCAAGCTGACAGGGAAGCGCTCAGGGCTGTCCCCCAGGTGACAGCCTGGGCTCAGCCCCGTTGCTCTCTCCTGGAGCCTTTGTCCTGCCTGGCTGGATTTCAAGGCTCTCCCTTGAGTGAGCACCTGTCAATGCAGGGAGGAGGAGGAACATGTTCTTTTACTCCGGTTAAGAATGAGCTGCTTTTCGAGTGGTCCCTCTGGAAGGGCTGGTGAGGGGAAGCAGGAATCCAGATGAGTTTCCTTGCTTTGTGGCTGCTGGCCCCGGCTCACACCCAGCCGGGAAGGCAGTCAGTGATGAATTGAATTGAATTGAATTGAATTGAATTGAATTGAATTGAATTGAATTGAAATGAAATGAAATGAATTGAACTGCACTTTGGGGAGAAAACAGGAAGGTGGCAGGGACACCATCCATGGGAAGGAGGGAGATCCTGGGAAACCCATCCCAGCCAGGACCTGGAGGCGGCTGTGGATAGCTCCTACTGGCCACAGGAGGGATGTGGAGGGGCTGGAGCTGGCAGCCGGGGAGTTCTAGTGTGGGAGGAGAAGGACTCCTCCCTTGCATGAGCAATTCAGGCATCACAGAAGGTTTCGGGAGCTCTCCCAACCTTCCTGAGTCTGGCAGAGGTGAGGAACAGCTCTCGTTCCCAGCGCTGCAGAGGGATGGGGGTTTGGGGCAGGATGAGCATTGGGATGAGGCATCTCCATCCTCTCCATTGCTGCAGATGCTCCTCACCCCAGCTCCTACGGATCCCTCAGAAGCTTTGAGGGGGCCAAACCTGCACCCCACACCTGGGCTGCGGATGCCCCGAGGTGTGAGGTGGCTGCAGAGCTCTGCCCTGCTCCTGTCACAGTGCTGGCCCATGGCTGCCGAGCGGGAAGGGAAACAAGTGCCATTTCCCACAGCCAGCCGAGACGCTGGGACCCAAGGGCGAGCCGCTGGGATGAGGCATGCGAGAAGCATCCACCGCGTCCCCTTTCCCATGGAATGCTTCTCCCGGTCCTTTCTCTGATGTGTGCTGAAGTATTGGTTTTCCTCTGGAGTGGATGAGTCACGGAGAAAGTGGGGAGGGAGCGGGGGCTGCCCGGACATCCCAGGTGCCCTGTCCGCTGGGAGGGCTGTGTGGGAGGGAGCAGGCACTGCCCGGGGTGCGGGCAGAGGGCAGGGAAGATGCGTGTGAACCGGGGAGCTGGGGCTGGCTCTGTCCCTGCCGGCACAGCACGGGGCTCCCCAGTTCTGGGAAAGGAAGGGGGGTCCCTCCTTTGGTCCACCTCACCCTTCCCCGGGGAGGAGGTCACTGTGTGCAGGGGTGAGCTCCCAGCTGTGCCTCTGCTGGCTCCGCAGAGCTCTCGCTTGCCCTTCTCTCTCGGCGATTTCATTGACAGTGTCCAGCTTGGGAGCGCTCCAGGCCGGCTCTGTCGCGTCACGATCCGCCAGATGGGAGCTCTCCGCGGCTCCGGGATGTGGCCAGGGCCGGGGTCCCGGCCCAGCAGCTCTGTGCGCAGGGCTCGGGGCTCGGGGCTGTGCCGCTTGGAACCTGCCCTGCCCCTGCTGCGCCGGGAGGTGACGGCCTGGGGGTTCCCTGGCCCCGCTGCCCTCCCTGCTGTCCGTGCCGTCCCATCCCATCCTCCCCGCATCCATCGGTGGGGTGCGGGTGGGCTGCACACCCCGGAGCTTTTCTGCTGCCAGCCAGGTCTCCAGCCGCCCCTGGCACACCTCCTGCCCTCTGCAGCCCCCCGCTAGCACATCCACCAGCTCTGGCTGCCGGGGCCAGGCGTGGGGCTGCCCCGCTCCCAGCCCCCGGCACCGCAGCCTGGCTGAGCTCATCCCCCGCCTACGTGGGCAGGTAACGTGCTCCCGACTCCGCCAAGCCCTTGTGCCTGCCAACTTTCCTCGCTGGGGGATTATCTGGATTTCCAATTGTTCCCACTCCCTGCCTGTGCTCCCTGGGTCCTTCCCAAACGCCCACTTTTGTGGCCGTGCGTGCTTCACCTCTGGAAAGGAGGGATGGTTTTCACGTCATCCCTTGCCACATCCACGCCAGAGGTGTCAGCTGGAGGCAGTGCCCTTTCCTGAGGACACCCTGGCAGGTCCTGGGCCATCAGCAGACACGGACTCCTGAGCCAGAGCAACAGATGTGGCAGCAAGATACAAAAGCGGCTTCTCCCAGTGGTCCCGAGCACTCCCACCCGGAGGCTGCCCCGGGAGGAAGTGGCTTTAACACGGGCAAATGGCACATCAAAGAGGCAGCACCAGCCACAGCCTCCCCTTGGGGATTGGCCCAGATGGGACAGCCCTGCCTCTCGGTGCTTTTCTGCTCCCTCTGCCTGCTTCAGCCTTTGTTTTTCTGCAGGGACACGCGCCAGATATTGTCCTCCGCCTTCTTGTCCTTTATTGCCCCCCTGACCCAATTCCTCTGTCCCCCGCTGCTCCCCAGGCTCCTCGCTCGGCGCGGTGGCAGCGGGACTAAGCAGGTCACAGGCAGCCGTGCACAGGGCACCTTCCTGGGCCCCGGTACAGCTCGCGGTGCCCGCTGGCACCCCCGCCGCTCCCACGGCTCCAGCGCCGGGGCCGGGAGGGGACACGGACCCTGCCCGTGCATGCCAGCCCCGGAGCCACCGCCGGGGCCGCGCCCGGGCCGCGGCAGACGGAGTTTCCAACCCCTCCTCTCTGCCCGAAGGAGGGAAAACCAGGCCAGTGTCCCGCAGGGTTGCCAGGGTGACATTTTTGGCGGCCGCGCCGTGCCGGCCGCTGAGCTGGCAGGGGCCGAGTGCCGGGAGCTGGGGCAGCCGCTCTGTCCCCGCACCGGGCTGGCCCTGCCCGGGCCACCCAGCAGCGTGGGACCGGCGGCCGCGGGATGCAGGTGGGAGCCAGGCGCAGGGGTGGGGGGACAGCGGGACGCTGGAGGAGCCACGCAGAGATGAAAAATGCCAAAGCTTTGCTGGAGCTGGGAGCCTGCGGGGTAGGAGAGCCTTTTTGGCTGGGGCTTGGGAAGTCTGGTCTGCGAGCTGCAGAGCCGCCATGGGAGCACCGCTGGTTTCCATTTGGTCGGCTTTCGAAAGAGCTGCCTCCATTGGCAGCGTGGGTGTCCCCCCTCCCGCGGCGGGCAGTGTTTGTTTGCTTGGGAAAAGATGAGCCTCATTATCTGTCCTCCGTGGCTCTCGGGCTTTAAAGCTCAGCAGGAGGAGACTTTACGATGGGAAACTGCCCTGGTGTCAGGCAGGGTTTGCATGCAGGTCTGCTGGGGGGGAACAACCCCAGGGCTGAGACGCAGGCGAGACAGGAGGGTGGCAGAGGGGGATGCGCTTGAGCAAGCGCAGCCGGGCCAGGCAGAGTCCGGAGGTGCAGCGAGGAGGAAGTGCGGGATGTAATCCTGCTCCACATTCACCTGCAGCAGCGATAACATCGCCGTGCTCCGCGTGTGGGAAGGTCCGGCCGGGTGGTCAGTGCAGCCCTGAGTGTTTGCACCTCCCGGCAGCGCTGATAACGTTGGAAGGGCCAGAATTCCCCCGTGGAGCCAAAGCAGCTTCCCAGAGCTGCCCACAGGCTCTCCTGCCCCACTGGAGCACTTTCCCCCCACCTCTGATCCAGCCCATATAAAATCAGGTCTCTTTGAACAGGCCTCTGCTATCAGGCAGGATCCTTCTCCGTTTTCAAGGAGAATTTTTTTCCAAGCACCATCCTTGCCCCAGGACTCTCCTCCCCCTTGCTCCGCGCAGCCCAGACCCTGCAGCCCATCCACCCCTCCAAAATCCCTGCGCAGAAGGGCAGCCCGGTGACTCAGGGCTGCCACGTGTTGCCTTTTGTGCAGCTCAGGTACTCCAACCTCTACCTGGAGGGAAGGAATCCAGCTGCGGGAGAAGAAAGGAGTGGTAAATCACTCAGCATCCAGCTGGGAAGGCATAAATTTAAGAGTCCTGGCCACGTGAAAACACTCTGCAGCCGAACAAGAGGCGGCTTCGGCGTGTGTTCATGGCCCCCAGACCGGGGTTGTGCTGAGGGGCTGCCTGCCTTTCAAAGGCGCCGATGAAAGATTTACAGCCAAAATTCGGAGAGCGATAGCCTGCCCGTGTGCGAGCGCGGAGCCGAGCAGCTGGATGTTATGGCTTATCCTGCTCGATCCAAACCCTGCCTCAGACTAAACACGCCTCTGCCATCATTAGTGAATCACTTCTGCATCCCCTCGAAGTTTCCAGGGCTTGGATTTCAGAAGCTTTTTGCTGCCGCGGGGCACTAAAACGCTGCGGAAGACAAAGCAAGGTGTGGCAGAAGGTTTTGTGGGGATTATCCCGCTGGGATAATCCTGGGGCTGGGGCTGGAGGAAGATGAAAGCTGGGTGTGGGTAGGAGTGAAAGTGGGCAGCAGCCGCAGCTTTAACCCCTTTGAGGGTGAGGTGAGGGCACTGCTGCCCTGGCTCTGGCAAGGGCTGCCCCGGGAGGGTGCCCAGGAGCCCCCCGGCTCCCCACCCTGCCGGGCTGGGCTGGCTGCGTGGCACGATGAAGGAGGCGGGATCGCGGAGCTCCCGAGCCCCAGGCACACGGCGAGCGAAGGGCCGGGAAAGGAGAACATCGAGTGCCATGCTGGGAGCGCCCAGCCCCGCTCCGTGCCCCGGGGCGCGGATAAGTGCTTGGGGAGGCAGGGAGCTCAGCTCGCTGATTCACTCCCTCCTTCAAGACCAGACCTGGCCCGCGAGCCGAAGCCCGCGGGCTCGGTGGAGCACGAGATGCCAGGGCAGGTCCTGGGGGTGCCCTTTGGGGGTGCGGGTGCTCCCTGGCGCCCCGGGCAGAGGCGGGATGCTCCGCGGGAGGGATGCTCCGCGGGAGGGATGCTCCTCGGGGAGCAGAGCTGTGCCCCTCCCGCTCACTCGTCCCCGGGGGGTGTCCCCGACCCCCTCCCGGCTGCAGGACACCGCCGGCCGTGAGAGCCCCGGCCCCAGGGGCTGGGGGCGGGCTGGGCCCCGGCCCCGGCTCACCC
>VZRR01010259.1:105062-212034 GCA_013398015.1 Oreocharis arfaki | reverse complement strand
TCTTTGTCCCCAGCCCGTCCTCCTCCATCTGCAAATCCGGATACCATTCTGCACCAAGCAAGAAGCGGGGTCTCCATTTGAAGCCCCCTCCCACACTCCATCTATGTCCCCACCCTCCTTTCCCCATGGGCAGACCCCCTCCTCCCCACATGTCACCCCTGACAGACACCCCTGCCTGTTGCGCACCAGCCAGTGGAGAGGGGTTGGAGGGATGGTGGTGGTGATTGTGGGAGAATGCTGTGAGGTGTCCGCGGGGTCCAGGGCTCCCCCCAGACTGGAATTAGCTTTGCTCACACATCACGCACCGCGCCACAATTTGACACAACGCAATGCAACACGGCACACCACCACCCCACACAGCACAATGCAACGCCACCCGCCACGGCACAGCACCACACATCCCAACGTGGGGCCACACGACCTGATGCAGCCCACAGCACCCCAACTCAACGCCTCCCATCACAAATCTCCCCAAGGCCCCTCTTCCTCAAGCTGCTAACCCATCCATACCCCACCCAGAGGGACTGGCAGCCCTGTGCTCCCCCTGGTTGGGAAGAGTTCTCATGGTGCTGTCTGAGGATGGGTTCACTGGAACACCTGGGACATCCACCCAGCATGGGTGCTCTGGCTGGAGCGCTGTGTGGGTGTGGGGGGTGTGTGAGAATAGCTGTGCCAGGGACTCAAACCTGCCTGGCATCGTGCAGGCGGGACCCTGCCCTGTCAGCAAAGGAACTGGCAGAGGGGACAGCCATGAGGTAGAGGTACCACCAAGCTCCTGGCACTATGGACAGTGCCAGCAGTGGGGCATGCAGTGGGGCATACATGGGGATGGACATACAGGCAGCAATGACGACAAGAAGCAACACCCCCCACCCTTGCTCCTCCCAAATCCCCCCTCATCCATCTCCTCTGCCTTTTCCAGGAGCTTCCTGACTCACTCGGACATCACCAACTCCCCGTGCCAGGCACGGCTCCAGCATGAACTGTGGGGTGCCTGAGCCTGCCCTCCTGCCCTGAGCCCCCTGCACCCGTGCTGCTGGCGGGGAGCCCCATTCCCCGGCCATGGAGAAGACCTACTCGCTGACAGCACACTATGATGAGTTTCAGGAGGTGAAGTACGTGAGCAAGTACCAGAGTGGGACCCTGCCCAACGGCTTCGCCCTCCAGCTGGGCGCGGGGACCAAGAAGCGCCGTGGAGGGCTGCCGCGCTGGAGCCGCCGGGAGGTCTGTCTGCTCTCAGGGCTGGTCTTTGCTGCGGGGCTCTGCGTCATCTTGACGTGCATGTTGGTCCTCAAGTACCTGGCGGCCGAAGGGGACAGCTACTGCCTGGAGGGGTGCCAGGAGAAGAAGGCCTTCCTGCGGGCATCCCGCTTCCTAAGCGCCAACATGGATGCTACCATCGACCCTTGCCAGGACTTCTACTCCTTCGCCTGTGGCGGCTGGCTCCGGCGGCACGGCATCCCTGAGGACAAGCTGGTGTACGGCACCATCGGGGCCATCGCCGAGCAGAACGAGGCCAAGCTGCGGGCGCTGCTGAGCCGCCCCGTGCGGCGCCGAGCCCGCGCCTCGGCAGAGAGGAAGGTCAAGGAGTTTTTCCGCTCATGCCTGGACCGGGCTGAGATCGATCGGCTCGGCCCCCGGCCCATGCTGGAGGTCATCGGGGAGTGTGGTGGCTGGGATGCCCCTCCGGACCGCAGGGACATCAACGAGCTGCTCTACAAGACACAAGGGGTCTACAGCGCCGCCGTGCTCTTCTCCCTCACTGTCAGCCTGGACGAGAGGAACACTTCCCGCTACGTCATCCGGGTGAGGGCACCGTGCCCCTGCGGCTTCCCCCTGCCCCGGCCACCCGCCAGTGCCGCTGACACCTGCCCGATGTCACTGTCCTCGTTGCAGTGGCACTGGGTGCCTGCCCAGTGTGTGGGCTTGGCTGTAGTAGACGGCTGAGGTGGGGACCCCTCCTGTCCCTGGGGACCCTCCTGTCCTCCCATCATGGGACCCCTGTGTCAGGCTACCCTGGAGTGAGGGTGGCACCTCCAGGACAGGGCTGGGGACATGGGCGGAGGGATGTGCAGAGTGAGGCAGTGCCACCTGCCTGGGTGCTGAGGACAGCCCAGCAGGGCACCAGGGTCTCCAGAGTGCTGGCAGCCAAGTCCCTCACCTTGGTATTGTGGCTGCCATCTGTAAACAGGAGGCAAGCCCCAGGCAGAGGCAGGGAGATGCCCACCAACTGCCCAGCACTGTGCCAGGGCATTTGCCCATGGCTTTCTCAGTCTTTTCCACCCCTGCCAGACCATGTCCCTCACCCTGTGGTGCCGCCAGAGTATAGGTGGGCTTTATCTGGCTGGCCAAGCTTCTTGATGGGTGTGGAGGTGCAGTGGTGGGCATGGTGGGAGCACAGCAATGACACAGCGGGGATGCCGAGGTGGGCTCCGTGATGGGCGCGGAGGTGGGCATAGCAGGGACAGCGTGGGCACGGGTGCGCATGGTGATGGCGTGGAGGGGACGAGGTGGTGGTGATGGCGAGCGCATTGTGGGGACAGAGTGGTGGGGACGATCCGCCCCGCTCCCTATGAGATGGTGGGGCTATGGGGTGTGAGTGGGTGTGTGGGGCCGGGGCGGCGCGGTGCCGGCTCCGGGCCGCGCGTGTGTAACACTAGAGGGAGCGTCTGTCACAGGGAAAGGGTGGGCGGGCTGAGCGGGGACCGGGAGTGCGCGGGGTGGGACACGGTGGGCGTGGGGGGAAGATGGGTGTGACAGACAGGGCTGGGGGTCAGGGCTTGGGATGTCGCGGGGGTGTGATTGGGGGTGAGTGTGCGATGGGTGTGGGTGGACAGGGCGTGTGAGGGGGCTGGGGGTGTGTGTGAGGGCTGCAGGTTTCAGCACCCGTCTGGGAAAGCAAAGGGGGCAGGGGTGATGAGGGAGATGGGCGAGGAAGGCTGGAAGTGCCCGTGGGTGTGCGGGCAGCGCTGTGGCGATGTGAGTGGAGTGGGGCTGGTGAAGTGGGACGCGGGGAGCTGAGACAGAGAGAGAAGGAGAAGGTGCATGTTTGTCTGTGTGTGTGTGTGCGTGTGCACGGAGCGGGGTAAGACGGATGGTGCATGTGGGGGGATGTGAGCGTCCATAGCTGTGTGTCCAGAGGGGCGAGTTCGCTGTGTGCTTGTGTGTGTGTGTGGGTGAGTGGACACACACGTGCAGGTGTGCTCAGGTGTGGGTACGGGTTAGAGGCTATGCCTGTGGCTGCAGGAGAGCAGCGCTGTGTGAAGAGCGAGTGTCCATGCAGCTCCCCATGCAGGCTGCAGCATAGGAGTGGGGCCGGCCATGGGGCAGGAGTGGGGACAGCAGGGAGCAGGGATGGGGCAGACAGTGCTGGCAGCATAGGGCGGGATATGAGGCAGCCTGTGTGCTGATCAGGCCGTGGGGCAGGGGCCTGCCCTCTGCCCAGCACTCCCAGCCTGTTGCATGCTGCCGATCGCAGCTCCAGCAGCCTCTAGCGGGAGGGAAACTGAGGCACCGACGTGCCCATGGCTGGGGTTGTTCCAGCACACTGCCACACTCCGGGGACACCAGGGGCACCCTGCGATGAGGAGAAGGAGAGGGATGCCTGGCTCAGCACAGCCCCCCTCCCTCTGCTCACCCACTGCCCCGTCTCCTCCCTCCAGATCGACCAGGACGGGCTGACCCTGCCCGAACGGACCCTCTACCTGGAGCAGGATGAGGAGAGCGAGAAGGTGAGGGGGACACAACGATGCCTTGGGGACACCAGGAGAGGGACCAGCACCCAGCATGGTTGGCAGACAGAGGGCACCCCACTGCCAACAGTGCCAGGGACTGGGGTGCCACAGGACAGCGGGGATGGCACTAAGCATCCCTTCCCTCTGAACAGATCCTGGCTGCATACCGAGTGTTCATGGAGCGACTGCTCACCCTCCTGGGGGCCGAGCACGTGGAACAGAAAGCCCAGGAGATCCTGCAGCTGGAGCAGCACCTCGCCAATGTGAGGAGGATGCATGCCATGAATTTTGGGATGCCTCTGTCCAGCCCTCAGACATCCCAGTCACAGATTTTGGGGACCTCCATGTCTGCTCCTAAGCAATCCCATTCCAATCCCTCCTTTGTAACCTCCACTCCCAGCCTCTGGGGACCATCATACCTGGAAGATGGGGATCTCAGCCTCTCGAGGATCTCATGGCAGAGCCTCAGGGACCCAATCCCACATCTTGAGAACCCCCAGTCCCAGCCCTTGGGACAACCACTCTAGCTCTGCATCTACTCCTTGTGAACCCTTGTGGATACCACACCCAGGTCTTGGGGACTCCAGTCTGGACCTTGGGGAACCCCTGTGTCCATCCCTCAGATACCCCAATTCTGTGGGGACCTTATGACCAGCCCTCAGGGTCCCACTGGCAGCAGAGGGAGTGGGAAGGATGTGGGTCAGTACCCACATCAGAGATGCCCTCGTGCCCTGGAGCTGTGCCCCAGCCCAGTGCCCTATCCCTGTGTCACCCTCAAGGTGGGCAGTGGGATGGTGACAGCCACGCCCGCCCTGTGCAGATCACGGTGTCCGAGTACGATGACGTGCGGAGGGACGTCGGCAGCGTGTACCACAAAGTGACCCTGGCCGAGCTGCAGCGCATCACTCCCACGGTGAGTACCCCTGGTGCCAGCCTGTCACCCCATCCTCCATCTGCCTGTGCCCCACACCTGTCCCTGTCACCCTGCTCCATGCCCTTAATCCCCACCTCCTGTCCCAGTTAAGTCCACTTAAGGATAATGCACTCCTCTGGAGAGAGGCTGGAAAGCCTGTAGGGGGTCCCCTCCAGAGTTGCATGGAGCGGGGGTGCCCCATGCCCCCCTGACAGTGCCTGCCCTGGCAGCTCAAGTGGAAGCGCTTGCTGGACCGTATCTTCCATGACAACTTCTCGGAGGAGGAGGAGGTGGTGCTGCTGGCCAACGACTACATGCACAAGGTGTCCGACCTCATCCGTGTGACACCCAGCAGGTGAGGGGGGGCTGGCACCGTGGCACCTTCCCCAGCCTGGCAGGAGGCACAGCACAGCTGTGGCCGGAACCTCCCACCATCACCGTCCTCTTGGGACGGCTGGGCTGGGCACAGAAAATCTGGGAAATCTTGTGGGAGAAGGCACTGTTGTGAGCCCCACAGCAGTGGGGACATGGTGCCAGACTGTCCCTGTGCCCCCACTGGCCATGGCCCCTTGTGTCCCCGAGCAGAGGTGTCCCCAAGCAGGGGTGTCCCCATCCTGGCACATGCTCCCACCCTCCCCTGTGCCTGGGGACAGGATCCCTGTCCCTGTCACAGGATCCTGCACAACTACATGCTGTGGCGCATCGTGGTGGTGCTGAGCGAGCACCTCTCCACCCCGTTCCGTGATGCCATCCATGAGCTCTCCAAGGAGATGGAGGGCAACGAGAAGCAGCTCGAGCCGGGTAAGATCTGCCTGAGCCAGGCCAACAAGCACTTCGGCATGGCCCTGGGGGCTCTCTTCGTTGAGGAGCACTTCTCCTCTGCCAGCAAAGCCAAGGTAGGTGATGCTGCCTATGGGCATGAAGCCAGCACAATGTCCCATCGCCCTGCCAAAGTGCCTACTGCCCCCACCAAGGGCTGGCTGGCTGGTGATGGATGGTGGGGATGCCGTGCCAGCACCGTGGTGACCCTCCATAGGTGCAGCAGCTGGTGGAGGACATCAAATACATCCTTGACCAGCGCTTGGATGAGCTGGACTGGATGGACGAGGAGACACGGAGAGCAGCCAGGGCCAAGGTAGTGGCCCCTAGCATACACTCTTGTCCTTGGCCCCATCACCAGCCCAGGGGCACAGGGAATATGGGCCTGAACCCACCACTCATTTTGCCCACAGCTCCGGTATATGATGGTGATGATTGGGTACCCCGATTTCCTCCTGAAGCCAGAGGCCATCGACAAGGAATACGAGGCAAGGGATAGCCCAGGAGCGTGTGAGGACATGGGCACATGTTGGGGGAAGATGGTCCCCACATCTGCATCAGGGTCTGTGGAGATGCCACCCCAAAACCAGCCCCCTCCTGGTGCTCACTGTGCTCACCGCTGGCAGGGTGCCCCACACAGGCAGCGCCATACAGTCTCTGGGGTCTGGGATGGTGTCTTCTTCCCCATATTGCAGCCCCCAGAGCTCAGCCCTATTCTCAGCAAGGGCTGGGGGTGCCGGCGTGACCCAGGGACCTCACAGAGCTGACAGAGAAGCAGCTGCCCCTGTGGGCACACAGCAAGGGACATGAGAACACACTTGTGACATCCACACAGTCACCAAGGCTCACAGGGGTGGGGGGACACCACAGGCCTGGCTTCCACACCCTGGGGGTGGCACCTCCCCTGATATTGTCCCCCCTTCTCAGTTTGAGGTGGATGAGAAGACCTACTTCAAGAACATCCTCAACAGCATCGCCTTCAGCATCAGGCTCTCGGTGAAGAAGATCCGGCAGGAGGTGGACAAGTCTGCGTGGGTATCCCCTTGCCCTGGGGGGACACGGAGGGGCCCAGCATGGTACCACCAGTACCCCCTGTCCCCACACCTGGATGCACCCCACAGGGTGTAGGCAGAAGGGCACAAAGATGCCAGGAGTGCCCCCCTGTTCTCCAGCTGTGCAAAGGGATGGCACTTCCGTGTCCCTCGGTGTTCTGCAGCCCAGCACTGCTGTCTCTCCGTGCAGGTGGCTGCTGCCTCCCCAAGCACTGAATGCCTACTACCTGCCCAACAAGAACCAGATGGGTGAGCACTGCCCGCCCCTGATCCACCTCCGCGGCAGGAGGGGGGCGGATCTGGGATTGGGACATGGCCCAGGGTGCCCTGGCGGTGGGTGATGCTGTGGGTGGGGACAGGGCAGGGTGACTCCCAACTGCAACGTTCTCCTGTGTCCCCAGTGTTCCCTGCTGGCATCCTGCAGCCCACCCTCTACGACCCCGAGTTCCCGCAGTGAGTGTGGGGCTGGGGGATGGCTGGGGGGGTGCCAGGGCAGGGGATAAGGTGCCATACCCTGGGGTCACCCCCTCCCTGCCAGCACTGTACTCTCCACCCTCTCACCTCTGCTCCCCACCCAACAGGTCACTGAACTATGGTGGGATTGGCACCATCATTGGGCACGAGCTGACCCACGGCTACGATGACTGGGGTGAGGGTCCCCCCCATTCCCTGGCAGGATGTGAGGTGGGTGGGGTGGGGCAGCCAGGCAGGACGCCTGCGTCCCTTGGGCCCATCGGAGGTGGCGGTTGCCGTGGCAGGGGGACAGTACGACCGGCACGGGAACCTGGTGCACTGGTGGACAGAGCGGTCGTACAGCAAGTTCCTGAAGAAGGCGCAGTGCATCGTCAACCTCTACGACAACTTCACCGTCTACAACCAGAGGGTGAGACCCCCTCACCTGCAGGGCAACGCCCAGCTGGGCACAACTGCCCTTCGGTGGGGTCCCTGCTGCTCCATCGCTAGGGCGGGGTGCCTGCAGGAGAACTGACTTTGCCCTGCCCAGCCCTGAGACCCAACAATTCATCACAGCTTAGCCTGGAAATTCCTCAGGGCACTGGGTGCAGCCCCGGTGCCAGAGTGGGGATGGGGGGACATCTCTGTTCATGCTGTCATTTCTTCTCTCTCGGCAGGTGAATGGCAAACACACCCTGGGGGAGAACATTGCTGACATGGGGGGGCTCAAACTCGCCTACTACGTAAGTGTTTCCCCACCCTGGGTGTCACAGCTGTGGGGCAGCTGCTTATGCCATCCCCATTGAGTGGGCAGGAGACTCCCCAGCCCCTCCTTACTCCCTGCAGCAAGGGGTGGGCAGGATCGTGGTTGCTGAGGGCTTGGGGGTGGGTTCAGGGTTTGGGGGAGTGCCCAGGCCATGCTGAGGGCACCCCTTGTTCTCCAGGCCTACCAGAAGTGGGTGCGGGAGCACGGCCCTGAGCACCCCCTGCACCACATGAAATACACACACGACCAGCTCTTCTTCATTGCCTTTGCCCAGGTGAGCCCCTGTCCTCCTCACATGTAGCACATATTGGGGCAGGAGGGTCACCTTGTGGGGGGTCAGTGGCCCAGAGGGATGGGGAGGGAGCTCTGGGGGACCCAGAGCCCATTGCCAGGAGCTGGGCTCGGCTGCATCAGCAGGTCCTAGGCTCAGGGTACAGAGCTCAGCCCTGAACGAGCACCCCACACTGTCCTGTTGCTCCTGTGGACCCTACAATAATGAATGTGTTTGTCCCCCATGACCTCCAGAGGCTCCACAGTAACAAATTCAAACGATCCCAAACTCCCAGGAAACCCTGCAGCCAGGCAGCTTACAACCCAGGAGACCCTACAACAACAAACATGCCTCCACACTCTCTCAACCCACTTACACGACGTACACAGGCTCCTGGGAGACCCTACAACAACAAATACAACCAGGGCATCAGTGCCTGTAACCCCCAGCAGCTGAAGGGCCATCGTGCCCTGGTGGTTGCCAGGACCCAGGGTGCCCCATGTGGCCTGCCCATGGAACCTTTCTCCCCCGCAGAACTGGTGCATCAAGCGGCGATCCCAGTCCATCTACCTGCAGGTGCTGACAGACAAGCACGCCCCGGAGCACTACAGGTACTGGGTGCTCCCAAAACGGGGCGGGCTGGGGGCATGGTGGGTGCCAGCCTTCCCCACAGGTGTCAGCGCTGTGCAAAGTGGGATGAGCACCCTTTGGAGTGATGGTGCCAGCAGATTTTGGGTGATATCCCTGGGAAACGGGACGGGTGCTGCCGGGGTGAGCACATGCCCTGAGCAGGGTGCGAGGCAGCAGTGGTGGGGGGGGCAGGGGGTGCCCAGCTCTGAGGTGCCCCCCTCTCCTGGCAGGGTCCTGGGCAGTGTCTCACAGTTTGAGGAGTTTGGACGGGTTTTCCACTGCCCCAAGAACTCGCCCATGAACCCGGCGCACAAGTGCTCGGTGTGGTGAGGCCGATCCCCCTCCGGAAGGCTGGGACCCTCCATCCCCAGCCCTTTCTGAGTGACACCCTGTGCCCACTCCCCAACTTCCCGTCTCCCCTTCCTATTCTCCAGGTAAAGGGGGCACCCTCGAGTGTCACAGGGGGTCACCCCAAAGGCAGGCACCTGCCATAGGGGCAGAGGCAGCAGAGAGATACTTGGGTTGGGCAGCTGCCTCCTGTCCATCCCCCTCCTACCCACTGCCCTGCGCACTGGGGGGGTCCTCACTCCCCATGGAGGAACGATGGCACGCCCAGGCATCCCTGTACCCCCTTTTCTGTCCACCCGCCCCAAACCCTTCACCCAGCCTTACCACATCCATCCCAGCGTCAGTCAAGGCAGGGGGAGGACTCCAGAGTCACCATGGGGCTGCCCCATGTCAAAAGCCTCCCCTGCACGGTGCCCTCCCCGGCGTTCCCCACGCCAGTCCCCCTGTCCATGCACCAGCCCTGCCGGAGGTGGGGCACAGCGGCAGGGCGGGGGCCCGGTGATGCCAGCCCGCCTGGGAGCGCGGGCACACGGACACTGCTGTATTTTTCGCTGCTGTTTCTGGTCAATAAAGCACTGGATATGCCGGGCGGTTGCCAGGCGCCGTGGCCAGGGGATGGGAGCAGCGAGCAGCATCCCCAGCCCTGCCCACCTGGCACAGGCACCCCCTTCCACGAACACGCCTGTCCCACCAGTGTCACACCCCGTGTTTATTTAACGCTGTATTTAACACCCCACTGCCCGGGATTCGGTGTCCCCATGGCTGCTGCATCCAGACCAGGGATGCTTCAGAAAGCTGCCAGCTGCCTGCAGGTGCCACACAGCGGGGAGGAAGGGGAACCTGAGTCTGCCCGGTGGGGTGCCCTGGGGACATGGGATCAGTGGAGAAGGGGCAGAAGGAGGGCGGGCAGGAGCAGGGCCAGAGGCGTGGCGCGGATGCCGGGGGCAGAGTCCCTCTGGCGGCAGGCGGTGTAGGGCTCGACGCAGGCGGCGTAGGCCATGACATGGGCCACGTAGGTCTGCTCTTGCACCCCGTGGAAGAGGTGGGCCATGGGGCCCTTGGCCAGGATGGCCACGTCCTCACCGCCATGGGTCTCCGAGTTGAGGGGCACAGCCGCCTGCTGCTGGTACTCGAACTGCACTGGGGAGGGGAGAAAAGGGGGTTAAGGGGGGCAAAGATGGCCCCCAGCCCCACCCCACCCCACCACCCGGCCATGGTCTCTGTGCCCTTACTGGCTGTGTCTGGGTCCACGCTGGGCCGGTCAGAGCCTGGGTACCCCGGCCCGTTCCCGTAGAGGATGGATGTGTAGTTCTTCTCGTCAGTGGCTGCCGTGGGGGCCAGGCCTGGGGAGGGGGCGATGGAAGAGGAGGATCAGCCAACGAACACCCGTATCACCCCTCTGGCCGCAGTCAGGGTGCCACAGGGCTGGCAGTACCCAGCACAGGGCAGAGCCCCACCGAAGATGGAGGAGCCACGCAGGGTGTAGCCACCGAAGGAGAAGACGTGTGAGTGGTCAGCGGTGACGACGGTGAGGGTCTCAGCCTCGTCTGTCAGGGCACCTGCCCGCTCGATGGCCCGGTCAAACTCCACCGCCTCCGTCAGTGCCTTATGGGCTGCACCTTCGTGGTGGCCGTGGTCGATTCTGCCACCTGCAGATGGGCACCCACGGTGGGCTGGGGACCGACAGCAGCACCCCCAACTCCTAGCCCCACCCTACACTTCCCCCTCAGTGGCCCCAGCAGCATGAGCCCCAACTTATCTTCCACAAAGAGGTAGAAGCCATTGGGGTTCCTGCTCAGGATAGTGATGGCTGCCTCCATCATCTCTGTGAGTGACGGGTCCAGGGTGGTGTTACGGACCAGGTCGTACTTCATGTCCCCGGGTTCAAAGAGACCTGTGAGGGCACGGGTTGGGGACAGCATCAGTGCCTGAGCGCCCCACTGCCTGTTGGGTCCTGGCACAGGGGTCATTTGTTACCCATCAAATAATTCACGCTGTGGTTGGCGGCAGCAGCCAGCATCTCCGTCTTGTTCCAGACATAGCGGGCACCCTGTGGGCGAATCCCTCAGGGGTTAGCAGGTGCCTGGCCCTGTGCCAGAGGCAGCGGGCAGAGGACCATCCCCGCTGCGTCACCCACCGGCCGTGCCTCCAGCCACATGTCAATGAGGTTTTTCCCATCCTCGCGTATCCCATTCTGCCTGCTGTCAGTGGGGTACTCAGGGTCCGGCGTCCCCACGGGGGTCATGTATTTCCGACCACCGCCCAGGATCACCTGAGGGGGGATGAGGTGCATGAAGTGTTAGTGGGGGTGCCCGAGAGGGGTCTGTCTCCTCTCCCCTCCTCCCGCGCGCGGGCGCTCACGTTGATGTCGACGTTGTGGACCAGCTGCCAGGCGATGTCCTTGCAGCCCTGCAGCTGCGCGTCCTGGGGCATGCTGGCATCCGCGTACCACTCCCGGTTCACCACGTGCGCGTAGCTCCCCGCGGGCGACGCGTGCTGCACCCGCGTCGAGGTCACGATGCCCACAGCCTTCCCTGCCAAACCCCGCTCATCAGGCCCCACCCAGGGCAGCACAGGGTGCCCACCATCAAGCTATGGGATGCTCATGGGGGGAAAGCCCCCCGTGTGACACCCCTTGTCCCCACACAGTCCCCCCAGCCCCGCATGCCCCGTTACCAGCATTGCGGGCTCGCTCCAGCACTGAGAACACCTCGTTGCCAGCCGTGGTGTTGCACTGTGAGTAGCGGGCGGCCGCGCTCAGCCCCACGGTCTGGTAGTTGCCCTTCACCCCGCAGAGATAGGCTGTGGCTGTCCCCGCGCTGTCAGGGACCTGCCTGTCCACATTGTAGGTCTGCCGAGGACAGAGGGGCTCAGGGCAGGGGTCCCTAGTGGGGTGTCCCCCCATCACCCCCTGCCACGCTCATTCACTCTCCCATGGACACGTGTGGGGTGGGGAGGGACCCCATACACAGCATATGTGCAGCCCTGGGTTGCCAGCAGCCCCATGCCTGGGATAACCATGCCCTCATGCCTGGGATCACCATGGCTCCCATCCAGCATGCTGGAATTTACCTTGGAGAGAGCCACGTAGGGAAAAGCATCCAGGGCAAGAGGGGTCTCAGGGCCCAGCTTCCCCTGCTGCTGCCCCTTTAGGATGCGGGTAGCTGTGATAGTGGGGATCCCAAATCCTGGGCAGAGAAAGGGTCCTGGTCACCCTCTGGATCAGGTGCCCTCCACACATCCCACTCAGCAGACCACTGGCCATGTCAGCCTGCCTGCCAGGAGTGCCAGTGGGACTCACCATCCCCAAGGAAAAGGATGAGGTTTTTGGCTTGGCGTATCCTGGGCTGGATTTTGAAGGAGGCTTCAATGGCTTCAGCTGCCTGCTTGTTCCAGAAGGATGGAAGCTCCTCCTCCGCTGGGACAGTGCAAACACCCATCAGTCCCAGCTCACCAGCACCTGCATCCCTGGGGCACCCCTGCAGGGTACCCACATCCAGGGATACTCATTCCCTGGGCACTCCCATGCTGGGGCCTCCTCTCACGTGGACCAAGTGGTTCAGGGGACTATTTGGGGTGGGGGGAGACCATGCAGGTTTTCACCCACTGCCTGGCCCCAGGGTCCTGGGGCAGGGAACAAGGGGGACAGCAAAACCAGATGTGATGGGGAGTTATCTGGCAAGTGGGATGGGGCCAAATCAAATCCATGGTAGGGAGTGGTGATAGCGGATACAGGCACTTCCCCCAGACCAGCCCCCAGCACAGAAGCAAGCAAAAACCTGGGGGAAAACTGGTTCAAAACCCCCAGAAGAGCAGGGGTAACTCACCCCCATTAATCCTTGATCAGCTGGGCAGCCCCAGCTGCCCTCCCCATGCCCTCCTTGTGGCCAGCCAGGCTGACACCCTGCTTCCCTGGATACCCACAGCAGCCAGCCGGGCACCCCTCCCCATCCTTGTCCCCACCTGGGATGACAGCGGTGCTGAGCCCTGCCCAGAGACAGAGGGTGAGGGATGCCAGGAGCTGCATGGCGAGATCTGACAGCCCAACACTGCTGGCTGCGTCTGTAAATCCAGCAGATCTGGGTAGGGACTTTGGACAGGGATCAGCCCTAGCAGGGTGTGTGGAGGGGTTCAGCACGTTTCTGCCAAGCAGTTTGCACAAAGGCCACGGGGCTGGGCTGATGGCACCTCCTTGGCACAGCACGCTGTGCCTGCTGGGTCCAGATAGGCTTGGGCCACAGACGGATGCAGGGAGAAGAGGATGTGCTGTGCTGGCAGGAAATTCAGGAAATCCTGCCCTGGCCACGGTGCTGTAGTGCCAGGCAGGGCAGTGTCCTGTCCCAGGGTGCCATGGGCAGTGCTGAGCATGGGACCTGGGACAGCGGTGGGTATGGAGAGCACCTGGGGTCACTCGAGCACTGCCCAGGCTTTCCTGAGCAGTAAATCCATGAATGTGGACTAAAACTCTGCTCCTTGCTCAGCCCTTGCCAGGAACGTACCAACCCTTGTGTACTGTGCCCCAAACAGGCAGAGAGATGGGGAGGACATGGCCTCCCCTCACCTGCATTTCATCATCTCCTTCACCCCAGTGCCTCCAGTGCTGGCCCAAGGGGAGAACCAGGAGCCACAGCCAAGTGGGGAAGCAGGCAGGGGGCAGCACCTCAGGAGGTGACCACCACCTATGCACGGCGGATGGAGACAAACAAATTGTATTTTATTGCATCCCTTGGTCCTGTCCACAGTGGGACTCAGCCAGAGCCTCTCAGCCCCCCACTATGAGGGCAGCTATGCAGAGGGCCAGGACGGTGAGCAGGGGCTGTGGGGAGCACTGTGTGCCATAGGAGGCCCTGCGGGCTGCCCTGCACCCGGGCTCTGTGGCATAGGGCTCGAGGCAGGCGGCGTAGGCCATGGCATGGGCGACGTAGTGCTGCTCCTGCACCCCGTGGAAGAGGTGGGCCATGGGGCCCTGGGCCAGCACCACCACGTCCTCCCCGCTGTGAGTCTCTGTCTCCAGGGGAACAGCTGCCTGCTGCCTGTAGTCCTTGTCCTCTGCAGGGGGAAGACAAGAAATGTGGTTGGGGGTCTGGCTCCCTGGCACGTCACAGGGGTGGGAGGACAGTTCCCATCACTCCTGTGTCAGTGTGATTTCTGCCCAAGTGACTCCTGAGCCTCACGCTGGCATCAGGACCCTGTGTGGCCCCTGTGCCCATGCCAGTGGGATGTTGTCCCCAGCCACCCTGTGCCTCCACCCAATCCCCAGCAGACTCACTGGGAATCTGTCCCCAGCCACCCCGTGTGGTGCTGCTCTGCCACATCCCCAGCAGACTCGTACCTGCAGCAGGGAGGCTGGCAGCTGGACGGGCCCCGTCACGGATGCTGTAGCCAGGACCATTGCCATAGAGGATGCTGGTGTAGGCTCGCTTGTCCTTGGCTTTCTTGGGGGCCAGGCCTGGCACAGGGAAAGACATTGTCACCCCCGTCCCAGCTGGGTACCTCTCCCCAGCTCCCTGCCTGGGCCAGCTCAGCCTCCCATGGCAGCAACAGGGTGAGGTGGGAAGAGGGACGCTCGCTGTCCCTCCCCAAGACCCACCGAAGATGGAGTTGCCACGTGGTGTGCTGCCCCCAAAGGTGAAGACATGGGAGTGATCGGCCGTCACCACGGTCAGGGTATCAGCAGGGGAGGTGAGCTCGCCCGCCCGTGCCACCGCCCGGTCCAGCATCACAGCCTCCATCAGTGCCTGCTTGGCTCGGCCACTGTGGTGGCCATGGTCAATTCTGCCACCTGCACAGGGAATGTGGCCGTCACCCTCTCCCTGGTCCCCTCGGATGGACACCTGCTCCCAGGACCCACATCCCACCCCAGCCACACTGCCCGCCTGGAGCTACTCATCTTCCACAAAGAGGAAGAAGCCATTGGGGTTCCTGCGCAGGATGCGGACGGCCTTTTCCGTCATCTCCACGATGGAGGGGTCAGTGGATGTGTTGCGGTTCAGCTCGTACCTCATGTCCTTGGGCTCGAAGAGTCCTGGGGTAGGACGGTGAGAGGTGTCCATGCCAGGGCTGCTTTGTGCCCCTGCTGACACCTCTGGAGAGGGAGGGAGGAGGAAGCATTGCCATTGATGCAGGCAATGATGCTCCTACCCATAAGGTGGCTCACAGAGTCATCTTTGACCGCATCCAGGCCCTTCTTGTCCCAGACGTAGCGGGCACCCTGCCAGCGAGAGCAGAGCCAGTGCCAACGGCACACACCCTGTGCCCCGAGTCACATTCCCTCTTCCCTGGCACACTACCTGCTTGGAACTCAGCCACTCAGCAATCAAGTCCCGGCCATCCTTCCTGGTGCCATTTTGATCCGGGTCCTCCGGGTACTCGGGGTCCGGAGTCTCCTTGGGGGTCATGTACATCCTCCCGCCACCCAGGATCACCTGCCGGGGAGCTCAGCAGACCTTCCCAGTGCTCCTGGTGCCCCCTCCCTCCCGCTCCCGCTCCCCAGCTCACGTTGATGTCGGTGTTGTGCACCAGCTGGTAGGCGATGTCCTTGCAGCCGTCCCGCAGGGCCTCCTTGGGCATGTTGGCGTCGGCGTACCAGCCCCGGCTGGCCGAGTGCGCGTAGGCTGCCCCGGGGGACGCGTGCTGCACCCGCGTGGTCGTCACGATGCCCACAGACTTGCCTGCAGCGTGGGCAAGGGTTTACAGGGAGTCCATCCAGCCCTGCCCAGCACAGGATGCCCATGCCAGGCTCTCTGACAGGGTTTCCGGCTGCCCCGTACCCGCCAGCCTGGCCCGGTGCAGGATGGAGTCCACCTCATTGCCAAAGGTGGTGCGGCATTTTCCATAGACGGCCGCCCCGCTCAGTCCCAGAGTCTTGGCGTTGGCCTTCACCCCACAGAGGTAGGCGGTGCCCGTGCCAGCGCTGTCGGGCACCTGCCGGTCGATGGTGTAGGTCTGGAAGCAAGACAGATCCCGTGGGGTTTCAAGCAGGGGCAGCAGGAGTGTCCCCCCGGGCACTGCCCCACTCACCTTGGCCAGGGCCATGTGGGGAAAGGTTTCCATGGCCAAGATGCTCTCCTCACCCGAGCCACCGGACAGCTGCCCCTTGTAGATCCGAGCCGCTGACACGGTGGAGAGCCCCATGCCTGTGGGCATGTCCGAATCACGGGGTGGCAGGGGGCCGGGACCAGGGACAGCCCTGCCCTCCCCAGGCACTGCCCGAGGGCTTGCCCCACCCCCCGTCCCCATCTTCTCATCAGCCACGTCCCCTGGCTGTGGGGGAGCTGCAGGGTGTGGCAGTGACTCACCATCACCCATGAAGAGGATGATGTTTTTGGCCCGCTGTGCTGCTGGCTGCAAGGCCAGGGCCAACTCCAGCCTCCTCCTGGCCCCTTTATTCCAGTAGCCCGGGGTCTTCTCAGCATCTGGAGGTGAGAGCAGAGCTAGGAGGCTCCAGGGGCACCCCCAGGGGTCCAGCGTGGCCATCTCTACCCAAGGTGAATTGAGCTGCTGTAAACCCCCTCCATGGGGGACTAGGAATTCCCTGGAGATCGGCATGGTCTTTTGTAGCCCCACACTGCTCAGAACCCCCTGCAGAGGGGGAACTGATGCACAGTTTGGCAGGGAAGTCCTTTGTGCCTCTTGGCAGAGTGGATGAGGAGCCTGAGGATCAGCCACGACGAGTGTGCAATGGCTGGGTAACCACAGCTGGCTGTGGCTATCAGGGCACTTCATCCAAAGTCATGGATAGGGGTTGGGAGCAGCAGGGATGGGGGGCAGGGCCTGCTTTGGTGGGGGGGGCTGAGACCAACCCATTCAAAGGTTGTGGTCCCAGACCCCCCTGAGGTGGCTGTGAGGGTTCCCCTTTGCTGGTATCCCATGCAGAGGTGACCTGGTCCCTGGAGACCCCCAAGGAGGTGACACCAGCCCCAGCATCCCCCACCAGAGGCGCTTACCCCACTGTCCCACACGTTCCCTGTCACCAGAGGCTGCAGCGGCGAGCTGGGCGAGGAAGCAGAGGAGAAGGCAGGTTCCAGGGAAAAGCGGCCGCCCCATGCTGCCCACCCCGGCTCCCTCCTGGAATGCTGCCTGCATCCAGGGCGAGGGGACAGCCCTTTATGGCCCTTCCCTGTCCCGTGAGACGATGGGCTGATAACATTCACCACGGACTATCTCCCAGCCCTCCCAGGGCCCTCCCAATGCCCCTGGCCCCCCCTGGGGCCATCCCTGCCCCCACCAGCAAGGCAGGACCTCCAGCATGTCCCTGAGGACCAGGGCACCTCTGGGCCCCAGCTCCCATGGGGGCGGTTTCCTGCAGGACCCCAGGGAGTGGGAGGGAGGGCACAGGGCAAAGGGCTGTTTTCGCACACAGGCTGAGCTGGGCCAGGCTGGATTTGCCTGGTTTCCCCTGAGACAAACCCGAGGAGGGGGACACTGGGCTGAGGGGTAGGGGGTGGACATCTTGGCTTTGGTGTCAGTGCCCTCTGGTCCTGTCCCAGCAGACAGAGTCATACGCTGCCTGTCAGCTCCTGGGACAGCTGGTGCCTGACAGGCTGGGTGCCCTGGGCAGCCCATGCCAGCACACCTGCACAGTGGGGTGCCTGTTGTGGGCAGGAAACAGCCCCATGTCATCAGCATCAGGTGACATCCCCCCGTGATTGCACCAGGCCATCTGGAAGGACGATACAGGAGCACAACCCTGGGGACTACAGGTGTCCTTGAGATGGCTTCACCAGCCCCTGGGAAGTGTGTTGTACCCAGCCCTGATCCCCCATCCTGATCCAGGCAGTCAGGGTTTGGCCAGCTCCTGCAAAGGGCTGATGTGTTGGTGCCGGGGCCACGGCTGTCACCACTGATGGGGCACAGTGATACAGTGCCCCTCCCTGCCTGGCACAATGGATTCATTCCTTCTTGCCAGACATCAATCCCTTCACCAGCCACTGCCTGTGATGATGTGGAGGCTGCTGGAGCAGCCCGTGCCCCCGACACATCCTGCACAGCGTGGGGGGGGTGGGACATGGGGACGGAGAGCAGGCAGAGGTGGCTGGAGATGGCAGAGGTCAGTTGGTCATTGAGGCGCTGGATGCAAGGACATGGTGCCACAGGGTACCTGAGCAGGATTAGGCTGGAGGCCAAGGTGTGAGGGACTGGAGGAGATACACAGGGACTCCTGGTGAAGTTGGAGGGACTGAGGATCAGGAGCTGGGAACACCTGTCCTGATCTCACATCTGGCCAAGCGTATCTGAGGCTGGGACAGGCAGTGAGGCCGCTTGGATTTCATAGTGCCTGGGAAGTGGCAGGCAGGGGAAGGCAGGGGGCTGCCTGGGAGATGAGTTACTGCTGGGATCCCCTAGCTGGGGGGAACATGCAGGGCACAAAGTAAAACCTGCGCGTGCTCCACACACAGCTGCTGACCCGGCTTTTATTACATGACACGCAACCCCGCAAGAAACCCTCCTGCACCGCTGCATGGCTGCATCCCACTGCATCCACATCCCACCTGGGATGGTGGAGCCAGCCCCTCTCCGCTCCTTGGGACACGTATCCCCTCTCAGCCCTCACCACGGGCACTGAAGTTAGGGATGGACACCACTGCCTTAAAAAAAGCATTAAGAAAGCATACAGCTAAAAATACCCCAGAGTAGAAATGGTCTGCCTGGGGCAGGCTCAAGCCCTGAGCCCCGCTCCCAGCTGGAGTTAAAATCCAAACCACGAATAAAACCACAATGGTTTTAAAACTCAAAACCCCAAAGTCCTTGTGGGTCCCTTCTGTCTCCAGTGGATGCCAGTGCAGGGCCTGAGAGGTGAGGGAGCGTCAGCAGTGGGGAGCCCACGGAGCCAGGGCTCTCACTTGTCCGAGCCTGGCCTCTTGAGCAGGGCACTGTACTTGAGGGGGCCACCATCCGCTGTCAGCACCACCTCCACCAGCGTGAAAATGGTGATCACCTTCAGCAAGGGAGAGAAAGAGAGAAAAGAGGGTTTGCAGGCAGCTTTGCATCACACCAAGATTTGCTTAGAGCTGTGCTGGCTTTTGCTGCCTCCACCAGTGCACCCATGAGGAACCAAGCAATGGGGCAGGATGGATTCAGATAGCTCTGCTGGGGTCCAGGGTGCTCCTGGGGCTGGAGGCAGCACCCTCAAGGGCAACACCATGGGCTCTGACACCAGCCAGGGAACCCAAACCAAGCTAAATGAGCCCCGCAAAACACCCTCACTTATCTCAGCCTGATCTGGCACCACTCTTGCTCTCCAGAGAGTCTGGGAAGGATTGTGGGCATTTGTGCCCTTGGCTTTGGGTCCCAACCTCCCCTCAAGGCCACCTGTGCCTTCCCTCTCCAGCCGCAGAACCACATCATCCCTTAATGGAGCTTGGCCCAGAGCCAACGTCGGGCTGCGGCGAGAAGGGTTTTCCACATGACGCTGGGCATTTCATCAGCATCCCACAAGGAGGGAACAATCTGCCTGTGCTCCCACAGTGAGAGGAGACCCAGGAAAGGAGCATAGCGGATGAGAGAGATGCAAAGGAATGAGGACCCCAGCAAATCAATCCCTCCTGTTCAGGAACAGCGCTGCTGCTGCCACCTCCCTGCTCCTCTGACCCCAGCTCTTCCTGCGATTGTATGGATTAGAAGTGGAAAGTATTGATCTGGTCTGTCCTTGAGGCACAGTTAAGGGGCTGGCTGGGACCTTGGGAAGGGCTGTCCTGGGCTCATGCCCAGGCATTTGGGGACTTTTCTTGCTGGAGCCCATCCCCAAATGCCTGGGCATGACCCCAGAACAACCCTTCCCAATGTGCCAGCTCAGGGCTCATCTGCTCAGGCTGGCCCCAGGAGAAGCAGGCACAGAGCTACCGGCATAACCTTGTCCAACCCTTCCCAGCTCATCCAGTGCCGGCTGCTCCAGATTAATCATTCAGAACAGGAAAATCTCATTGAGACTTAAATGTACCAAAGTGGCCACTGAGGAGCAACCTGCAGGAAAATCTTATCACAAGTGGCTGCCCAGAGAGCTGTGGGCTACTGAGCACCAGCCCCTGCCTGCCCCAGCTGGCTGCAGTGCAGGGGGTGGTGGTCATGGGGCAGCCCCCCAGTCTGGGGGAATCAAAGAGGGAGTACCAGGATTCTCCCTTGCAATCCTGCCTCATCCCTTTGCTGAACTGCCATGAAACAGCACAATTTCACATCAAATTCCCTGAGCCTTAGATCCACTTCTTACTCCACCCCTCAGTGATGTCCACTGAGGCCCTGGTAATTTCCTGGAGATCAGAGAGAAATGGGGGCAACACGTCCCCTCCATGGCAGGGCCAAACAGCCCAGACCCCAGCACGGCTTCTCACTAGCCTTCCCTGATGTTCCCACTGCCTGGCCAGGCTCAGCTAAACCTGGAAGCAGAGGCCAAGCATTGGGGTCAGGTGGGGAGCTGGGGTGCTTGGTGCTGTGGGGTGTCCAAGTGACATCTACCAGAGTTCAACAGGGCTCACAGGGATCTGGCTCATCCCAGGACTGGAGATTTATAAACTCAGGGATCCGCTGGCTCAGAGGATAGCTCAGAGCCTGATCCCATGGGAGAGCTCCAGTGTTTTCTTAAGAGGTGTGGAGGGTTCATGGAGGAGTTTCCTCTACCAGCTGTTTGCTTAACCAAAATGGGCCCTGCTCATGCTGGGGCATAATTTTTCAGCAGCTCCCTGCTAGGGTGTAAGTGATCCCTGCTCCTGTAGGAAAGGAGGAACTGAGGCCACTCTGGGCTGCATCCATGGGGCTTCTCTGAGCCAAGGTGAAAGAGGAAAGCTCAGCTTCAAAGGGAGGGAGGCCTGCAGGAAAGTCTGCAGAGTTGGATCCAGCTCTGATCACAGCATCCACCCTGGGAAGGGAAGGACTCTCCAGGACACAGATCACATCAGCTCAGAGGGTCAGCCTGCTCTGTGTCAGGATCCCTAGGTGGGCAAGGATGGGATGTGCTGGGCTTGGATGGAATTGGGGCTCAAGTGCAGAGCTCCCGGAGTGGTGCAGGGAGAGGCTGGGATTCAGCCCTTCAGGCAGGGATCGCAGCAGTCACCACAGCTGGGGTTTTATAGCCATGCCAGACAAAAGCTGGCAAAGAAGCACCACTTAATCAAGCCAGACAAATGCGATTGCTCCCTTTGATTGAGTTACCAAGTTAATAGATGACAGGGACACAAGAGAGAGATTTCTAGATGCTGTTAAACCATTTGACACTGCATCTCAGGAAGTCTGATTTAAAAAAATTCTCCTAATTGAAGCTCAGCTCTGTCACAGGAATGGAAACCCCAAGAAAAGGCTATGTCAGGGGCAAAGAATGCCAGGATGGGGGGAAAGGTCTAGACAGG
Source organism: Oreocharis arfaki (assembly GCA_013398015.1). NCBI lineage: Eukaryota > Metazoa > Chordata > Aves > Passeriformes > Paramythiidae > Oreocharis > Oreocharis arfaki. The sequence goes on along the minus strand of VZRR01010259.1, from coordinate 190,710 downwards.
AGCTGCCTTAGGCCTGATCTTACTTAACATCTTAATTGATGATCTGGAAGGAGGAAGTAAACAGCATGTTAATTCAATTCCTGGAGGAAACTGAATTGGGAGGCAGGGCACACAGCAGGCAGGGCAGAGACTGAAGGCTATGGAGGGGTCAGATTTTGAGGGCAGCAATGGGATGGGACTGGGCTGGATGGCAGAGGAGGTTGAGGCTGAAGTTGGACTCACTGGGAAAGGGACACAGAGGGACAGCAGGACCTGACACCCTGCAAGGCAAGACCTGCCTCCCGGACCTGTCCCTAGAGACATCACAGGATCCACATGTTGCACACAGCCTCCCTGCCAGCCCCATGATGTTGTGAGCCTGCCCCATGCTGTGGGGGTCTTACCTGGGGCACAGATTCCCCCTCCAGCTCCTCTGGTTCCCACAGGAGTGTCAGCTCCGGCTTCTTCCCTGCCTTCTGGAAGCGGAAGTCCACCAAGGGCAGCGCCTGCAGGCAGGGAGAGTGTTGGGAATATGTCCCCCCCCAGCTCTCTTCCTCCACCTTGCCTGCGGACGGGGCTGACGCTGCTTTTGCCCAGCACGCTGCCTCTGCAGCTCTTTAATGACTGGGATGCAGCAGCCCGTGAGCCTGGGCCTAGCGCGTAAATCAGGGGCTGCTGTGATACACCACCAGCCCATATATCACGCTCTATGCCCTGTTTAAAGATGTCATTGCCAGCCATATAACCAGGTTATTAAGAGAGGATGCTGTCACCAACTGCAGGTGCTGGTCCACAGCGCTGCTGTCACAGCCCCAGATACACAGTCTGATTAAATGAAATGAAAACCAGCCTTGCTCCCTTTCCTTGCTTCAGATCCATGCTTATCTCTGTTCCCCTGAATCTGGCTTTATTCCCTTTTACCTAGGCTAGATCAACCCCAGCATGTCATGAGGAGAAGCTGGTCCTCAGAGACTGGGCTGATCCAGACCCCCCAGTCCCTTGTGCCTGCCTGGGCTGAGGGATGGAAGGGAAACTCCAGGAAGGTTCCCTCCCCTCTGGCTGGCCCAGCTCGGGCACAGCTCCGCTGACTGCAGGACTGGCACAAAAGGGCACCAGGACAGCCACCGCCTGCAGTGATGCCAGGCTGCTGCAGCCCTCTCTGGCAAGGCAGTGTTGGCACTGTCTCACACTGGTGAGGTACTTACATTGCAGTAGATGCGCTTCTGGACTCCAAACTTCAGCACCAGGACATCAAAGGCCTTGCTCAGGACACCCATCACCATGGCTTCTGACTCCAGAGGACCACATTCCTGTCAAGAGACAGGGCTGTCACTACACACCGATCTCATTCAGCAATCCCCAAGGGGAAACAGTGTCTCTAGAACCTGGAACCCAGCAGTGGTAGTTGCTGAGTGTGTCCTCTCACTGTTTGCCTTTCCTAAAGCCAAGTGGGCAGACACAGCCCCCTTCCCAGTGGCATCTAGGCTGGGCCTTCCCAGAGAAATCCAGAGATGCCTTGGGAGAAGATAGCCTTGGGTCTTACCCTGACAAAGATGGAGAAGAAGAGGTCAGCACTGAGCTCCTGCACCCTCTTGGAAGCCATCTTCCGATCATTGCAGTGATCTGCCTGTTTCTGGATGGCCTCTTTCTCCATCTTGATGGGGGACCTGGCACCTGCAAAGGGGACAAGTGACAATGACACGCCCATGCTCCCTCTGGCTACAGAGCCATGCCATGGCCCCTGTCCCCCAGTGCCCAGCCCACGCAGGGGAGCAGCACCCACCGAGCGAGGCGGAGAGCAGGCGGTGCACGACGATGTCGGCGTAGCGGCGGATGGGAGAGGTGAAGTGAGTGTAGAACGGCACGTTCAGCGCGTAGTGGTGAAAGAGGGTCTCGTCCTTCAGGACGCCGGTGCAGAAGTAGAGAGCCATCTGAAAGAGGGGAGAAACGAGGGGAGGTGTGAGCAAGGATGGTGCCGTGATGCTGGAGGGGTCTGGCTCTGCGAGACACGGTGCCAGCAGCCAACGGCCCTTTGATGATGTCCTGTCTGCTGGTAGACCTTCATCTACTGCTCAGTTTGGGCTGCGCAGGGACGAGGCGGGCACTGCAGAGACTGAGCACAGAATAAAAGGGGCAAAGCCACTGCAGGGAGCTGCTGGCTGCCAGCTGCCCCTCCCTGGCCCCAAGGACTGCATCAACTTTCATATCACCCATGGCTCTAAGCAGCTTCCTGCTTCTGCTCAGGCCCTGGGGCTCATGTGCCATCCTCCCATCTTCCAGGGGAGATCCCAGCTTTTTCTGTACCCACCTCAGATGCTCTCCCACCAAGGGGCCTCACAGAGCAGATCCCATGCTGGCTCTTTTGTTCTGGGTCTGGCTGCAGGCTTTACACACTGATTGTGCATGCTTGGAGAGCACTGAGGGCTGGGATGAGTGGCTTCCAAGGAAGAGAGACCCCTGCTGCTCCCATCCCACTGTGACAGCTGGGGAGCCGAGCAGCTGAACTGCCCATCTAAACCAACACCAGGGCAACAGCGGCACCACTGCTCAGCAGCCTCTTCAGCAGGAACCTCTCCTGTGTCAGCCCTGTTATCCCACAGGTTACAGCTCTTATTTTTACATCTGTGAAACACCAGCTCTGGGGCTGGGAAAACACCAGGGGCTGAGCCCAGGCGGGGAGGGGAGGCTGTGCAGGTCAGGGGGGTGGCGGCGGGGTCACAGCACAGTGGCGATTGAATGAACCCATTTGAAAATAAGAGCAAGTGATTTAAAAAAAACAGGAGTAGCCAGCTCTGATTACAGAGCCGTCCTGGGATCCTTGGTTTGGGCAGCTGTATCCTCCGCTCTCCAGGCCAGTGGCGCAGCCAGCTCCTGCTGAGCAGCAACGCACTGATCCGGGCAAGTAAATAGAGCAGGTTAAAAAAAGCAGCATCAGTCCCAGCCTTATTATGAGACCCAAGAGCTGGGATAGGAACTGTGGTGGCTGCCAATTTCCACAACCCAGAATTAAATTGTTTCTGATGGACTCCACGAAGTACGGTCTCCACTCAATTAGCTCGGCTCCCACCGAATGAGGCTGGGCAGGGAGACACGCCGAGCTCCGGAGGCTGCTGCGGGAGGGGGCGGGTGCCCTTGTGCTGACAGACAGCATGAAATCACAGGGAGCTTCCAGACACTTGTGCCAGGCTTCTGGGCAGAAGGCAGGAAGGTCCCTACAATGCCAGGTAGTCAGAAAGCGGAGCACCAGTCAAAATCCCTGCTCTGAAAAAGACACTGGGAAGGGCCCATCCCTGCCCTATGCCCACCAGTGTTTCAAGTTATGCCCCACCTTGTTTAAAGTTAGAAAAGATGCTGAAGGCCACGTGCTGCTTGCTGTTGTCTGGAGCACTTTGTCTTGATGCATGTGCTGGCCACTGTGGGATCCAACACCATTTTGGACACCCTTTTGGCAGCTCATGACCCTCACTGACATTTGCAGCAGCTTGGGTATCACAACAAAAATACTCCCCTAGGCCATGGTAGGGTTACACCCTGCAGGGAGCCCAGTCTGACACGTTTCTGACAGCCATCCTCACCACCCTGATAGCACAACCCGGTGACATGAGCCTGGCATGAAGCAGATGTTTTCTCATTAACAGATTTGACTCACAAGTGGTCTCAAATCCCCAGGGTTTGCTGCAACCCCCGGAGAATGGCGAGGAGCCTGGAAATAAATCAGCCCCAGCCAACCAGGGGCAGCTTTGCTCTCACGGACAGATTGAATCCCCGAGTGACTGAGCCCCTGAAAAATGTGTCGCTGCTCCTTCATCTGTTGCAAAGCTCCTGGCATGCCAATCCAGGCATTCCCTCAGGCACAAGCATTACCAGTTGCTTCCCAACTCCCTCCTCCTCCAAGAGGCTGATGTCTTGACCACCAGCAAGCAGTGAAGAGGGAAGACACAGGCTTGGCACGACCAGGGGTTAAACCTGTGGACAGGTTGTTTAGGCTGATTTAGCTGCAGCCTTGTCCCTGAAACATCAGCTTTATCACTGGGAGCTGTGACATGTGCAGGGATGCAGGTGACTTCTCACTGCCCCAACCAGACAGGCTCGCTGCACCATCTGTCAGAGCAACGGCCCAGCCCTCGCCACCGGCCTGGGCCTCTCAGTGGCTGTGCTCTGCAGCTGCCAACACTCAAATCTGTCCTCTCCCCCATGAGGGACCGTGACATCCAGCAGGATGGGGCTGATTTTTCCATCTGCTCTCATGCTGGTGGCAGACAGCAAAAAAAATACTCCTCACAGGGAAAGCTCATTCCTCCTGGAAGCTGTTCGCTCCTTTCTGAGGGGGTTTGCCTACAATGAGAATGTGCCAGGGAGCAGGTTTGCCACATACGAGTGGACTGCACAGCACACCTGAACACACAGGCACCTTTGTCTTCTGATGATGGAATGAGGCTAGATCCTGCCAAAATAATGTCTCATGGAATATCTCCTTTAAAAGTGCCTCTTTCTCTGTCTGGTGTCTACCCTGCAGAAGACTTCATCCTCAAAACCTTGATACCTCTTTCATGTGATGATCTAACACATATTCATAGGGCTGAACCTTATTGAGAGCCACTGTGAGGCATCTGGAAGCACTCCCAGCACTTCTCCAATCACAGTCTCAGGACACCACAGAGGTAAGATCTCAGCGAGTCAGTGGGTCCCTAAAAGCCCATCTCCCCCTTGGTGCCACTGCAGAACCCAGTTACTTTCTCCTTGCTCATCCATCCTGGCCAGCAGCCAGGCTTGCTTCACGTTCTGCTACTGGCAAAGCCCAGGCTTGTGCCACAGTCAGCAGGACCAGAGAGGGACATGAAGGAATTCGTGTCACCAGTGCACCTTCCACCAGAAAAGGAGGATGTGAGAGAAGGGACCAAGATAACCCAAAGCAGGACACGGGATCTGGGACAACACATCCAGCTCCGGAGGACACTCCCTGCTCTTTACAAAGCAGCCCTCCTGAGCTGGACACACGTGAGGGGGTGATTTACTAAACAGCCTCATACCCCAGTCCCAGACGCAAACAAGCATTAAGTCCCGGAAGCACAGCAGGACTTCAGGCAACTGCTAATGAGTAAATGAAGCAAATAAGCTAATTAGGAGAGTGACAGTCAAATGAGTGATGTTGGGAAAATGATTCATCCCTGCAGTGATAAGCAGGCCACAGCAGAGAGATCATTTCAGGAACGTGCCCCTTCTCCCCATGGGGTAGGACTTTCCTCAGAAGAGGTTGTGCTGTGCCCAGCTGAAAATGCAGCTGATGCCTCACAAAAACTTTTTTTGATGGTCATAAACATCCAGATAATTATCCTGAGCTACAGATGCACCGAACATGACAACTGGTGTGAGCAGGACAAGCCTCCATTGCAGAGACTGTCAAAGAAAGCCACCTGGGCTGGAGGGAGACTGAAGGGTTTCCAGAACTTTCCTGCTTCCAAGAGCAGGAGTGTGCTTTTGGCCAGCTGCACACTCCTACTCTTAACTCCTTCTTTGGACCAGTTGGGATATCACAATGTGAAGAAATGGCACAAATATGAACCATGGAGCCCACCACAAGCTCTTCACGGGGCTGGGTCCTTGTGAGTCTGCTAACAGCCCACAGGCAACTTCAGGGGTGAAATATCTCAACAGGGACACTGTGGGCAGTGAGGAAAGACTCAGCCTGACCTTGCCATCCAGTGAAGCTTTGTTGCTCAAGGGATACTCCCACTGCCAGCTGCACAGGGCTGGAGGTGCTGGAGGAAGCTGCTGGCAGCCCTGGAACACCATGTTCAGCGTTCATTCACTCCCTTTGTGTGCAACAACCAGCTTGGTAACGCAGAAGGGGCGAGGATTGAAGATGGAGCCACAGCAGAAAGCTACAAGCAGACATGCCTGACAGCACAGCTCTGTTCTCACCTGCATGGGCCTGGAGAACATGTAGGTCAGCACTTCTTTCCTTGCTCTGGAATACTGGTCAGCACCAAATGTTTCACTTAAGCTTTTCTGGAGAAGAAAACACAGAGCATTCAGTGTTGGCATGTTATGGTGGTAAAGGGACCCAGGCAGACCTTACTGGTGCTAACAGCAGCTTGTCAAAGCCAAATTCCCCTTTTTCCTGCAAATCCCCTTGTAAGCCAAAAGGTGCACATGAAATTGGGCTTTGCTGTGGTCCCAGCAGCCCCAGTAAGACTGCATACATGGTCCTGAGCACTGGCTCTCCTCCTGGGGTCAGTGGCAGGGAGCACCCGGGGCATGGGGACTGCTGGCTCTGTCCCCAGCTGTGAGAGAGAGCCCATAAACACTCTCCCGACCTGTGCCTGGCTCCCATCCAGCTCCTGAGAGCTTCAGCACAGGAACTAATGGGACTCTGGGGAGACATGGATATGGGAGGTCACTGCCTGGGGCTAGCAGTGAGGAAGGGCTGGAGGGTTCAAAGTGCAGGAGAGGAGCTGAGTGAGCAGCCCTGCATCTGCTGACATAGGCTAGGCACAGCAAGTGGGGAAAGCAGTCCCAGCTGATGGAGGGGCGTGCGGGAGGCCAGTGGGGATGGGATTTACAGAGGATTATCCACAGTCCAGTTGTGCTGAGAAAGAAAATCCTGGAACCTGTGCTGTGCTATTCAGCTGGAGTTCAGCCTCAGGACATGCTCAGCAGAGGAGTGGTTGGATACTTCTTGCGCTGGCTGCATCTGACCTTTCCCAGCACTGCTCTCCAGTCCTTCCCAGTCACCCCGCTCCCCACCCTGCCCTCCCTGAGACCTGCAGCAGCCCAGACAGAAACAGCCCCTTGCAGAGCTACTTTCCTTGTGGTATGGAGCAAATTCCCTGCCCAGGACCTGCCCAGAGAAGGAAATCTGAGTGTCTCAGTGAGTGCTCCTGCACTGAAACATCCTTCCCACTGCAGGGAGGGCAGCACAGGGGTCACTTGCAAGGTCCTTCCCATCCTGCTTTAAACTCTGGGCACAACATGGCTGACTAGGACGGGCTGGGCCAGCCCTGCCCAGTGCTAACGGGATCAACAGTGAGAGAGGGAGGTGTTTTGTCATGGCACGGCATAATTGTCAGCTTTACTTGGGCAGAGAGGGACAGGGAATAAAGCACAGGCTGCCACAAACACGCCATCACGTAGCTGCCCACCCTTGGCCCCCGTGGCCCTGCCAGGCCAGTGCACTCACATGCAGGGTCCCTGCGCTGCTGAAGTCGATGTCGAGGCCAACTTGGTTGCAAAAGTCCATGAGGTCTTTCAGCAGCTTGGTTTGGGGCAGGGGGTGGCGGCGGAGGAAGGCCTGCTCGGGGAAGGAGCGGTAGATCTGATGGGCCACGGCCATGTTCGCCAGCAGCATGAACTCCTCCACCAGCCTGCAGCACGAGAAAAACAACCCCAGGCCCCGGTTAGACAGGGGAGGCCCTTGGGAAGCCAAGCCAGTCCACAGTTACGGGAACTAATACAACACAGAGGGACAGGGGAGCAGCTTGCAGTTGCTGTCATAAGCACAGATTAGCTGTGAGACTGCAGCAAATCCCCCCCCAAATTCTCACTTTCTAGCGGAGGCTTCCCCAGGGACTCAGAGTAAGCTGTCCTGCTGGCGCAGACAAGCAGAAGTCAGTGATAAATTGACAGCTTAAATTAGGATAAAATAATCTCCCTTTAGGTCATTTTATCTCCTGAAACGCTTGACAAGCAAAACAAACGCCGTGCGAAAGATAGCATGGAAAACAAACACACATCTCTGTCTTCCTGGGCCAGAGAAAACAGCGTCTCGCTCGCTCCCCCATCCTGAGCTCAACATGTGTGGTCAGGCCCAGCCACCGAGCCCTGCCCCACGCCAGGCTCCCACCCACAGCACAACACAGCACTGTCCCCGGGCAGGACAAGCCACCAGCACTGCTCCAGCGGGGCTGCCTTTGGCATCCAGGAGAATGCAGGGACTCCACAGGCTCCTCCATACAACCTGCAGACTGCTGGGGTACTCCAGGCTGGGGTGAGCCCCTCACTTTCCATCTCTGAATGTACATGCATTGCATGGAAACCTCTGGGGCTACACAGTACTAAAGAAAGCAATCCCAGCACTAGGGATCATCTTTGGTGCGTGTATGGGTTGTGCTACCAGCAGTAAGGCTGTGCCACAGGGGACTTGTTTAACTGGGCTTGATAAGCAAGAGATGTGCTTAACCAGGCTTCCTGCTATTTCCTGCATGTATTCCCAGGGCTCCTAACTGGTGCTAATTGCCAAAAAAGATAATAGATTTACAGAAGTAACCTCATCCTCCCAGCAATGCCTGAGTGAGCTGTTGCTGATTATGCCAGCTCAGCCTCATTGTTCCTGCAGGCAAAGCAGTGATTTTTCAAGGGTGGCTGGGGGACCAGGGCTGGAGCTGGCGTTCCTGCAGCTCCTGGTCCTGGCCACTGCTGGGGAGACTGGCCAGGTGAGATGTGCAGGGTGCTGCACTCCTGGGGTACTCCTACAGCAACGATACATTCCCAGCCTGGGAGTACTTGCCAAGAACTTGAAAGAGAAAGGAAATAAAGACAAGCCTGGAGGAGGAATAAGCACCTGACAGTGATAATCAGCAGTAGAAATATTAGTCTTTATTGGGAAGGAGCTCCCTAATTAAGAGCCCTCTGGATTCTCACAGAGGGTTTTGTGCCAGAGGCCAACACTTCAGGCCCCCACAGGGAGGGCAGGAGGGACATCCTGGCCCAGGGGCAGTGTGGGTGGGACGGGAGCAGCACAGCCTAAATGGGAATGGGCTGCCCGCCCTGTCCCCTGGAACACCTGCCCATGGGGACATGCTACCAGAGGCCAAGGGCTGGGTCTGGGGTGGGCAATGCCCTGTGACCCGAGCAGGATCAGGACACACTCCTGAGGGGCCACTTCCAAGAGGGCTGAGCCAGGCTTTTGCTGTTCCTGTGCAGCTGAACCGGCAGATGGCAACCTCGGTCCCTCTATGGCCAGCGGCTCCAGGGGGTGTGGGACAGCGTGGCCCGGGGGCACTGGGGACCGGGGCCGTGGGACAGCCAGTGGCAGCCAGCGGGTTACAGCACGGCCATGGCCATGTCCTGAGAGTGGGTGACACACCACTCTCACACCAGCGGCACGTGGGGAACAGTGGCCTGAGGACAGGTGTGAGGCTGTGCCAGCCCACGCTCACACCTGGGAAGCCCCTTCTGCCCGAGCCACATCACAGCGAGGCATGGAAAACAAGGTGGACTGCAAAAGGCAGTGCCTCTCCTTCCCATGGGCTTTGGTGCAAGGAAAGAGGGAGACATTTCCAGCACCAGCCTCAGCTACACAGATGCATGCTCGGGCAAAGGTTGGCCATGGAGTCCCTGCATCTCCCTCAAAATACGGCCTCTACGGAAGGAGATGCAAATGCATTTTTAAGGACAAAGCAATAACCACCTGTGAACAAAATCTCATCTCTGTCACAGGCAACACGTGCTCATTGCATGTCCCAGAGATGAACACTGTAAGCAAATGCTGCAGCAGACCCTGCCATTCCTGTTCTTGCTGAGCACTGAAGTGTGAAGCCTTCATCTCTTATCTACAGTGACACTTTTGGCTGGATGCAATTTCCACCTGATTATTAAGTTATGCATTTTGTTTTACCATTCTGGGGCTTGGGCTTTTGCAATTTCCTGGAGATATCCTTGTTCTGATGTTGTAGGTACTGAATGGAAGCTCATACCTGAGCACCCTCCTGCCAGGAATGCTTTTATTCTTGAAGTAGAACTAACAGCACATACTACCTATTTCGCTCTCCAAAATTCCATCTTGGGAAGCACCCAGGAGCTTTGCACCCATGACAGGGTGTGCAGGATGTGACCATGGATATTCAGAATTGAAAAGCTACTCTTGCTCTCTCACCCAAAGGCAGAAGCAGGCTCTGGGAGATGCATCTGCAGTTTGGCTTTCAAGGAGCACGTAACATGCATAAGATTGGACACTGTCCTGTATCTGGGGGGAAAAGGAGCCCCAAGATCTGATGGGTTGGTTTGTGTCAGCTCAGGTTAACGAACCAGAGTGCCCTGGGAAGGCTGCAATGCCCTGTGGGCTGATGCCAAAACTCCCTGCAGGGAGAGGGTCCTTCCCAGCTCTGGATCACTGGGTGAGTGTGAGTCACAGAGGTGCTCCCCAAAGGCACCCTTCTGCAGAAGTCCTGCAAGAATGAAAGGAAAGAGCATGGGGGTGCTCCATAACTCCTAGTCAGATTTGTTCTAAACATCCGGAGTTCAGGGAGAGGAAAGCAGCTTCCAGGAGGCACAAGTTGCAGCTGGGGTAATCCAGAGCATGTGAGAGCTTGCCAGGGCCAGAGGGAACAGGCTGGGGACAGTGAAGGAGCTGGCACCTGCGCCTGGAGTTAAGCCACGTCACCTCTTCCAGCAGAGCAATGGGGTCTGGTGCTCAGGACAGAAGTATGAAACAGCTTAATGTGGTGACCTCACTGCACCTGAAAGGAAAACCTTATTCCCAAGAGGAGCTCACGCTGAGACTGCATGGGATATTGGTGACTCAAGAGGATGAGCCAGGGCTAGGACTGCCCATGAAGCTGGCAAGGCTTCAGGTGCTGAGGAGCTGGAGGGTACAGCAAAGCTGCTGCCTTCCTGCTCTCCCCACGTGGCCTTTCAGTTGCCCTTTTAGCTCACGTTCTCGCCAGAGCTTCAACTCAACAAGCACTACACTGTGGCTTGGAGAAAAGCTATGGATGCTGGGGCTGGTGGGAGCAGAGCATGGCTGGCAGAGCATGGACCCAGCCCAGTGCCTGGTGCTGATGTTGCTGGGAGCTGTGCTGAAGCCCTGCTAACTTGTCGGCAGGTCAAACGACAAGAGGTTTTGGGGTTTCTGTGGGTTTTTTCCTTAAAACAGCCTCGTTTGGAGTCTGGCTCAGTGCAGCTGGCAGACAGGAGTACAAAGAAAAATATTTCATGGCTAAAAAAACGGAGACAGAAAGACTGGTCCATCTGAACGCGCGCTGAATGAATCCCATGTGAAATGCATTCTAACAGCATCGCTACAGTTTCCTCTGGATTAGCTGAGCTATCCTTGGCTCCTGGCTCCATAAAATCCCATAAACAATCTGATCTGAACTTTTGCCCTTTCTGTGCTGATGTGAGGTTTCCTCTGCTGTCCCACAGACAGGGCTAGGGGTCAGCAGGTGGCTGTCCCTCCCATAGGTGCCAGCAGATCCCAGCTGTCCTGCTAACCACGATAGAGGAGGGAGCATTTCCAAACCTGTTCCATGCATCATTTAACATGTGCACATGTGAGGTGAAGGAGAGGGAGTGATGGGATGGCTTTTCAGCTCTGTAACATGTACATCTCCTGTCAGCTCTTTCAATACCCAGATTTTGCTTATGAGTTAAGTGGATGAAACTCATCCTAAGCCTGCCTTATGCAAGAGGTCAGCTGGAGAGTATGGCTTACACTCACCTCTGAATTTCAAATGTGACCAAGGCACGCCAGCACCTAAATATCACCACTTCTGGAGAGATTTCAAGCTCCTGAGATACTCTTAAATGCAAGCCTTGGTGCTTTTCAAAGTATCTTTCATAGTCATAGCTTCTGTAGTCACCTATGAAACAGTCACCTATGAAACCATCCAGCTGAAGTAGACTGATGACATCTCGATTACAGCCCCAAACGCAAGCTACTGGGCTGTAACTCCTCTCAGACAGCTCCTTCCAGTGCCAAACATCTATGGGATGTGGGAAGAGGAGCTACACATTCAGACCCTTGACCTGCTTTAGTATCAGCATTACTATTTGCTCCACTAAAAGTTAGGTAGACCCTTCCCAATCCTGGGATAGGAACCTTGAAAAACTACTGATGCCCTCAGCAAGCTGGTTGGTTGACGGCAAATAAAAAATGGTTTCTCAAGGCAAATCTCTGCAAAGAGAGGCAGGGCAAGTAAAATGCCTGTTTGGCTGCTTGTCTCCATGGCAATACAGCTAGGCTGCACAGCAGCCATCGAAGTGCCCACTCTCCCTGATTAACTTGACAAATGACATTAGCTAAGCAGGGTTCGCTGAAAGGGAGAGACAAGGAGTACTTTGTGTGCAATCCAGTAAGTGCAGGAAGGAGGCAGGCAGCTTCCTTAAAGCAAAAGGACACTAAAACACCTGCTGTTCCACCAAGGTAACAGAACCAAGGGCTTCAGAGCAAATGGCAGTGAGGTGGGGCCGGACAGATGAGAACAGCTCTTCCCCCATGCTGCCTTCTTCACCTTCATCCCTCCCTGCAAGATGTAACTGATGGGTACATCAGGTGTTGGAAGAGTTATCCCACCTAGGTGTGAGAGATAAACCCAAAACACCACACAGCTCTTCCATGGCAGGGTTCTTGGCTTTTGACAGGCTGGAGAAGTTGGTCTTTTCTTCACGTGTAGCTCATTGTGGAAACCTGCTCCCAAAAGGACAGAGGTGAACTGTTCTGAGCTGGAGTCTGAGCCCCCCTTCCAATGGTGGTCCCTCTGGCTGGGTGAGCTGCCACCAAGTAAACCCCCAGCATCTTTCCAGAAACTCAGACTAGAGTCAAATGTGACCAACCACTTCTACAAATGTTACCAAACTTCTTTCTCCTAACCCTTTACAATATCTCATCTGCTCCTCTCAATCTTGTCTCTCCCTCACAGCACTTACTCCCTCCTAGAAAAGGAACAAGACTTCCGCTGTTTGAATTTCTTCCCATCTATGGATGGATTTACCATCCCAGCTCAGCATGGGTTTGTGCTTCAACCTGCAAAGACCTCTGGTTTCTCAGCCCATATCAGTGTGCCTGCCTCAGGTGTGTCTAGCTCCACGCTGGGTTAGGACAGTATAGCTTTGAAAGCGTCACACTTGAACCAAACAGTGCCACGAGAGGCTGCTGCTGAGACAGGCAGCCCTGCTGTGTCTGTGTGTGTGTCTGAGAGGGCTCTAAAGACACTGATGGATTTATGTCCCCTTGCTAAGGGCAGTACACTGCTGAGAGCTCTCGCTCTTTGCTGGCTTGGAGGGGATTGTTGTTACAGCGCAATCTCATAACAAACAGGAGATCTACAGCCACCTCCTGTGAATGGGACTCTAAATCCTGCTGCATTCACCCACAAAGTCACCTTCCATAAAAGGCTGCAAATAGTCCTGTTCACATCCAACAGGAGCAGCATCAGCTGAAGGAAAACAGTAAAGAAACAGCACCAGGGCTCAACCAACAAACCCTCTCCAAGGTGTTAAGTCCAAAGATGCTGGATGTGGTCCGACTTTTTCTTCTTTTCTTTAAACTGTGTTAGTTTATTTTTGATTACAGCTCTTCCATGAAGCAGAGGAACTTCAGAGGTTTCTATAAAAGCTCTTCTAAAACCAACATTAGCTAATCCCACATCTCCTGAGAGCGCAGCCAATGACAGAATCATGCTCTTTGGTGAGTAGCTGGGCTGGCACTTGCAATGGCTCTTTTCCATGCAAAATTATGCAAGAACAGTGTGCTGTTTTCTTGGTGACACTCTGCCTATCCAACAAACAGGAGCATCTTCAGCCATCCACTCTGGAACACAACACTGCTGCCTGAAGAGCCACGAAAATCAAATCCCCTATTATCCAAAAAAATTGGATTGCAGTGTTACATATGAGCCTTGCAATGTTGGTGTGGAGCTCCTGTTGGTCTGGACAGTTGCCAAAAGACCAAAAGACCTACTTTTTTTTTTGAAAGAAAAAGTAGTAAAAGGCAAGAATGCTGGCGGTTCCTGGCTTGATGAAAGTCATTTGTGCTCCTCTCACAGCTAGCAGTAGCCTTGCACAAAGCCTGGCTGAATAATGGAATTACTCCACTTTCTGAGATTGCTCAATTAGCTCTTGGTTAAAACTGCTAACATTGAAACTTGATGAGAATAGCAGCTCTGAGGCAGTTTTAGATTCATTTCTTACTAAGCTAGAATGGCTTTTCCCTATAATGAACTCCCTTTCCGGGGTATAAAAGAATGCCCTTTATATTAGCTATGGTGCCTTCCCAGTAATAGATGCCTACAACACAAATGCATGGGAGGGTTCTCTGAATACAAATGTCACTTATGGACAACTCTCACACCTTGAGGCTGGAAATGCCACAAGACTGCTCTCTTTGCTTTATCCAAATTATCTGTGGTACAGTGAAAAACTGTTTTAAGCTCTCAATACTGACACTGGGCTCCTGAAGGCATTTGGCATGATTAGGAATTAATTGCTCAAAGCCCAATGTACTGGTTTGCAGGCAGGGATTTAGACCACTAGAAAAACCTCAGCCATTTGCCTGAGTTCCTTTGAAATTATCAACGCCACTTTGCAGCCTTGTTAAATGAAATTGCTGGCTTCATCTGGCAGCACAACGTCAGGCCAGACGTCGCAGCGCTGGACGGCACAAGCGGCACAAGATGCCTTTGGGATCTCTTGGCTCTCGCCTGTGTGGGTGGAAAATGTACCCTGCCTGGCCTGGAGCTCCTCACCCTCGTCTGTGGTTCATATGGAAGGGATAAAGTCAACACCTGCCCGTCCTACCATCCTCCATCCTGTCTTGATTCAAATGGCATCATTGGACTGAAGTGTCTGCGCTGCAGAGGACGCAGTCACTGCGGGCTGCGCCTCTTCATTAAAGGTTAATATGACTGCAGTCTGCTCCTTTTCATGCAAATTGGTGACAACCTTCAGACTCCTGGCACGGCGCTGAAGTGCCCCTCTGTGCCAAAACATCCCTGCTGTGGGCCAGGGATGAAAGCTTAGACCTGCATCCATGTGCTGGGCCACACAGGATGTGGAGGCACAACTTCAGCAGGGCTCCTCATTCTCAGCTCCAGTGTTCTCCACAATTTTCTCAGGACTATCACATTTTTGAGCCCAGGGCAGAGGACTTTACCCTCAGCATCATATACAGAGGGAAATCTCCATCCAGGAATGGCCCTCCTGTCTCAAGAAATCCCTTTTTTAATGGGCCCCAAGGAAACCCATGGAGTGCGGCTCGCTCAGCATGGGCACACAGCCTCATATAGATCCCCTTCTAGGAATGCCTCCAGTCCCTAGGGCTGCCTGGCACTGCCACACCAACTCCCACTTGTGCTGGGTGTCAGCACCAAAGTGACAGCAATGTTAAAAACCCTCCCTCCACCTCTTCATCTTTGTGGGGAAGACAATGCGAAAGAGTTTGCAATCCTTGTATCTCCAGGAGCTGTGCAGTTGGCAATCCCAGCCCTGCTTCCCACAGATTCGTGACAGATCCAGTTTGTCTTTCAAAGGAGCCACCACCTTACCAAGTTCTCATCTCTCAGAGGCAGTTATGATGGCAAGGGCCCTGCTCCCTCTGCTCTGCAGAGCCACAGGAAGGGATAAGGAGAGATCACTAATGCACAATGCTGTGCTCAACTAACAGGTCTCACAAGAGCAATGACCACCTGGGCTGGCAAGCCTTACCTCTGGGAATGCATTAGGATGCTCCCAAGCAAGGGTGCTGCCCAGCCACCCAGGACCAGAGCAGAGATCTGAGACCTGAGTTCTCTCCAGCCCATGGAATTCTTGGTGGGTCAATGAGCTCAGAGCCAGGCTGGGGTCGGGATGGGACAGAGGAGAGGGGACATACCCCACAGCCAGCACCCACAGCCAGACTGGCAGTCCACATTCCTGAGACGTGCAGTCTGATACGCCACTGGCTCCGAAAGCACAGCTTATGACAAGACACATAATATTAATGTCATCCAGAGTCTGGCTAAGAGGAGAATGGAAAGAATTCCTGAATGAATGCAGACAGCCCCTCTGCTGACGGGAAAGTCTCCAGCCCCACACATTAGGCCAGCACTGCCTGTTATCAGACTGCTTTTCCCATTGCAAGGAGGAAGCAGGAATGAAAGGCACTTTTCCTTGCCATTAAAAGTTTATGCAAGTGATTTATGGGTCAGAAAAATTAGCAAACCCATTGCTGAGTGCTCCATACAGCAGCATGTGTTATGTGGCTGCTGACCAGAAATGCCAAGACCCATTAGGTGGAAGCAAAGGGCAGCACGATGGAAAGTTAAAGATGCTTTTTGCAGATTTAATTAATTAGCCAGGTCTTTTCTCCATCCCCTGCAGCCTTCATTAATGCAATGTTGAAGTGAAGAAATATTAACAATTCAGACAACACATTAATATTAACACAACACCTGCAAAATGCAAATGTAAGTCCATTAGGTAAACATGATCTTAAGCCATTGAGGCAGAAATAATATTCTGACATTTCCTAGCACAAGTATCCTGCAGAGATACTATCCATCACTTATGCCCCATTATAAGCCATGGCCCCTGGTACATGGGGGGCTCCTCATCTGTTACTAGTCCCTGAAATGATGAGAAAAACTTACATTTGCATTAAGGCATTTGCCCGTCCCATATGGAAAGTGTCTTACTAAAGCCACGTCATGAACCAGAAAGATCAAAAGGGATTTTTAAAAGGATTTTATCTCTATGCCAGCAAGGGATGGAGATAAAACCTGAACTTGATAGCTTGTAAATATTAACCTACACTTGGGAATGCTCCAGAACATCAGCTTTCTATTATGGTGGTTTCATCTGAGACAAGTTTTCATTAAGGGAGAAACAAACAGTTAATCATCCGGAGAACTGATAGTGCCGCAGGGAGTCACAGACTGCTAGAACCAGCCTTCCTGTTCCACATCCCCCTCCAGCTGATGTTCTCCCAGACATTCCTGCTGAGGAGACATTCACACCCTGTGTGTGTTACACCCTTCAACCTTTGGATTTGCTTTTTCCCAGTTTACCTGGCATTAAAGAGTTGATTACTTCTGAAGCAGGAGAGGATCTGATGGACAAAGGGGGGAATACAGAATACTGGATGAACATTCCAGACTAGAAGCATACTCTGAGATGGTCAATGACTGGGAGAGCATACATCTACCAACCAGGATGTGACCCAGGGACACACAAGGAGTCTGCAGAAACTCATGAAGAGATGAACAACAAAAGGTAACAAAAAAAAAGTTTAAAATACCAAAAACATGGAAAGTAATCTACATAATCTGGCAGCCAGAGGCAGCAGTGGCATGACAACTCAACACACACCACTGATGTTCATGAAGTCAAAATCAGGCAGTGACTTGCTAAGTAATGCCCTCTTTTTCTGCACACTTCTGGTCCAAGCAATGCAGAATAACTTCAATGTTGGATTAGGTTGGCCTTTTCCAGTTGAGTTCTAGCAATCTCCAAGTTCAGCTTTCTCAGAGCCTCTCTGGGTGCCTGTTCCAGTTCTTACCCACGCTCACAAGTGTTGTTCGGGCTCATAGGAAGAGACCTCCAGGAGAAGCAATCACCCAGACTGGCCAGAGGAGGACTGCTAAAGGATCTGGCTGCAGATCAAGGGAATCAGAACAACCACTGGGACCACTGGTTCTGAGAAGATGCATGTCAGAAAAACACATGCAACTGAGCAAGCTCCCAAGGCCCCCAGCAGACAGCACCCAAAGGCAGCTGCTCCCTGGCCATGGGATACTCTGCTGGGGGTGCTGCTTTCCAGGCAGGGTCATGGAACAGGGCTCACAGCACTGCCCAGCACTGCTCTGATTCAGCCTCAGATTTGCAGTTGTAGCACTGAGTGTGGGCAGGTTAAGGGGAACAGTTGTATCAATACAGAGCCAGGGATCCAGCTGGCTCTGGCTGTATTATTCTTGGTCTGAAATGATTGCAAAGCACAACACATGAACCTTCTGGTTACCAGGACTTTCAAAGACATGGAAACCCGAGGGGGAGGGGAGCAAGGTACGGGGGACACTGACAGCACATCGGGGTTAAAACAACCAATAAAGGTTGGCAGGGAGATGAAAGGGAAATGCGCAACACAGAATTTGGGGGTAATGTTTTCTAAATATGCTACTGAAATACTCTGGATAACTTCTGCTTTCAAGCAGCCTCTTGGCAGATTAAAATGTCCCAGAAGGTTTTATATCCAGCTCCTACGATCTTAAACTAAATATTAGGTGAGAAAAACATGCTTCTAAGGAAAAGTCAAACATAGCCCTGAGTGAAAAACAATGATCAGGAGAATGAATGTATTGGGTTTGTTGAATATACAACCAACATCAGTTTTCTTGCCCAAAAAATAAAGCCAAGGGAATAAAATGCAGAGATGAGCAGAATGGAAAAGCTGCAGGAAATTCAGGCAGCCTCCCCCCACCCCACGTATTTCCCCAGGCAGAACTCTTACCCTGCCTGGCCTCAGCCGGCAGGCTTGGAGCTTTGCCTTGAATTCCTAAGAGAGCCTTATCCCCTCTGCAGCAGGACAGGCTCAAGGTACAATGGGTCTTTTCCATCTGTAACTTCTCTCCCTTGACTTTTATGTGCATCGATTCAAAAGCTGTTTGATTTACTGATGCAGGGGCTGTGAAGAATCTGGTTTGGTCTAAGGACAGCCTGAGGTTAAAGGCAGCAATGCAATTTCACCACCCTGTCCATTACAAGAAAATGTTCAGATATGGATTTATAGTCACGTTCCAGCGAGCCCACACATCGCGGCAGGCTGAAATTAGCATCATTTACGCAACGGGATTGAGGAAACACAGATAAACATCCCACTGGAGCTGGACACCCCACGGAGAAAGCTGAGCAGTGTGGGAGTGGGTCCCGAACGGCAGCTTGGAGGGTGTGTGGCTGTGAGAGTGACAGAGAGCTGTTTGTCTCCAGATGGAGCTACTTCCAGCCAGATGGCAGATGAGGATAGATGAGGCAGTTTCAATGAGACCATAACAGGTGAGGATGAGTGGCATGGGACCTATCACTGTAAGGAGTCAGAATTGTATCCTTCAAGTCCAGAGATGGATATGATGACTCTCCAGAGCTGGATGAGCAAGAAAGGACTTCGTTTCATACCCTGGTTCCTCTACTGAGATTATATAGAAGTGAGAACAAGCTCTCTTGACGCCAAGGTCTGCAAAACCTCACAGACTGCTGGGTGAATTTAGCAAATATCTCCATCCTTGGTTGTCACAGTCAGAACCTGGTTACTCCAGCTAATTCCTCCATTGAGTTTTATGGATCCCTCTGCTGCATCTAAGAACAGAGAAACCAAAGCTAAATCCACAAAGATACCCTGAAACTGCCCCTTTGGGCCAGGGTTTTACTAGATGAAGGGACCTTGGTTAAAATTAAGACCAAGGTGTGATGAAGAAGAACTCTAGAAATGTTACCTTCCAACTCTGAAGAGTTCAGCAGCACACATCAACCTCCTGAAAAAATCTACCATCACCAGAAATCAGACACACAGATCTGTCAGCACATTTGTGCTGCTGAAACTGATGGATCTCAGCACTAGATTGTGGTAAGATTTGCAACACTGTCATCTTGCAAAGCCTTGGCAGTGCCTTTTAATCCTTAGAAAAAGAGCACTTCAGGCGTCAGTTCTTGACTTTGCATTTGAATGCTGCAAAGCCCGAAACGTCTCTTGGAGCACAGGGCATATCCTAAGATGCCCTGGAGCTTTCTTGTCCTACAGACATTGAGTAGTAATCTCCAAATGACAAAACAGAAATAAAACCATATATCCTCATGCTTTGGTGAGCCTCCAGTCCAAGCCTGACAGATACCTGGCTCTGGGTGCTGCGTCTCTCAGACTGCTTAACCCTTGAATAAACAGGGGAAATGTACATTTAGAAGAAGCCTGGCTTTATCCCTTTCCCCNTGAGCAAAAAAACCCCAAATTCTTCAGTGACCCCAGGCCTGGAGCCAGGTATTGACCTGCTTGTTCTTCTTGTTTCTTCCCTCATAATTTCCTGTAACTCGAAGAATAGGGAGGACATTGCCTGTTCTCCTGATCCCTTCATCCTGATCCAGTCATCCCAAAGCCTTGAAATATCTCTTGAATGTTCTTAGACTTCTTGTTGCAGCATCATTGCTGCCTACCTGAAAAATCAATAATGGATAATATCTGAGGGCCATACCAGGGTGGGAAGTTTTTACTTTTTTAACCTGGCCCCAGGGAGGCAGCAGACTTCCCTCAGGAGTGGGTCCAACCTATGTACTGGGCCTTCAGCTCTCTACCAAGGGTTATTCAATAACATCCAAGTAAAAACTTTGAGAGCTTCCTCCAACTGATCAACCTGTTAAATCTGGACAGCTGAGAAGGACAGTGAAGCTCCATCAGATGCCCTTCACTGACCAGTTTCTGCAGGGGACAAACCCACTTAGAACCACTGCTGGCAGCAGTAATGTGACTGTGCCGAGAGGTGTTAAGAGAAAGGGGACACACAGTAGTTAAAACAGGCAATCCAAGTACCTGGAAAAAGGGCAGGGATTATGAGAATCTGGTAACCCACCAGAGGGGATACAAAATAGCTAAAATAGACAATCCAAGTATCTGGAAAAGGACAGGGATTACAAGAGTCTGGTAACCCACCACAGGGGATACAACAGCTTCTGTTACTGCCCACATTTCATGTGCTCACTGCTGTCTGGACATGACAGACACCAGCAGCTTCTGTGAGTGCTTGTGGGAGCGTGTCCCTCCACAGCAAGGGAGGCACCAACCCTATTTCAGCCTGGGCTTGCTCCATATCACGCCAAGACAGATCCCATATGGAAAGGAAACTGTTTGGGAGTGATGCATGGATGGGCTGAACGTCAAAGCATGGGAAATATAGCTTAGGGTACGTGCAATCCAAGCACATTATACCCTCTTTGAAACTCACTCTTCCATTGTTATTTAACATCCTGCAGGTTTCAGCCAGAGACTCCTATCCGCGCCCCAAACTGGCCTGGGTATGGCTTGGGAAGAAGAAAAGGAGCTTGAAATGAACTGTGGAAAGATTTAAGTGCTCTAACTGCTGCTTTCCAATACAATTTTCCACTTGGGGCAGGGGAAGGGAAGGAGAAAAGCCTGACAGTAGTTTAGAGCCAGTCACAATTGTGACAGGTTCTTCTTTTCCATTTCCAACCAGCTCACAGGCAGAAGGAGCATTTTAACTTCCATTAATTATCACAGCCTTGTTCCAGCCCAGGGTTTCAGAGCAGCAGTGGCAAACTCTAAGGACCTGTTAGGAGCAGGTCCTGCCTCAAATTGTGCTAAACAGCTCAGTGCAATAAAACTCTGTAATTCATGGAACCAAGAGCTACTGCAACTCTTCCTAGAGCACCTCAGTTTGCAGCTAAGGGCATCTCCTGTAGGCAGCACCAGTTCTGTCAGAGAAGAGGATCACACAATTTCTTGCACTCCAGACTCTGAGAACAGGTTATCAGCCATTTAACAGATGGATCTCTTGCACACCCAAGCTGTACACACAGAAAAAAAGGAGATTAACAGGGGAGTACATCACTTCTGCGTCCTCCCCGGCTACCAGAGACTCCTGTTGTAACTCTGCCACCACGCGAAGTTTATTGCATTTATCAGTACTGATCACTGGATGTGCAGCTTCAAAGTGTGCACGTGGTGTTTAGGGAGATGCAGACAGCTCAAACACACAACCCTCACACAACTGGGGCAAAACTATTATGAAATATTGCTATGTGGTTTCTCCCACTTTTTGGCTTCATTATAAACTACCAATGAGTATTATTTTAAAATAGCTGTAACTGAGATGTGCCTGCGGAGAGACTAAGATGCCCTAGCTCAGCATTTCAGCCCATGCTGCCTCATGTCTGTCCTGCTCCTCTGCCAACTGGGCTGATCCACCCTCAGCTGGTCTCCCCTGCTGAGACCCAGACCCAGTCCCTGCTTCCACCCACTCTCAGCATCCAGCTGCAGGCACCATCCCCTCATGCTCACTGATGACAAGATGTGTCATTCTCCCTTCCTCAGGTGATACCAAACCTTTCCAGAGCTGCCCCCTCAGACACTCATGGCTTGCAAACTACTCACAGGTACTTCTGGCACTGAGTAATGAAAGGAGGGAGATGCTGCTGCTGCTTGATGCAGCCAGACCTGCTTCTCAGGGACCCCACAGTCACCCCAGCAGATGCTGGTGAGCTGTCCTGGGATTCAGGTGCTTTGTGGCTCTGAGTGGAAAAGGAGCCCAGCTACAAGAATTGTTTCCCTGCCTGCACCACCTGGAACAGCTGATGGCTCCAGTTGTGGCAAACTGACTAGTCTGGAGCAGGTGAGGAGCAAGGCAGTGGGCCTGTGCTGCATGGACACATCCAGAAGAAGGAAGAAGGACTGACTGTGAATTCAAATTTAGAGCGACTGGGACAGACTGTGCGAGGATGCTGAGGTTCACACAGCAGCTCCACATTCAGCTCTGAGTCACACAGGAACCAGCCTGGGGAGCAATTACGGGTGTCCCAATGCTCTTGAGCTGCAACAAAAGAATGGCAAGGAGTTTCTCATCAAAACCCCTTGAAATCTTTATCTTGCCCACTTAGGCTTGGGAGGATACTTCCTTCTTAGACAAGTGAAGCCTCAGCAGAGCATCTGGGATGCCGGAGAGGAAGTGTCCAGTGACGTGAATCAGGGGTGAGCAGCAGCCACTGCAGCACAGCAGCAATGACAACCCTGACAATATCACCCCATTCCCATGCCAGCACTTAGGACTGCAGGAACTACACTCCCTTAGGAACAAGCTGTTCCCCTAATTCAGTCCTCCTGACTCCTCTGTTAAAAGATTTTCCTGAAGATGTGTAGGGCTTTGGCTAGCCAACTGCACTTTTACACCTGACTTCAGCCCTCTAGCTGCCAGTGCATCACCCCCTGCAAGCCCAGCCTGGGCTACTGAGAGCGACAAGGCAAGAGGAAATCCATGAACCACAGTGTGCTCCCAAATCAGGTTCGCAGCATTAACGAGCTTCCCACACTTAAATCCTCCTCCCTGCATCCTCACACACAGATGAGCTTTTTATTCTAGGAACCCCAGACACTATTCTAGGACTGAAAGGGAATTACATTACAGCAAGCACACGCCCAGTTGTTCATTTTGTATGTGCTGACAGTCTCGTTTTGACTCTACTTTCTACGTTTAAGGTGTTAATGGGAACCTTGATGCAATTCAGAGGGAATGTGCACAGATAGAAGACAGATGCATGAGTCTAAAACCTGGCTCACAGATTTCATATCAAGTGCTGGATTTGTTTATATCCATATGATACAATCTCCATAAAAGCAATCAACCACCACCAAAAGGAGATGTTTCAATATCTGCACAGCCTTCTCACACTAGGCATTAGGTTTGCTTTTATGATGCAGAATAATATAATGGATTTCTTCCACAAGTTCCCAAATATTGTTATTAAGCGTTGCTTCTCTAATAAAATATGCTGCAGCATACAGCAGTACATGATGTGGCATTTACACAAGTCTTTTCTCCATATAGGACTTGCTGGCTTTTAAACAAATCTGTCTCTTCTATACACTACAGAAGCACAAGATGAGTAATTATGTTCTCTGCTTAATAATGTTTTTGCACTGCCCAATTTAACAGCTAATCTCCACAAACCTCTGAGATAGTCCCCCAGCAGCTACATTTGCATGTTGTAATCAAGTCTTGCTATTAAATCATACTTTGCAACAATAGCTGAGCTGTCAATGACAAGCAGCAGCTCTCGGCTCTTGCACTGGCACCATGCAGGCGAAAGCCCTGGACAAACATGCACAAAGCTTCACTCCTCTGCCAGCTAGGAGAGCATCCCTTTGCACTTTTGGGAGCTTGGAAATGCCTACACCCATGACGGATCTCAGGACAAGCATCCTTTGTCTTGCTCTGCTCTCTGGTCAGTCAGCTTGCAAGCTGTTTTCTCCAGGCCTGCCTGCTGCTCTCTGCAGTGATTCAAAGCCAAACTGTTTGTCTGTGGTGCTCTGTTGTACTTCTCTGACTGCTTTTTATGGTGTCCTTAAAAACTGAGCACACTGGGTGCAAGAGAGAGATCCCTTTGTGGCAAAGGTCCTGCCTTTGGCTGCATGGGCAGAACACCTTGTGGAGCCATGCTGTGATCAGAGCACTGCACCCTTCAGGGTTAACCACGCTCCTTGAAAATGCCCTGCCCGATTTTCCAGTTTCTTTGCTGTCCTTGTTGATCACAGTGCAGCAAGAAGATGTGGCTGAGAGAGAGGGCTGACCAGCACCAGCTCATTTAAGTGTCCCTGTTAGTGTCATTACAGTTTGGCTGTGGAGCCCTAAATAGCTGGTGTGACACACAGCATTGAACAGATATTTGATCTTCCTCCACTGGCTTTGACTAGGGACTGATCCCCTGCTCTGCACTTCTCATTTGCCCTCCCAAAACCTCATCCCCAAAGAGACCCACATAAACTCCGGCTTAGCTCAGCACCATATTCCTGCTCCTGTACATTCACTGAAGCAACGTGTCCCTACTCCTCTGCTTTCCCACAACCTCAGTTTTCTCTCTGTGACTGTAAATATCTGAGTGACCCAAGTGCATCTGTCAAAGAACAGCACCAAGAGGCAATTCCTATGAATTTCCTGTGGCAAACACCACTGCACTGGTCCAGGCTGTTACTGGTGCCAAAAACTTGCTCTGAACCCGATTCTGACTCTCTGCAAAATGCTGCAAGTGTGCAATAAATAGCAGAGCCCTTTTGAATCCTGCCTTTTACAGTAGCCTTACCAGAGGCAGAGTTTCAACACAGCAATGTGGATCAGCCCCAGCTCAGCCACATTGATGATGTCTTCCTGTCCTAATGATTCTTCCTACACATTAGCACAACATTTATTTCTACCTTGCCCTGTGCTTCCCATTTATCCAGAAATCTGACAAGGTGTCCTTCCTTTTAACATGGAAACACAGGGAAAGGAGAATTTCTTACTGGAATTGGATCACTCTGTGAAAGTAGACAGATCAATCTAGATACAATCTGTCTCACTAGTTGTTGGAGGCTGGAACTGACCTGGGGCTGGCCTGGCTGGGAGTGAGCATGTGAGCACAGGCAGCCTGCTCCCAGCTTCTCCTGCTTTATGCTGCAAACAAGTCACACCAGACTTCTTTGTGCATGGTGGACCCCGTCTGCTCCCCTGTTACCTGGACACTTGCGCCCAGCCACAGGTTGCCACGTGGTGCCTGTCAGCAAGATTGCAAATGAGCACTGAGCTTACATAAAGCATAAAAAACTCATTAATGATTAGATGACTTCTCCGCTCCTCCCTTTAGGTCCTATTTTACTACAAAGTCCTTCCCAGGAGTACTTCCAGAGGGGCTAAGACAGTGTGGTTTTTCTTGAAAGCCAGGATAACTGCATGTGTAGCTGATCACTAAATTGATTATGCTGAGATGAGCAGGGTTTGCATCAACTCTTACTACATCAGACTGTTTAACCTGGACTGTCTCAGCAAAATGAGATTATGCCAGAGATGCAAAATGTACAAGAGCTCTGCCAGGGCTGGTTTTCACCACGGGGATGGTGCGATGAACAGTCGAGATGTTGGTCTCTGCTCAGCTTAGTGGAGATAGAAAGAAATATCTATGGCCAGCCCAGAGGCAGGCAAGAGCTCTGCTGTAGCAGGCAGGAGTGAGCAGTGATCTGACCAGCGAGAGATGGTCAGGAACAGTTAATCACTGCTGTGTTCAAATGTCAAAGTTACCAGAGGAGCTGGAGGGCAGAGAGCAAGGAAAGGAGGAGGGGAAGTGGGGGAATCCTGTGTTGCTCAGCTCACCAGGCCAGTGCCCAGAGCAGTGTGGCTCTGCAGAAGCAGCAAAGCCAGACAAGACCAAGCCAACCTAAAACCCAGGCTGGGCTCTGTACCTGCCTGTACCAGCCAAATGCCACGTGCAGGTAATCATGCCCACAGCAGCAGAGCTTTGCTGTAATTTAGAGTTGAGCGGCAATGATAAAAGTTCACTCTTCTCTATTCCCTTCTGTTTGATGATGGCAAAGTGCTTTTCAAATGCTAATAAAAAAGTCCCTAAGGATTTTTGCTCTTTTTTGCTCTATGGATGGTGGTGGAGCAGAAACAGATTACGTGACTTGCCAGAGACCGTGCAAGGAACCGCCTCTGAGGTGGGAACTGACCATGAAGCTCCTACCCTATGTGTGGTAAGCTGGTGAGGGGTCCAGTGGGATCATCAGAGAACAGGACATTCCCAGAGGCAGAAAAAGCTTGCAGAACATCTTGGTGAATAATGAGGCTGCTCATTTAAGAGTGCTGCATTTCAGATGAGACAGGTGAAGGACACAAAATTTAAGATGTTCAAAGCTGATCTGAGGAATTTCAAACCATCTTCCATTAAAATTAATGGAAACATTAATGCAAAGTACTCTCAGATCCTCAAGCATGTTCTTTTCAAGCAAGATCTTTCCATTAACTTGAAAGGAAGTTGTGCCCAAATCCTCTTACATCGCTGGGAACGTCTGAGATAGGCAAAGTCAGGTTACAAATCCATTAGGCTCCAGACTGACTAATGCATGGCCAATCGAAAGAGGTGAAAGTGCTAAGCTGTAAGAGGAAGCCCACTCGGGGTGACCTTGAGTGAGGAGCTGAAAACACAAAACATGCGTGTGACTTGGAGTTCCTTTTTTTGATGGAGAAGTAGGGAGGTGTGGAGGGAGTGGAGTCCATTGCCAGACTGATTTAGCTACTCTGAACTGTGGAAAAAAAGCATTGGAAAAGCAGCAAGACCAAGAACAATGAACAGCACTAGCTGGAAAAATAGAACTGTGACCTTAGCTGCTCAGGAGAGATAGTTCCACTCTCACCCCCGAATTTGTGAGGACATAATTTTGATAAGGTCCATGGAATGCCCAACTCAGCAGAGTACATGTAGAGAGGAGTGGTGTCAGTGCAAAGCTGGTCTTTTACATTAACACAGAGCAATGTGTCAGGAATTTAAGACTGAGAAGATTATTTCACCAGCTGATACCCTGTGCCTGGAGGCCTTGAGGTAGCTACTACTCTGTTAAAAAAAAAATTGTAGGGTCTAAAACACATTCCAGAAGTGCATTTGTCCTTGAAAGAGAATACCCTGTTCTTCTCTTGGCACAATTTCCCAGTTAATCTCTCTTGCCTTTCAAATGCATGCTTTATTTCTAATCTGAACACTTAAGCTTTCAGCCAGTAGCTCTTTATGAGAGAGCAATCCCAGCTGGCTGACAATCCAGCCGGTTACTCCAGCTCACACTGCTGATGCCCTGGGGAACCGAGGTCCTTAGTGCTGCACAGACCGTAGAGGTCCTGCCTGAGGCAAACTGAAACCCTCACTCCCTCTGGGCAGACAGCACAGATCCAACAGCAGGATGTGAGCAGGGAGGCAGGTTTATCCCCAAGCAGAGCATCCCTCATCACAGCCAGCTCCAAGTACTCAGGATTCCCTTCATCACCTTCGGTCTTACCCCACTGTCTGTCCCTGCAAGCAACTCTCCATCCTTAGTTTGTACCCAAAGCACCTCCTGACAAAGCAAAAGAAGGCGGCGCATCCTCTCACCTACTGACCCAGCACTCCCTGCTTGTAGCATCCCAGGGTGGCCAGCAAAACCTGCTACTGGCAGAGAAGTCACTCTGCACTATGCCTATACGTTCAAGGACACAAAGCCAAAACAAAGACTCCTTTTCCCTATTTGTTAAGAAAAAGGTATGCCTAGAAATCCTGCTGGGAGAGGGATAGCTAGGGGAGTCTGGTGATTTTTCTAGCCAGATCCCAGCCCAGGACAGGGCCTTCCTTGACACAAAATCAATTCAGCAGCTTGGGTTCATGATGAAATTGAGAGGTGCTTCTTGCGGAGGGACGATTATTCATTCTTTCTCACGTCAGATCTGTCCTCTCCCATGGTTGTAAGGGCTAATCACAGACTCATCTAATTTAGGGCTGCTAAGAAACCCACATCCACAGGTTAGCAATTCTAGTCCAGATATAGCTCACTGCCTTGGGCATTAGTCAGACACACATAGGCCCGGGAAATGGGGCTGAAATGCTGCTGACGGCTTTCAAACATATTGTTAAACAAATGGATATGTAAACAGATCTCTGGGATGACACATGGAGACAGCATCTCTGACTCAATTACAACTGCAGCTGATTTTCTCACCTACCTGACTGCCACCAAATATCCAGACACCTAACACTGACAACAAGGAGGTTTTACAGCTCCTTCCCGAGTGAAGCAAGAAAGATGACAAACCCCTTTGATTCAGTCTAGGGAGAGAAGAGAGGTCCCGCACTCACTGGGATTTAAGAGCCCAGTCCTTCCTGCTTCTTGTGGGTGGGAGTACACACTGACTGCTCTGGAGCCCTCCTGAGGATTTAAAGAGAGCTACTGGTCACTGTGGGATACTATGTAAGTCACCAAAGAAAGCTTCAAACATTTGCTTGGAAGGGATAAGGTTATGTTCAAATCCCATCTGCCTGCTCAAGGAGAAGGTGGGTTTCCTTGATCACCTTTTCCGTTTGCATCTCCCTCATTGCACTGACACTCGAAGGATTTGGCAATTACTATTTCTACAGCTCTGATGGACTGGAAACCTATTATTAAGCAGCAGGGTGGCAGGAGGAGGCAGGTCTGTGTCAAGAAAAGCAGCTACGTAATACCTGGGCAGAGCCTTTTGCAAGAGTCCTTTTTCCCCACCAAGGAATGGCCATAGGGGCCCCTCTGGAAGGAAATAACAACTCTCTGCTCCCCAAAGTCTCAAGTGACAAAGGCTATTTTGCAGCTTATGTCCCGACAGCCTTTGGAGGTGCAAGACAGAAAACCGAGCTCATGCCTTAGGCAGGAGGATTACTTATCTTTTGAAGTTTTAAAGGTCAACCTCCTGACTTATTCTCCTGGACAATTTACCCTTCACTGAACCAATGCCAAAACCAGGAGGACTGGTTTATCTCCATGTACAGTGACAGAATAATTCACCAGCCTTGCCTGGCCAACTCCAACGCTTACCCTTTGGCAGGTGAAGGGTGCATTTGGCAGGTGAAGGGAGTACTTGGGTAAAGTTTAGTGTCAACAGTGAAACAAAAAACAAGACATGATATCAAAAGAAAAATTCCAGTGTGCTTTTTTTCCCCCCTGGTAATTGCATAATTTTACTTTGTTCTGAAACTTAACAAAGCATTTCGTAAGTTTCAGGTGAGTAACTGCTGCAAGAAAGCATCTGTCCAAGCCTGTGATGTCAAGGGATATGTACGTGGGGATTTCCCCCATGAAATTCCAGTCTACCAGACAAAACAAACAGGAGAAGATGCCACTTGCAGAGACTTCCCTGGCCTTGCTGGCTGGAGTGGGGCAGAGCATGATCACTAACTGGGAAATCAGATGCCATCAGGGAGCTCCTTTACACCAACACAAGCAGTGCTGCTCCACTGGGATGTGTGCCATGAAACAACCACGTAATGAGGCAGGTCAGGCACACAGGGACTGTGTGAGCTGTGCAGCAGCTCCTTGTGCAAACAACCCACTATGCAAGCCTCAATTTCTCAAAAGGAACAAAACACCTTGCGGTAGACCTGCCAGCTCACTGCAGAACAACCAGGTCCATGCTAAAGTCCAACACAGGAGCTGTACACCTGGGAAGTATCTCTGAAAACAAATCAGCAGCTGTGTCAGCTGCTTTACATATTTTCTTCCTAGCACTGCCAGTCAACAGCTCCTCTAGCAAATAAGAATAAACTCCAAACAATTCTGCTTTGCTCTTTTTCAGAAAAATAAACCCTCCCAAACCTCCACCCAAACTCTGTTTATACCAAACCTGCTGCAGTCCGGAACGGGAGCAATAAATGGAGTGAGCTAATGTGTTAGTGACAAATAACCCGTTCAAACAATTCCAGCATAATTATAGGTTGGCTCTCTTGATGTAACATTGGGTACATCACTGCAGATATTACATTCACCTTATGAAAAGATTGCACAGAGGAGCTCGGTTGGTAACCCAAACAGCATTATGTATCATGAGCCTGTCAGCATCAGGAGTGCATGCACCCTGGCATTTGAAGTCCTGGTGTTTTAAGTGATAATCCAATGTACCAGACATCATTGATCTCTATATAAAAGGGGGCACCACTTTTCCTTTCAACTGGAGCTATTTTTCACTTCTCATTCTGAAGAGTTGTGTGGTGCTGCCCGCAAGTGGCTACAACTGCACAGCAGCTCGATCTGCAGCACTCCGGGTCCCCAGAGAGAAAAAGTGATCAATACTCCCAACGCCGCTTCTTAAAGAGGTCTCTAAGTGCTTCCACGCGAGACGCTGCTCCTCTGGGTTTTGAAATTACTCTGAAGAGAACATGAAAGCCCCCATTGCAAATTCATAATCCTGACACAAACTGCAGCTGCAGCACAGAATTCAAATTAAATTCATTGGCGAGCTGCAAGCTGGTCTATCGGCAAAGGCGGAATCTGGGATGTGGGGAAGGGACCTAAAAAACAGACCAAAACCTGGACACTGAGGGAGCAGGAAAACCACATTAGAGAAGTACCAGCTGGGGACAAGGAAGCGTCATGCTTGACAGGGATTCACACCTCCCCAGTGTGTCTGGGATGGCAGAGAGCCTGAGCACTGCATCATCTGAGAAAGGTGGCAGTAATCAGAGAGTCTTGGGAGAGAAGACAAAGGCATTTGAAGGGTCAGATTTGCTGTGGGTAGGTGGGCAGAGCCTAAGAGGTCTCCAGAGAAGTGTCTGGATAGTGATGGTGAGTGCAGAGAACAGATTGCGTTCTCTATTTTTCAGATACAGCCAAAAGACACTGGACTTCTTGCAATTAATTTCTTCCAGAGGGATCTCGAATTGGCTTTGGCTCTTCTTGCACACAGGATGGAAGAAGGCTTTCATGCTGATCTGTAACCTTTATGGATCTCATCCTTCCTGCTGCCTGGCAGCCCACAAGAGCAGGACCAGTCACGCTGGGCAGGCTTGGCTTCAGAGTGGGCAGCTGGCACTTCCTCAGCACAGCCTGTATCACATTCCTGGAGCAGGGACTGGTGAGTGCATGTTGTAAGACAGGATTCATGAGCCATGGTGGATGTAAACGAACTTGATGTTCTCTTACTGCCTGGCTGGGTTTTGCAATTCGATCCTGTGCAGGATCAGAGAAATCCAGCCTGTGTCAGGAGGCAGTGACAGAAAGCCAGTCCCACTGTCAACACCTGATGGATGCCATGTCAACACCTGACGGGACGTCTGGCGGGGCTGTCCCCTCCTGGATGTCACCGCTCTAGGGCCATTTGAAGGTTGACAGTAATGCTCCTGCTCCAAGTGTCACCCAGCACCCATCACTGTCTGTCCTGTGTCACAGCACAGTGCTGTCCCCTCACAGGACATCGTCCCACAGAGCTCTGAGCACCAGCCTGGGGCTCTGTCCATTACACTGACTGATCTCCATTAGGGAGATTTTAAGCAACACGGCTTAAAAATGAGAAATGAGACTGCTTGCTTCTGTCAGGTCAAACTGCTTCCTCTAGGGCCAGGAAGGACTGACAGGCTTGGAAGGACTGGCAGCCCAGGGGATGAAAATGCCTAGGTCTGAGCAGGAGGAAGAGGAGAAGTGATGTCCTCTGGTCTCACCCCTGTGACCGTAGAGGCAGTGACAGCCTCACTTCTCCATACAGCTCCAAGTTGCCACTGGGACTATCAAGTGCCATTGGATACCTATCTATTATAGCAGGGGTTGGAAGGGTAGGGTGAGCAGCTGGATGCTCAGCGCCTCTTTTGCTCTCAATACAAGGCTTCTGAGACTTCAAAGGTTCCGCTGAGTCCAGTCCACCCAAAGTGCTCGGCACCCAGGGCACAAGAGTGGAGAGGGCAAGTGCTGTGCCCATGACTGTTCCTGCAGGCAGGCAGGTAACAGAAAACTGGCAGGAGCAGCAACATTTCCTTGGAAGGGTTTTATCATTTTAAAGGGAACAAATTCCAATTGACTGCTCTTGTAAGAGCCTGCATGGTACTTGCACTTCTAGCCCAAGCAATAGAAATTTTAATTGCTCTGGTAATTACACTTTCAGCAATGCTGCAGTCCTTTGTTCTCCAAGTGGGAGACCAATATCCGCTGTTCTCCGGTGGCCCCGTCTGGCTGCAGCTTGGAACAGCATTTGCCACTTGGAATGGAAGGGACATTCCTTCAGTGATCACGGTGACACCAAGCCTTGACATGCACAGCCTGGCTCACGCAGATCTCTGAGGCACTGAGCGCATTCCCCAGGTCAGAATGGGTTTCTGCCAGCCAGAATCACCTCAGCTTCCTCCTGTTAAAGCTGCTGCTCAAGAACTTCACACACCTGCACTCCTGCCATAAGTCTTTCCCTGGAGTAGGTCTCAGGTCTGGTGCTTTGCTGAGGGCACTGGACTCTGGGGTGCACATTTCCAGTCTTTCCCATTCATGAGCTTGCAGCGTGTCAGCAGTATTTCTTCTCTGGCCTATAAATGGTTCCAAAATACAGTGGAGACACCAAGGTTATGTTGCTTTAGCTTCTGCCTATGTCTTTAGGAGGCAGAAGAGCTGTTACCCCCTGAGTCCTGATAGGTACTGTCAAAGCCTGACTACACCTGGGAAAACACAAGCCCTACAAGTTACCCTGGAAAATTACTATAAGGAAAAACTATTGTGACAAATACCACATTACTGTATGGACATCAGATTAACCCTATGACAGGCCCAGGACTTGAGAAGAACAGCCTCTGCTTGGCTGAGCAGGAGCCACATCTAGTGCTTCCCAACACTAAACAAATTTAAAGTTCTTGTTGCCAACAAAGCTGCAGCGCATATGAGCTGCTCCAAAATTACCCAGGGTGCAACCAGAACCAAGCACACGTTCGGCTCAAGGGCATTTTACCTGCAAGAATGCGTCAGCTGTAGCTCAGACCTTCACGCTTCAGTTCACCAGCCAAGGACTGTTAGAAGTGCTGGGCGGCACACACGGAGTTTAGGGGGATAAGCACGTGTGCAAACTTAGCAAGGCTCTCCCTGGGAAATGGGATCCTGCTCTCTCCAGGGTGGTCAAGCAAGCTATAAAATACGAAGTAAGGGGGCCTGCATGGAGGTGTAATTGCTGTTTGGGTCTGTCAAGCACAGACAAAGTCTGGGCTTACTTGCAATTACACTCATCCTGCCCGCACTGTATTCTTCCAAGCCGTGATCCCGACTGGCACGGCCCAGGGTGGCTCAGCTCCCATGCTTGCCAGGAATGCAGGACACAGCCATACATCTCTCCATCAACAGCTGCTAACATGACACAGCTACTTTGTCACACACTGGGCCTCTCACAGCTAAAAGCAAGGTTTCCAAGCACAACTGCTACTGGCCTTAGCACTTAAACAAAATAGCTCCACTCGTGTCCCTGGAGTTTCCTCAAACAATGGCAGAAAACACCCACTGGAGCCTGGGGAGAGGAGGGTCTGTGGCAGAAAAAGCACAGCTGCTGATTTTTGAGATACACACCACACAATTAGAAACACTGGTCTATAAACATCCTTAACAAAGCCCAGCAGGGCTGGGGGTTTCTTTTCCTTGCTGTCCATAGTGTGCCACTGCCTTTAAAACCCTCAAAAACAAATGCTCTTCCCACATTGATATTATGCTTTGGCGCTGAACTGCACGTTGCCCTGTGAGCTTTGTGGTGCTGGAGGTACTAACAAGGCTCTGGGGCTGGGATACTTGGGATGGGACCATGTACCACGTACTAATCACCCACCCACAGGCAGGAAGGAGTCTGCCACAAATGATCCCCTTCTTGTTTAAATATTAAGATTTCTCAGCTAAGACAGTGGACTGTGCATTTGCAGATGTCCCTCTTCCTTGCTGGGACTGCTCTTGTTGGTGTTTCTGAGCAGTTCTAATTACAGACTGTTCTGTTCATTGACAATTTCATATACTCTCCTTTTTTAGGTTAACTTGAATAACTGGCAAGAAGCAGAACTACATGGGTGGAGTAACAGGCCATGGATTTATGACATGCTGGTATTCAGGGCGAACACAGAAATATCCTGAACTCTGCTGCTGCTGTCAATTTGATAATGAGAATGTGATTTGAAATAAAAACATCTTGGGTGCCAATTCACTACAGCAGCTAGTAAAAATAGGCAGAATACCTAGAAATAGAGGACTCTGTGCTCCAAACACATCCAAAGCTTGAATATCATGTAGTATCTTACAAAAACAGAGCACGTGGCTGCACTGGGGCTACAGTACCACAAAGGCCACTCAGTGAACCCAAGCATGAGCTTTAGCAGAGAGAACGGGGTGCTGTGTGGGTCTGGCTAAGCACAGGTGAGGGCTCTCCTTTCAAGTGCTCTGCAGCCTTTGGGTGCTTTCCCCCAGACCATGCTCCCAGAGTCACTCCAGCACCATCAATGCAGGGTGTGAGTTGCAAACATCCCTGGGCAAAGCCTGGGTGAGCTCTGTCAGAGCCTGAGGTACCCAAGAGCAGGCCTTTTAGACAAATAAAAGCAGCTTTTAAAAGCTAGAGAAAAAAAAGGGGGCTGCAGGGCCTCGTGCATTTTAAAGAATCTGGCCTTTGCAGGAGCTGTTCCCAGTTTCAGGTCAAGCCTGAGGCCTTCTTTAATCTACTTTTAAGTGGTACAAGCAGTTGTGATCCCTTTGCCAGAAGGCAGGGCAGCCTCCTTTCACTGCACCTTCCCGTGTTTGCTGTGTGTAATCTTCCATAGGACTTACTTGTTGCTGTCCCGGTACTGATAGATATAACAGCCCTGAGGCATCCCACTCTCCTGGTCCAAGGTAAACGAGAGCTTCATCTGCACAGAGGAGAAGGGGTGTGGGACAATGAAAAGAGAGAGAGAGAGAAAAAAAAAAGCAACATTTTAGGCTCTCAGTCATTACAGCAACTTCAAGCGAGGCTTGTGGGAGAAAGCTTAACTCACCAAGGCTGACACGCAAACACCATGGCCTGGAACATACTGTGGGGTTCCAAACCTCAGGGAAAAGTCACATGCGTTGCAGAAACCTCTTGCTTTTTCCACCCTTTGTTACTATAAAGTGTTCGTGGTTCCTTTGAAATGCACGGGTCGTAACAGCTCACCCCTCCAAACCCACCCACACACACCACCCTTCACCAAAGCGACTGCGGTTCCCCTCAGACACTAAAGAAACGAGCTTCTCCATCGGCAGCTGTAGTTCCCACGAGTCTTTCTCTGAAAACTTTCCCGGCTCCATCTCGTTCCTCCAGTGCATTAGAACAGAGGAGAAACCACAGAGGGAAAGGTGACAGATTTTTCCTTCTGTGCAGAGTTATTAAAGAGCTGTTAGAAGGGTTTGCAGTTTGGATCCGCCTCCGGCAGCAGGCTATGATGGGACCTGGAAGCTGCTTTCGTTGCAGCTCCAAGAAGGCATTCAGCAAGGGTTTTCGGATTTCAAACACAGCTCGTTTTATTTAAGGGGGAAAAATTAATCCTCTTTCAACAAGCAACAGAATGGTTCTGTAGGGAGACTTTTTTGCTGAAAATTTCTTCAGCGATTTTATACACTGAACTGCCTAGAAAACAGCACGGAACTGAGTTCTGCAACAGCCCTGCACATCCAAGCAGCCCCTTATTACCCTAGGGAAGGCTGCTGGCCCCCAGGTCAGTGTGCCACCAGCTCTCACAGCCATGAGGGGCAGCCCCCGGGCTCAGCAAAAGAGCTGCAGACCCCGACCAGGAGCCAGCAGGCTGGCTAAGAGTGGCAGCATCCTTTAGAGGAAGTAGCTGCCAGTCTCCATGCACTTTTTTGGGGTCACAGAGATTACTACCAGCAGGGCTGTTGCCAGTGCTAGATTGTGCAGGGCTCTTGAAATGGTCTGGAAAGATCTCTGCAAGGACTAAAAGTCAAACGAGGTTTGTTATGATGAGCCCGACCTTTTTGAACAAGGAAAGGAGGAGAGAGCAGTGTTGAGCCACTGCATTTGATCACAGACTCCTCTCCTCTGGGCTCCAAGAAAATTGCAAACTCAAATTAATGGCTTATTCAGGAACGAACACAGAATTAAAACATCTTTCTCCTGCAGGCTGTAAAGAAACCCTCTGTGCTGAATCACTAGATGATGCACTGATTTTCCCTTCCCTAAAGAGTAGCAAAGTCATACACTGTGCTCTCACTGACCCAAGTAAAACTGCATGCCATGAAATAATTGAAAAATTCACCATCTTGAATATCGAGTCAAGAACCAAATACTGGACTGAGGCCAAATTCAGCTGAGCTCCCTTGACTTCTACACCCCTACCAGTGTAAGCCATTCTCAAACACAAGCTCATGCAAACACCACATAATACGAGCGTCCATGGTACACAGATCACAGCTCATATCACTGTCAGGACAGCAACTTCTTAACACTCTCCACAGCTCCCCTTCCTGCAAGCCCTGACCTTGCACCAGCTTAACAAATCACTCATGGAGATCCACTCAGATCCACTCTGGAGACCAGTGTCCATGGCAGGACTAGCAGGGCTGGCTGGGGATGCTTCTTCTGGCCAAGGTCCATGAAGCCTGGCTGTGAATCCAGCCTCTCCAGATGCTGTGACGGCACATGGCAGCTACCCCATGGGAGCAGGAGGTCAGCAAGAAACAAAGGAACATCCATAAGGGAGACCTTACTGGCCATATGTGCTCCATAAGCAGAGGCCTTCCACGCGAGCTGCCCTGGTTTCGGGAACTGAAGGAGGAACTGGGAACTGCTTAAAGCCATTTTTTCTGGGTCAGGTTTTCCAAAACCTTCCTGCTAGAATATCAGGAAGCACCTCTGAGGCCAAAGGGACAGCAGTTATCTCAGACACAGATCCACCAACACTTTTCTTTGTTGAAAAGGCACTGTACCACAGAACCAGTGAAGACAAAGCACAAAATAAAGTGCAAAATTTGGTAAAAGTGTGGCTTTGGTGACTTTCAACAATAATTTTGATCAGGACAAACTCAGGAGTGCCTGAACCTCTTGTTTGCAGCGCTCAGCTGCGTGGGCTTCGGGGTTGCAATAACTGAGCATCTCTGGTTATAGCTCACCTGGGCTCTGGGTTGCCAGCACAGCTCGAGGGTGGAGCCACCTCTGTGCAAGGACACAAGCCCAGGGGGAGGGAAGAAAGGAAGGAAGGAAAAAGGCTGGGAAGGAAAACAGCCTTGTTTGGACAGGCTGCCAGGGAAAGCCTTGGGGCAGTCAGGTATGGGAAGGTGACCTTTCCACTATCTGGGGGGATGAGGTCCCATGGAACCTGCCTATCCCAAAAGGAAAGATCATAGTTCCCAAAGATAATGGGTTTTCAACTTTCTGTTATTTTAATCCTTCTTTGTCTGCTTGTGGTATTCCAGACAAATAGAACACACCCTGCCTGGTAGGCTCAGCCAACTCTGCATCATCCACCAACGCCAGCAAGGCCTGGATAATGCGGACTATACATGGTTTGACCATCTGGGTCAATGCTGTCAGGCAAGAGGATGTTGCCATCACCCACAGTGACAAGAGGACCACACTCAGAGAAAGGTCAGGGTCAGGCTGTCACACAGAGAGATATGTAACTAAAGGTCTGTCCCAACAACCAAAGCTTGAGGCAGCTGTGCTGTCACTGATTCACAACCCATGCTCTTCTGCAGATCTGCCCTGCTGATGCACTGTCATGTTCAGCCAGGAGGGGGAAGAGGGGACCTGTGCTTGTCACCAGAGTCCTTACAGACCCCGAACAAACAGTCAAGCTCTGACTGTGCAGCCACCGGCAACGATCCGGCTGCCTTTGCTTGTTTGGTGGCATCTGGCCTCTGCAGGGAGCACANCAGGTAAGGCAGCTAGGGAAGGACTCGCTGCGCAGGAAGCACACTGGGAAATGCAGAGACTGTAAGCCTCCAACTAAGCTTAACAAGGTTGTCCACACCCACTCGACACCTTGCAGTTGGGTCCTCTCTGCTGCTGGAGCCTCAGGACAGCTCCACTGACGAGACTCTGTCTTCTGCACAGCCCTGCTCACTGCAAAGGCACTCATGCTTCCCAGCACCTCAGCGCTTTGGAAGGTCAGCACAGATTTTTCCTCTCATATTAAAGCTAATCTATGAAGTGCCTGCTGCCACAGACTTCCAAGAACAGAACTCAAGTGTCCTTTCCCAGCTCTCTGCACCCCTACAGTGCTGCTTCTCTCTGGTCCTATCTTCTCCAGTAGATGCCCCTTCCTTCTGCCTTCATTCACTACACACAAAATCTCTGGTTACTTCTGAATTACAGAAGGCTGCAGGGCAAGACTGGGACAGATGTCAAGAGCTGATCAACGACTTCATCATTCTTCTATCTGACTTCTGCTGCAGCATTGTCACAAGACATCCTGCAGACATCCTCCTGCATACACAAAGCCCTACAAAACAAGCAGCCTTTTGCAATCACCCCTCTGGAAGAGCTTTAACTCTTCACCAATTGGACAACATTGTTCCAACACCACATTGCTGCTCTGAAGCTCCTTTTTATGTGTGTCAGTGTTCCTTCACAGAAGGAGCTTGCTGTAAAGCCAGCAAACAAACTAATACCACAGCACAAGAAAAGGCACTGCTCCCCAAAATACTGCCTTTTATGCCTGCAGGGGCAATGGGGGACTGAAGTTTCTTAGAGAAATGCAAGTGCAGGGTGACCCCCCACCACAAGGGAGGTTCATCAGATCAAGGGATCTTTGCCATTAAACATATGAAATCATTTCATTTTACAAGACTCTGCTGGGCTTCCCTGGGAGAGGAGGGGGAGAGGAAGTTTCCCAGCGCCGAACTGCGGTGTGATTTGGCTTGCACTGCCCCCTTCGGTTGTGCAGCCCTGGAGCTCACATGCTAATAAAGATCCCTTTCCACTCCAATGGCTCTGCACATAAAGAAGCGTTCGGCATGGTGTGTGCATGAACTCAATGGGAACAGGAGCTGGAACGCAGCCATGCTGAGAACAGAGTGCTGCCTACCAGGAGAGCCCCATCAATAATTGAGACGTCAGAGGCACAGGGAGGTGTGTGAATAAGAGCTGTCAAAAGGAGTAATTTGGATCTCTTTGGATACAGTGATGGATAGGCTCGCTCATCACCAGACACAACCGCAATACACCCGAACAGAAGCGGAGCAGAGCACTGAAATTCAAAGGGGCTGAGGCAGGTTGTTTGATGGGCAGGATGCCGTTGACTCCATGCATGGGAGTAACTCATTTAAGGCACCAAGCAGGTGTGAGCACACTATCCTGTGACTGGTCAATGGAGCAAGAGAATGTACTCACAGCACACAGAAGCACTCACAGATCCTTGGTGAGGTTTGGTGGCACGTACTGCAAGCTCAATGTGAAGGCAATGCCACCTCCTTGAGAAAAGCCACCTCAAGAACAGCCATCTCCTGAGCCCACAGCACTGAGGGCTGTGTGCACATAACACTTGTTTGTACAATTAGTCCACTCTTTGGATCAGTAACATACTCCCGCTCTCTATTCCTACATCCTTAAACCCAGCACAGGATGCAGTTGGCTGACAGCAGGATGCTGCTTGTTACCCCATCTGCCAGACACTGACACACTTCACCTGCACCCAAAGCTCCCACCCCACCCTCAGCAGAGGTGAGCAGACACTGAACCAGTGCATGGACACAAGACACCAGTGAAGCAGAAGCAGCAGCTGCCCCACAGTGCACTGACAGCTCTGTGCTGCCTGAGCCCTGTAGGGATCCCATGCCCTGCTCAGGCAGACAGGCCTTGGTAGGGGTATTGGAGAAGCTCCCTACATCTTGGGGCTTCTTCCACCAAGGGTAAAAACCAGATTTTCACAAAGAGAGAACAGTGCTTCACATTGTCATGGACCTCCAGACTTGCCTAGGCTTCAGTGCAGCCAGCAGCCATCCTCATTTTAAAGAATGGTTTAGACCTGCAGCAGTCAGGGACTCTGTCATGCGATAAAGCCTGGTAGCTCCAACAAGGAGAGAGCATGAGGAGCACTCTTCTGGCTGCTGAAAAGCTGCCAGCCCCTATATTGACCTGACTGGGCAAATTCTGCATGCCCCTTGAGTAAATGGCTTGGCTTGGATCCTCCGTTCCCAGCCTTGGCTCTGAGCAGCAAACCTTCGTCATGAGATGAAAAGTTTTCTCTACACATGCACTGTGTCAGAGAGGTATAATCGGTTCAGCCGAGGAACCAGGTCACAGATTTGAGCTGTCCC
Organism: Oreocharis arfaki; assembly: GCA_013398015.1. Lineage (NCBI taxonomy): Eukaryota > Metazoa > Chordata > Aves > Passeriformes > Paramythiidae > Oreocharis > Oreocharis arfaki. The sequence goes on along the minus strand of VZRR01010259.1, from coordinate 150,755 downwards.
AGTCGTAGGGCAGCCTAAGGGCAGCCTCAGTTGGAACCGGCCAAGGTAATTCCACTGATGTGGGGGTATTCAAGCAGAAAGAGTTCACCCAGGGCAAGGAGGGGAGGCAGAATACGAGCCTCCAAGACAAAAAACGGGGAACTGGATCTGAAGATCACACTGAAAACAGTCTCCCAAAAGGCAGGGCTTCTTTTTCACTTTAGGCACTTGTTCAGTTTTAACCCCACTTGCATAGAAATCCAAAAAGACTGGTATCTGCTCCCTGTTGGAATAAAGGCTCCCCTATCCAGCAAGCTCTAGAAAGCTTTTTAAGAATAAACTTGGTCATCGAGCAGGTTTTTATGCCCCGCCCAAACTTCGGTTTTGACCCGAAAAAGAAATAGTCCTGAAGTCCTGACACTCACTTTTAAAACCACAAAAAACGAGCCATGCTCCAGTAATGTAATCACAGAGTTTTCTGGCACCTCATCCCTTAAAAATACATCCATCTGCCTCCACGCAGGCCATCAAACTCAATCTTGTTCACAATGGATTTCCCAATTCCTGTGTGCTGGAAGGACTGCAGCAGTGCTGGCTGTGCTGGCTGGATGAGCCCTTACAGAAGCACAGGCTGCAAACCTCACAGCTGTGTTTTCACTTAAAGAAACTGCTCTGGAGACCAAAGCACTTCTTCCATGAGCTTTTCTATTTGTGCTGCAGCTCAAAATTGCTGGAGAAAGACCCTGGGTAGTGGATGAAGAACACGCGGTAAGGACAGGATGGGGGTAATAAAGGACAAACCAAAAGTCCTACAGCGGAAAAAAGAGGAAAGACAAGGAAACTTGCTACCAGCTCATTGAGTTGCCTCTCACACTGGGTTGGAGCAGTCCTTTCCTTTTGGCTTTGTAGACAGTAAATGTTTGGCCAATCTCAGCACCTGATTATGGGACTGCTGTTGCTACTGGTTGGAAGCCATGAACTGGTCCTAAACTGGTACAATCACACCTATTGCCTCTTCAGTGGAGCTCCTTCTCCCCATCACTAAGAGCATAATTTCCAGGTGAAGGTTTCAATTCTCTAGGAGGCTCCTGAAGCTGTCCCTGCTTCCCCTTGCCTACAGCACATTAACCACCAAACTGTCTCTGTTAACAGGCTACAAGATCCATGCATGTGGCTAACGACAATGTCAAATCAAACCCCAATCCAGCCTAGGAGAAAGAGCTGAAACTCATCTGGGGTATTACTCTGGTCTGAATTCCTCTGCTTACTTTTATTCCAAAATCCTATCATCTACTTAGCTGCTGCCTGCATTATACAGCTGCATAAAACATGGGAAGAGCCAGTGAATTCCTGACATGGAAGATGGAAGAGAGAAGACAGCTCTTCTCCCTTAAATTAATCTGGAAACCCAAAGGCTCCCAGCCCAGGACCCAAAGCCACAATAAGCTATTACTAAATTATCCCACAGGCTGCAACAGCTCTTGCTCTCGAAACATCAGCCCTGGGATGCAGTGAGGGGGTCTCCCTGTCACAGGGAAGTCACCAGCACATATTCCCTGGCACATAGGAGGGCTGCCCAGTTGATGGCTGGTGGCCTCCAAAACCTCTGCAATGGGTGGTCGGGCAGCACAGCAAAACCAGGAAGAAGTATGGTTGGATCCTTTGCAAAGACAGGCAGATGCTGTCACCAAAATGGCAAGCTGGCATCACACCTTTGGCTTTTATTTCACAGCTGCAAGTCAAAGCTGAAGAGCCTTTCTGGAAAGACAGGGCACGAGACAACTTTCACCACTTGGCAAAAATATAAACTGTAAATGAGTTTATTTTTAAGCATTCACACTTGCCTGCATTGGAGGTTTCGGACGCAATCCACAAAGAAACGGATCCAGATTTATTTAGAAAGAAGAGCTGAATACTTCCGTTCATTTCATAAACTGGATGAGCTCATTCTCTAGATGCACGATTAGGAAACCACAAAACTAAAATACAGATTATACAATTGCAAAGAGTTTAAATTTGTGGATTAAAAATACCTTCTTCAGAAGCGAACAAATTGTGACACTGCACCACATGCCCTAGACCACTAGGGAACTGTCAATGAAGCTACAAGTAGTTTCTACACATACACCAACTTGAAAACAGAAGCAACACATCCCTAGGAAATGCCACATAAAAAACTGTGACACTAACAAGACACATGCCAAGTTTCACTGCTTGGCTGTTTCATTTTCTGTTACTCAGAGCTTGTCTCCCAGACTCCCTTTAAAGCACTCCCAGCTCTTGTGTGTCTCCCAGTCCCATCCACGCTCTGACAAAAGACAGTTTCACTCATTTCACCCTGTGCAGTAACAAAACCCTCACAAGCTGGTCTTTGCCAGCCTCAATAGAGACAAGAGATTTTGGGCTTCAGAACATTCTTGCATTTTGAAAACTGATGATGACTACAAGCTTAGCAGGAAACAATTAACAGAGGAGCCCTGCCCCAATGGTCTCTTCTTTACCTGAGAGATATGGAAATTCACTTGGGAAAGCAGGAATTTGGGAGAGGAGGATGATCAAGACTCTAGCAAGAAGGTAGACTGCAATGAGGAATTTGAAACAACCCCAGAGACTCCTGGGGAGGTAAGACTGCCTCTTCTCAAACAATTAAGAGTTAAAGGCAAGTGAAGTTTCCCTGTCCATGAAGAAGTTGGTGGCTAGAGGGCAGCACTCAGACCTCATGTACTTATGAGAGGGTTAAAATTCCCTAGGAGAGAGCAGAGGCCAACAGCCACAGGCCAGGGAGCAGCTCAGGGACCTCTAACTGGTGTGAACAGGAATAGGCAAGACCATGGTCTGCTGAGTTCCAAAGCCCACAAGCACCTGCAGTTGGTGCAGAGCATGGAGAAGGAGAAAATGACACCAGCAGCACCCACTGACATCCAGGACTGACACAGGTCCTGGACCTCAGAATCCCTGGCTCATCCACCAGGGGCTGGCAGAGCAGCAAATAAATCCACTGCTCTGAAAATCCTGGAGCAAATAGCCCAACCAAGTGAGTTAGAGTAACCACATGAAAAAAAGGAAAAAGGAAATATTTCTCACCATTAACAAGGAGAGGAACTTTGGGGGTACAGCTAACATAAAATTGCCCCCCAAGCTGACCAATGCCAGCAGCCAAAGAAAGGGCATTTTTGAGCAGCCATGGCACCTACTGCCCATCGGTCAGTCACAGCCAGGACCTGAGGGGTCTGTGGGACCAACACCAGCTTTGTCATAGGTTGGGTGCTATGAAGTCTGTATGTATGCCACCTTGACCTGACAGATAACAACAAAGCCTGATGAGAAAGGGATCCCTAAGGCATTTCTGTCCCAAAATGGTAGCTGAGAGCTTGAAAGAAAAGCAATTGGTGTGTTCCACATTTGCTTTAGAGGCAAAGTGACACAACCAGGAAGAAACCCTCTCTAAATGCACTACTTGGTATGCTGTTATTAGAGGATACAATAAGGTAACTGGTTATTATCCCAAATTGCTATTATTTCAGACATCTGACAGCCATGCCTGAAAACAGGTCTTAACTTACTGACTGCAGGTTTAAGCAGCCTGAAGTTTAATTTCATGCTTGGCCCCGCTATTTTGTGAGAGCCCATGGTCAGTAGAGAACAGCGTTGCAGGAGTCAGCAGCTCCTGAAGAGAGGTCAGATCCAGCCCCTGATGGATGCACGGCTCTGCTAAGGCACACAGCACCACAAGGGAAACACGGTGGTGCCCCACAGGCAGTTTCTTTAGGGAAAACAGATCAAGCACATCAGCAACACTGGATGAAAAGCAAGGGGACAAACAGCCCTTCCAAAGCACCACACGGCCTCCAAAGAGCTGCCCCAGCCTCAGACCAGCAACAGAGCAGATGGCAGTGGTGACCTTGAGGAGGATGTGACACTGTGCTGCCTTCAAACGGCTCAAGTCATAGGAAAAGGCAAGGTAAGCGCCATGGGTGCAGATATGTCTGGGAATGTGGCAGGAGGAAGAAAGGTTTGGTGGCTTTTACTCCACCTGACTATAGCACAACTTTCCCTCACCCCACAAGCCCTGGAGGACGCTGATACATGTTTTACAAATTGGCCTATTTTGTGTCTTCCCTATGACTATTTTGTGCCTTCCCATTATGTGCCCAGTCTTTGTCATTGCTGTTGGGAGGATACAAGGAACCGAGGGCAGATCAAACACAGCAAATCCTATTTTCTTAAGTTTGTTAATGCAAACTGCTTCCCCTGCTAAGTCACTAATGGAGCTGTGAGAATCCAGGAGCCCAGATTAATTCAGCACCCAGGTACTGCCTCATGCCTGGAGGGATTTCCGTTGAGTCGCACTGGAAGACAGATGAAAGCTTGTAATACCCTCTGTACAAGAGATAAACCCATTAAAATATGAACAGCCCCTGTGCTGATACGATAAGAGCTCTGCCAGGTAACAAGAGAGATGACAACAGTATTTCTAGGTTTAGTTATATCTGCATTAAACTGGGACTATGAAGAACAGAATACCCTGATCACACCACGTTGAACTCAGTTTGACAGACATGCCATTCTCCCCCATCCCTTGGGGTGCTGCTGTGAAATACCTGGCAGTCCTGAAGTCCAGGCCTAGTGCTGCTGACTCAAGCTTTGCTTAGTCTCTGGGGACAACCGGAACTTTCTTGCAGTATGTTACAACCTGCCAGGACTGCAGGCAGCTGCGCCGTGTCCTTGGCCAAACCTTTTCCCCTGACACTGTTACAGCATGGGGATGGGAAAACATCTCCTGCTGTACACACTCAGCCCACCGCCTGCTGCAGAGCATCTTCTCCTAATGCTGCATGCCATAAAACACCACTTCACATCCCACCATGGCAGTGCTGGCTCCCTCCTCCCTGGGCACAGGTCAGCCGTGTGCCATGACCTCTTTTCCCTGACTTCCCCAAAATTCCGTGGCATGTCCAAGCACAGTTGCTCAGGGCATGAGAAGGAGACCCAAAGCTTTCTAAGGACATCCCTGACCATTCCTATGGACAGCAAAAGCTGCTGCTGTTAGCACAACTGCCAGGCTACCCTGGGAAGAGACTGGTTGTGGCGCAGCTGAATTCTTCTGGCAGCAACCTGGTCCCGCTCACATTTTCCTAGTGACTCCAGGCTCCTCTGCCACAGGAAAAGAAGGAAGCAGGAGTGGACAGTGGCCAGGAGATTTGGCCCAGCGAGCGCAGGCACCCTGGCAGCGGGACAGGCACCCTGCCCTCCAGCTAACCCATGGCCTGCTATCCTCTGCCTCCAACACGGCTGCGTTTCAGCGGAGAAGCAATTTCTGCATGTAGGCACTTCAGAAAGGGCTCTGGCATGGTTCATACTGAAAAGGTGTAAATTCTATAGCATTTTTGTAGGGCCAGATTGATGTCAGAGCCTGTGATGCTGCTGTGGATCCCTGGGTTGGAGTGTGGGGGGTAGGATCAGGGAATCTTCTTCCAGCGCTAATGCACAGCAGGCTGTTACAGCCCTCTGCTCCGCACTGTGACTAAACATATGTAAGGGGCTCAACATGGTTTATGTTCAGTAGCTGTGGTTTCCAAGCAGTATTGCATTTCTTTAAAATGAAGATACATAATATTTTAAAACTATTTTTAAAACCAGCCACAAATCTTCAATCTTTTACGTCATCCCTCCTTTCTCCCATCAAACCAAAACATAGCACACAGTCCGAGAAGATCAGCAAGCTCACGTGTGAGAAGTTGGCTGCAGGGATCTCATGTGTGCATGTGCACGCCCACACACAGAGGGAAACTCAAAGCTGTAATTCAGGTACAATCTACGTTTAGGGTTTCAAAGACATCCAGAATATATCCCTGTTTAGAGCTGAGGGTACTAGCATGCTGTGTGTGGAGCAGGAGAATCTAAGAGCTGAACCAAAGCATGAGGTTGTTTATTCAACAATCTGCCTCAGCAAGTGTAAGGTTTCCTGCCCCTAGGAGCTCAGCATACAAGCAACCTGATCGTGTATCATCCTAAAATCTCATCACAGCCTTCCCTTGCCAGGACTGCTCCCATCCACTCCTAAAGCAAGTCACAACACAACTGAATCTCAAATTACCATTTTTAACATATCCCTCCACAAGGCAGCATCAGCTGGAGCAGGGAAATCTTACCAAAATCTTAAGAAATTATTCTTAAAAGACATTCTGCAAAGCCCTGCTCCCTTGAAATGCCTGTCTGCTGTGGAGCACAGCAGCCCTTGCAGAGCTCTCTGGGTTCTGCAGTAGTCTTGCATAAATCAGGCTTTCCAGTTTCCCAGCTTGATGGACTTGGGTCTTTGTTGGGTTCATTTTGTCCAGTCAGCCCTGGAATAGTTGTTGTCCATACCAAAGCAGTAAGTTTTAAAGGCAGAAACCAACACCATATTTTACAGAGACAGTCAAGTTCTTAAAATTACTTATTTATTCCAACAATATTAAAAGGAGACACACCACTTTCTCAGTCATTTTTCCATTCGTAGTATTTTTTTTTTTTAAAACCCATGAGCCTAATCCCTAATTTCTCTATGGAAAAGCTAGAAGAAAAAGACCACAAAGAAGAAGGATCAGCCTGCTAGAGCATCCACTGTGCTCGCTCTCCCTTTGGAGAGGTTGTTTGGCTTATGGTTGAGATCGTATTTTTAAATACTTTCTGAACGTAAATAAATAAATAAAAATATCTCCAGGCACCGGTATTAGCTTGTGAAGGAGACCCAGACAATGCATGGGAGGCTAGAAAGGAGCCAGTAAATTCTAAGGGTGTAGAACAGGAGAGGGGATTAAGCCTGGTGATTAAATTAGGCGACGCATGAATACATTCCAATGCACAACATCACTCAAGCACTGGACAAAACATATGGCAACAATGGAGAGCGCTGCCCACGAGGTCACCTTTAATATGATTAGCCATGGACGCCTGAAAGGAGATCTCCCAAGTACCAGCGTGGTAACCCTGCTTTGTGCAGCCTGGAGGAGCTCCCTGTGAAAGCCTTTGAGGCTCCCTGAACCCGCACAAACGGCTGCTGTGTGTTCAGGGATGTGCCCAAGCCCATTGAAAGCAGGACACACACAAAAAAAAGAGCCTTGAGGCCGGGCGAGCGTGCCGAGAGCGGTTTTTGTTCCCCACTCACAGGGCACCGGTGGGAGCTGTCCCCAGGGTGTCCTGCCTGACAGCTGGGTCACCACACGGGCTCTCCTGTTCCGCTTGGACTTTTCAACTCCGCCGTCCCGCATTCACTGGCACAGCTCCTCTCTTTGAAGGGGGAGAAAGCGCCTCATCCATCACTGACACGAAGGCAGTTAATTCACTTCTTTACAACTGGAAAGGCTTTTGCTGTGAGCAGGAGGGAGTGCAGGAAGAGTAATGAAATCCAAAAAGGAGCCAAATGATGCTTTCCTCTGCTAGACGCCAGTGCTGGCAGTGCTAGCTGCTGGCACCGTCCGTGGTGGGTGAAAGGAGACTCTTTTGTGGTATGCCATTAGCTACTTCCAAGGCCCCAGTTCATGTTTACCACAGCCACTGTGTTACTTCACTTGGTATTTTTTTCCAGTCCTGTTGATCGTACTGCAGAACTGACCAAGTCTGTTTGGAAGCCTTGCTCACAGAAAGCAGAAACAAATTGCTTTTTGAAAAGACTATTTTTTTTTTCCTTCTGTAAACCAAACCACTCACTGCTTTCCATAAACCCAACCTAAAGCTGAAATCCTCACTTAAAACTGCTAGGCTTTGCCCACACTGGTAGGCTCAGCGATGCCACTCACCCATGGAGATGCCACAAGCCATGGGAGCATCCCGCTGTTCTGCCCAGACTGCACAAGAGGGCATCTCATACCCTGGCATTGCTCTGCAGTCCCAGCAAGTAAAACTCCATCACAACTGCAGCCAGCAGGTTGTCACAGGATCACAGAATATTCTGGGTTGGAAGAGACCCACAAGGATCACTGAGTCCAGCTCTTAAGTGAACGGTCCATAGGGGGGTTGAACCCACATTGTTAGCACCACGCTCTGACCAAATGTCCTGTCAAATGTAATGGGAAGAAACACTCCATGACATCAAAGATGATCTCATGTGAGTCACCCTGCATGATGACCTTGCTGTAATCAGGTGAGCCCTTCAGACTGCTGAACTTTACCCCAGAGGACCTTGGCACACTCAGCTGAGTTCCCCGCAAGGTTTCTGCAGGTTTTTAGAATTTCAGATTCCAGGCAATGACTAACTGGGGACACGTGAGGGACAGGCCCAACAGCAACTTCTTTCCCACGCTTTGTATCTGCATGGCTGGGGGTGAAACTCATGCAGACAACCCCAGGAGGAACTTGCTCTGGCTACACAGGTCCCAGCAGCTACAAAGGCTCAGTGACAAAGCAGCAATAAACACGACACAGGGCTGCTACCAGCTGAGCTCCTGCTACTGCCAGGAAAAGGAAAGGATCATCTCCTAAAGCCCTTTCCAGCTTTACATTTCCAGCATGCCATAACTGCAGAGCCTTGACACAGCACATGCCAGGCACTGCACTGTCACAGCTGACATTCAATAAGCTGGGAGATTCCTATCCTCTTATATCAAAGAGTCACCTTCTATATCATAGTCCTCACCTTCTAATAGATCTCTTAGACTCTCATGGAACCCACCAAGACCGAAGATCAAGCCAGTTTCTAACGAGACAAGGCAGACCGCGCAGCTGCACATTAGTTCTAAAAAAATTTGGGGCAACAGGTACATGAAAGAAGGTTTGGGGCTTTTTTATTTCAGACAAACAAAAAAACCCTTCTCCAAAACCTTCCCTCTTTCACAATGAAAATTAATGAGGGTTGGGAGAAAAGCATGTGGTGGCACCCATTTCTTGGCCATTCAAGCTCTTTGCAGGAAATCTTCCTCCTCTGAACTGTGTTTTGTACCCATGTGCTGTGCTAACACTATGACCAAGGCTACTCGTGGCAAAACCACAGATCCTCAGTGCTGGCTGTAAAGCAAGCTACAGACAGTTTTCCCGAAGGGATGACGCCCAGGTGATGTTACTTTGCCCAATTGCTTGGGGTTGGGGCAAGTCCTCTGCCCCCTGCAGAACTCAGCAGCAGGTGGCAGCTGTGAACTCTAAAGAAAGAAGGTCATCCAGGTCACTCCTGAGGAGTATCCATTTCTCCCTACAAATTGGGCACAGAAGGGCAGGTTTGACACACCTCTGTCTGCTGGATTTCTTCATCCCAACAAAAATGTACAACATCTTGTCGGCCCTGGCATGTGGAGACCAACTGGCTTCTGTGCTGGGCCTGGCCTGTGGAAACTCCATTTAGATACCATATTTCTGTCTGGCACCTCCCCGTGCTCATTGTCTGCTCCAGTCTTTATCTTAAAACTCCCGGGATTCTGAGCAATAGCACTCCTCCAGCATGGAGAACCTCAGAGAATTCAACACTCTCTTGCACCCTTTTAAGGAAAGACACACCTGTTTGCTATCTCAGCTGGTTGCAACAGCACCATGTTCATTGTCTTTAAACTGATTTCAAGGAACCTCTATAAATGCTTGAGAATCAGAAAAGAGATGACCACACTGCAAAAGCATTTCAAGGTTGGCCCCCTGTGTAAAGGGTATTTGTCAGCAGCTCCCCCTGGAACAATGTTATGGATCCATCAACACATCAAGCTTTCACTCCTACCTAAACATGAGAAACCAGTAACTCCCCAGCTCATTTAACCACCTATAAGTTGCCCACTGTCTTACTAAAAAAAAACCCCCAACTAAACAGCAAAGCAATGCGAGCACAGCATTCACTTTCAGTAATGTTTGAAAATAATAAAAAACAGAGAGCTGAAGTGAGAATTCAAAACCTCAAAGTAATTTCAACCATACATACATGAGAAGGGAAAAGTTTATACATGATGCAACAGAAAAAATGACTCACTTTCTGAAATGCCAAAGCCTGTTTTAGTTCATTTTGTCTTCTATACCTGCTAAACACATCAATGACCAAGAAATCATTTAATAAATTGCATTTTTTCAAATCCCATTTTAGCTATTTAAGCATTTTATTTCCCAGTATTGTGGGTCAGGTTCCACTCTAACATGCTAATCAGAAATAAAGTGCTAGGTGGATCAAGGGGTTTGTTCCTCAGAAAGGCAAGGATACTCTTGAGATTAAAACAGAGACCCTGAAATTGAGGTGAAACTACAACCCTAAAGTTAATGCAAAACCTCCTGCTGACTCATGGGACTGTGAATTTTTCAGCATTGCCATGAGACACCCAATAAGCGACAGCTCTGCAGCCCCCCAGTTCTGCAGGATCAGACAGATCAAACCCATGACAGGGCAGGTTTAGTTTAACTGTCAAGGAAGGCACAAATTAAATTTTGTTGTATTCAGGCTAGGCTGGTTTTTTACAAAAAAAACCCCAAGAGTGACTGCTTGGTTAGTTTGTATTTCTGTGACAGAAACAAGTTTTTCAAGTCCAGTTAAAGGAACTACCAACAAAAACCCCTCCACAATGATTTTGCATGGCTGCTTTCTTCCAGATGTCTCAAATCCCTCACACCACTCAAGTCCAATGAACTCTTGAGGCTACTTTCTCTCTGCCTCTTGCTTAGCTTTCAAGTGACCACAAATTTAATGGCAGCCCATCACAGATGGGCAATGGACTGTGGCAGCTTGGCTGGTAACTAATCAGCAGAAATGCAAGACATTAGCTATCAGATGAGATCCAAAACAGAAATATGCTTCCTTCAGAGGGCAAAGTTTAGCAGTGCTGGCAGGTGTAAGGTTGACAATGCAGTAACTTGTGAATACACATCTTTGGGGAGAGATGGGTGTTTGTGCCTCAAGATGGAAGCAGGAAGTGACAGGCAACATGTCTCCCACAAGTGAATGCAGAGCTGCACAAAGAAGGAGCATGCTCGGGGAGGAGGTCTTCCTCAAATCCCAGCTATGGAAACAAGTGCAACGTGGATCAACAACCTTTTCTGAGATGTCATACTTCATGCTCCCATTTTATGAAATTCCACATTCAGGGGAAATCCATACTCTGAATGATACTTGTTTGCTTAAACAACTTCCCTGTTACCACACGAAGATGCAGAAAAGGGCAAGATAAATGATCCAGACTACTCAAGACAGATTCAAAGCCACTTGCTTTCAAAACAAACCCAAGAGGTTGCTCAATAAAATGTACTCCAAATGAATCACTGCAAACTTTAACAGGACGTAAAATTTCAGAAGATGTGAGCTTGGACTTGGAATGTTTAAAGATAAACCCAAAAGTGGACTTCAGCAGGCACTGATTTCCTCAGATGGGGCAAGATCAGCTCTGTCCTCAGCTCATCTGCTGGGATCTTGGCTAAGGCTCCTGTAGTCTTATTTCAGAGGGCTATGAAAGCCACAGGTGCTTTCTGAGCTTCTTTGTACTTCAGCATCCGTATGCTATGGATGACAAAAGATAAAATATCCCAGGACTCAGAAGGAGTGATCACGCCCAGAAACACCTGATAAAATGAGTTGTGGCCATGAAGTTTTTCCCTTCTCACTTTGGAACTGAAATATCACAGAACTGTAATGTCAGAATCTTTCATCTCCTTCCAAATGTTGTCTTTTGTCATTATACAATTAGCCTTTCTTCCATATACTGCTGGGTGAAACTGAAATGGCTCTGACAAAGAGCTGCTACATCTTCACCTATGGCAGATTGATCACATTTGCAGTTACATCAGTCAACACCCAGTGACTCCATCTAAAGAGGATGATGGATTAGCCATGCAGTCAACTATAATTAATACCTGAAAAAAAAACCCTTGTCAAGTCTTTGTTCAAGTACGTGATAAACGGAATCTGGAACAACAAGAGACTTTCTGATGACGTCTGTTCATCACCAGGGAAGAAAAATACCATCAAGTGGAGGGCAAGACTCTCAGAGCAAGGATTGTTTCCTCAGCAGAAAATGTAAAATAAGAATTTCCTCCCAGCACTCACCCCATGTGCACCTCTACACAACCACATGTTTTCCTGGGTTTTATCTGTCTTGCTATCAGAGACACTGAAGAACCAGTTCTTCCATCCTGAACCTTTTTCAATATAGCCAGCAAAAGCCACTATTCTCCCTACCAACCTCAGAAATACCAGTGAGAAGCTTGCTCAGCTGGATCAAGCACTGAATCCTCTGTTCACCTGAGCTATCGGCATCATGTTTGGGACACGTTCCACCATGCTAATCCAACACAGATGCCCTCTCTTTCCCCTAGACATGCTATTTGGCACTGTCTGAGGTCCCTATGAGCAGATGACACCAGGCTGTCTGTCACAAACCAAGGGCAAGACCCATCTGTGAACAGATAATCCAGGGAACCAAGAGATACGTACTTCGTGTGTGAATTTGGACTGCTTGCAAACACTTTCAACCTTGCTTGCAGGTCAGCATGCAATGACTGCCAGCTCACCCCCCTTCTACAATGGTTGATCACCAACTAAATTTAATCAACAGAAAAAGCCAAGCAATTTGGAAGGTCTAATGATGTACTGCCCACTGCAACTCTGTCCCAGGCAAGCAGAAGAGACTTCCATGGGATAGCAGCCCACTGGCTTGGTCCTGGCACACACAAGCAAAGCCCCAGAAGTGAAAATAATGGGGAGAGAGGCTACTTGTGAAACATACCAATTGCTTCCTGCACTGCAGAGATGTGCTGGCCACAGTTCACCACTCCTTGTTTCTCTACTCTGAATTGTGAGATGTATGTGCTGGAGAATCAGGACAAAAAAACCTGTCCTTAACGGGGTCAGCAATACACAGCAGAAACAAAGAAGCATCGGTTCTTATTCAATAGCTGTCAGTAATAAACATGAGATGAAGAGAATGGTCAGCATTGGCCCAAGGCACTGGATTTGGCCTGGGAATCAGATAAAGTCCTGCCAGGTCTGCCACCAACACACTGTGTGAGCTCGGGCAACTGCTTCACCTCTTCATACCAATCTCTATCATCTGGATGGATGGAGTCAGCCTTCCCTCTGACACTTGCTCTGAGACTAGCAGGTGAAACAACTAACACTTCTGCTGTGTCAAACAGCATCTCAAAATTAAAGAATAAGACCTCTTTTTTACAGAGAAGTTTCTCAGCTTGCAAGTCTGTGGTAGATTTAATAAAACTCAAGGGTTAAGTTATGTTTGTTTAGAAGAAAACCACTCTTACATCACCAGAGGACTTGAATATCTGAGCTAGTGGCTGGAATACTTACTCCAGGAAGAATAAAGTCATAACCCACTCTTGCATTACTGATGGTAAATTAATGCCAGAGCACCACTGTGTGGGGAGCTCCTTCCTGGCTGTGTTTGCCCAGACATCTGGCTGCAGTGGCTCCCAGCACAACGCTCCACAGCCGAAGCCTGTGCTCCAGTGTCCGACTCCCCCCTCCTGCCAGAGCCAGCTCGACCACTTCACCACCTGCTCCTGCTGGGACACAGCTGCTCAGCTCTAAAAGAACGATCTGGGCATGGCGGGACATGTGTGAGGACATCAATCCTACTCACACCCCTGGGAAGACTTCATTAAAATCCCAGGGCAGAAGACTAGATTTGGAGAGCTTTCCACTCAGAATCCTAATTTAATCAAAATATTTTAAAACCTCCTGGCAATGCAAACATCTCCATGCAAGCAGAGATGCTCAGCCAAGACACATCCCCTCCATAGCATGATCCCACACCTCCATCCCATGTGGATCCTCGGTGTGTGTGCAAACTTCCCGACCTAAGCCATAGCTGCTCCTGACCACACTGGTGACGTCTCATATTTTCCTGTCAAGCACCATGTTCCTCTGTGGTACTGCAGGAAAGACATGCTGGAAATCCTCCCTACTTTCCTGACACATCTTTGCACATGCATTTTGGGTACCCCTGCAGGGAAGAGCAGCTTTCCCCAGGAGGAAGCTGCGGCCTCAGAGGCTCGTTTTGATGTATTAACTGGGGCTATGCAAAAGACATAAAACCCCCTAAGGAAATTAATCTCCAAGTACATCCAACATTCCCTCAGCTGCCTTATGTATCACACAGTATAAGCAACTGTCCATAATGATAGTATAGCACCTGCTGTCCCCATTCTGGGTTTCAGTGATGTCTCTTTAACCAGACATCAAAGAGAAGGAGCAGACAATGGTGGAATTGTGATAGGAAGTGAATAGTGAAAGCTCCTTGTCAGTCTGAGTTTCCATTTATCCCACAGCCCCGTACATACTGCCCACCCTGCCTCTGCTGTCATGTTCATGCATTGTTGCTGTAACAGCCTCTTTGGAGAGGTGTTGTAGCAGTTTTCAGGCTTTTATAGATGGGCCTTTTGGATTTTCTCTTGGGCAAAGCCAAGTGCCCAGCCAGGTACCTACACCTCAACCTACCCTGATGGAACCAAATTCGAGATGAATTTGGTCACATGCCATGCAATGAGCACCACAACTTTCTTTTTGAGACTGACCTAGAGATGCTATCCCTGCTTCAGTCAGGGGCTGGAGCAAAGCCATTTACTCCTCTCTTGAATAGTCCATGCACTCAGTGTGCAGGGGTAGCACATATAGCAGCCTTGGACAGAAAACCTAAGGATCACTCAAGAAAGTACTCAGGCTAGGATGACCTTTCTGCCCTAACAGCATTTTAAGACATAAATTCAGGTCATGCTATTAGAGGAAACACCTCAGACTGAGGTCTATGCCATATTATAGCCCTTTGCTGTCCCATCTAAACACTTTTTCCAACCCTAAGTCTTCAATTTGTACACTAATTAACTGTATTTTGCATACAATGACTGTTGAACCAGGGTGTAAATATTTATTACTTTCACGTAGCAAGAATAAAAGACCTGAATGCTTACTATACAGATGTGAGGCAGGAAATATGACAAAACCATTTCCCATAATTTCCAGCAGTTGCTCATACTGGAAAATTCCAATAATGAGAGTAATTAATTTGTGGTTCTTGAGATTTACAATTAAACAGTATTAGCAAGGACAACTGTCTAAAAATACATGTTTCTGTCCTATCCCATTAGCCACAACCAAATATGAAATTTCCCAACATACAGTGTCACACCCTGCACATGCAGTGTCCTTCCTGCTCCTCACTTTCCATGTGTGAGTGGCTCTCAAAGCTGTTTGCAGACTTGGTTCTGAGGGCTTAAAAAACTACACAGAGCTGGTTACTAAATTCTGTATGTCATATACCTGGGTGGTTTGGAGCCGGCATTCTGCACACACCTTGGTGTTTGGGACCTTTGTGCTTGTTTCCCTATGTTTTCTGAAGCTCTATTAAATGTTCTCTAACTTTTGCAGTACCACCAGTCTTAAACAAACAAAGCTATTTTTAAAGATCACTGATTTCCGTACCATGGAAAATGTAAGGAAGCCGTGGGACAAGACCATAGGTCTCCAGTGTGCTACAGAGCTACAACAATACAATTTTTACTACCTCTAAGTTATTCAAAACAATACAGACCCACAGGGAACAGCAACCCTTGCTCACATGACAAGACAGGGGCACGATACACAGGCTGGGAGCAAGCAGAAGTGAGACCATTTCATTACCAATTCAACCCTTAAATTTGTGTAACTTTCTCATCTTTGTCATTTTTGTCCTTTTTTTCCTTCCCTTTTCACACACACCTGCAAAGCTGAATGCCTGTTTTGCAGAAAACAAGGAGAGAAGCTACTCTAGTAACGATTCAGTGCCATTAACTGGTACAATGCAAATGCACTTTGGGTTGTCCTCACAAGGAACTTTGGTCAATGCTGATGTTTTGAGCACCCAGGTGTAAGTGTCCTGGCAAAGGTAGAATCACCAGCACAACAAAAGGAAATGCTCGGCTCACAGACAGTTGTCATAGAGACAGATCAGCATCCCGGGGTATTCTCATTTTAAATAGGCAGAGAAATCCTTTTTAACCTGTCTTCCCGTAGGCATCTGTCCTCGTGATTCATTTCTAAACTGCTGAGGCCAAAAAGAGAACCATTTATCAGCACGTCTCCTCTAGGCAGGCTGGAGCTAAGGAGCTTTTCTGCAAACTTGATGGTTTTTGTTGAAAGCAAGTTTCTATCTGATTCTCTGGCTAGTGTTTCTAAAAGCTGTGGGCTGGGGAAGTGATCCAGCTTCAAAGTAACCTGGCCAGGAAAAAAAAAAGGAAAGCTGTGAGTTGTGCTCACTTTGCTTTTTAAACCAGGTCAGATCTCTGTTCCAGTTTATAGACTGGGTGCACCAGGAGCTATGAGAAGACAGCACAAGGGTGGCATTTCATGGTCCTATGCAGGAAGGAGGTGCTGGGGGGAAGACAATATTGTAAATACCTGAGCATTTTTTTCTTAGTCACATACAAGACTTCCTGTCTTTGCACCTAAAAGCTTCAGCTCTGAATGAGAAGCAAAAGAAATACATTAATCTCTGTCTGTGTGGACAAAGTTTCGTAAGCTCCTTAGCTGTTGAAGGTGCAAAGTCTTTAAACCTCTAAAACTCAGCTCAGCTGCTTTTTGGAACTAGAAAGCTGGCAGGCAGCACAGGAAACTATATTCTAGGGAAAAAGCCCCAGAAGGGGCCTATGGGGACAGCTGGATCCCCACAGAATGACAGATGTATGGCTCTGGCTGCAAACAAGGTCCTCAGACTTGAGGTCCAGTGCAGCAGGAGTCCCTGCAATCCCAGCAGGACTCCCAGACCTCTGCAGAGGCTTGAAAGGAACTGGGGAGAGGGGGGAAAGAGTGGGTCACAGGTATGTAGGTTGCCATGGCCAGGATTAAACTAAAGCAGGAATTCAAAATTACACAGCCCCAAGAGACACACATATACTGACACTGAACCCACAAATCCTAAGCTTTCCAGGCTGTCTGCTATCTCTGTAATGTCTCAAGGTCTTCTGTGTGACCCAGATATGTAATTCCTAAGTTATTAAAATATATATATATGTATATTCTTCATCCGCTGAGCTATGGAGATTCCTGCTTCTAAAATTGCTGCTAAAAGATAAAACTATGGGCAAACAGATGCCACTCTCACATCAGGTCGTAAAAATCCAGCAGTGACATTCAAACAGGAAACATTCTCCTCACCACAGCAGGGCCAGCCTGACACTGCTGCATCCTACTGGAGCCATCCTGTGTCAGGTCCAAGGAGCTCCCTGGCCAACCAGTATTTCTGCTGTTACAAAGATATGCCCATGAATGGCTTCATCTGAGAAATGTTCTTAGTTTTGGGGAATAAATCCTAAACTATATGGATACTGTGGGACAGATCAGTATCAATCCAAAGAGAAAACTGAGGCAGACAAGGAGAGCACCAGCCCAAGGCTACCACAGCTGGCAGCAAAGGAGGATGGGAGATTCTTTCCCCCAGGATTTTCTTAATACCAACAGGAAGCACAGGAACACTTCCCAGTGAAAAATGGCAGGGTGGAAGTAAGCAAAAAAAAGTTGTCACTGTTCAATCAGGAGTTACCCCATGGTAGAACTCCTAAACATAACACAATGTATAGGAAGAGGGCTCACATCCCTTGGAAAAAAAAGCACAGGAGTCATCTATGCCCAGGCACCCCCTCCCCTAAGACTGTGAGATGATCATTTCCTTCACTCACATATTTATTTGGAATCCGATAATACATTGCCCCAAGCTTCCTGCTGGAGTTTGTCTTCCATTGTTCAGGATTTATATTACTCAACAGGAAATCAGTGAGAGGTCCAGTGATTAGAAAGGTGCGTTTCCCATTTGGACCCACCCTTGCTTGCTCCCTTGGGGCTGGAAGTGGGACATGACACACAACTGTGCCCATGGGAACTCAGGGAACTGGAGAAGCAAAAGTAGAGGGCTTTGTCCCCTTCTATTACAAGACACAGATTGCTTTGTCCAGCCATATGCCACTGGCCATGTCCACAAACCTGTCCCTCACACACCGCTCATACTCAGGCCTTGCAGCAACCACTTTCTCCATGGGCTGGGAAGGGTGTAGTTTATCAAAATAAAGCTATCAGGGCAGTACTTGACTTGAGTAAGTGTGGTGAAAGTGTCCCTTGATCTAAAATATGCTTCCTCCTCGAAGACCATTACTTTGACGTTCTTGCCAGAGGAGAGAGATTCTGCACAGTGTAAAGTGCCACTTGTGACATATAACTCAGTTTATCATGATGGCTGGGAACTAGGCTGAGCAGGAATCAGCTGTCTCTGGTGCCCTTAGCTGTGGCTTTTAATCCCAATCTCACAAAGGATGCTCCAATATGTTCTTTTTAATGGCTCCTCTGTAGGAGCACAGAGCAAAACAAAACACAGCTAATCTTTTATGGGCTATCACTGGAACAGGATGCTTCCCCGGCCAAATCCTCCCATTGAAAATGTCACAGCTGGTTTAAAACATATTTCCCCTGAGGTTAGCTTGATAACAGGTAACTCAACTCAGGGGCACACAGCGAGTACAGCACTACACTGTAACAGTGACTCGTGGAAGGCAGACGGTGACCTTTCTGGGCCACAGTTCCCAGTCACCATGGACTCTTTTTCCAGCCCAGATACCTCCAAGGCTTCTCAGTCAGCTGATCTCGTGCAAAAGCTGGGATTTTTATGTTTCTTTAGCATTCAGGATATGCTTGGGAACAAAGGCCCAGTTTATTAGCCATTGTATGCTAAACCTCAAAGAGGGAAGTCTCTGTTTCAAAAGAGGTTTAAGAAAACTTCGAAGTGGAAGTTTGATTTCCAAAAACTATTTTAATATTATTTTAAAATTACTTTAGGGGGACCTTAAGCAAATGTCCTTGCTCCAGGCTCACTTATATGTGCTGAACCAGTCCCCCAAGACCTCTTACAACAGATGTAGGCAAGATAGCCTCAGATACCACACTGCCTACAGCAGAAGGTTTATCCTAAAATAAAAACTCCTCTGCGGAAACTCAAGATACAAATTTGTCATTCTGTCCATCTCAGACACGGGGGAAAGCACATTGTCTCCTCTTCACAGCAGCTTCAGCAGAATAAGCCACGTGCTTTGTTGGGGAAGGTCACAGACTATAGACACTTCTTGCTCCTGTTGCTCTGCAACGATTTCTCTAAAATCAGACTTTCTTGCAACAACACTACAATGCTGAGTAAAATGGAAGGGTTACAACATATGTCTTACATACAATAGCCCTGTTTACACCACTCCATACATAGCTTCTTTCTCAGCAATATCCTTATGTTGACTCACACTCATTTTGCAAAACGAAACAATAGAGCTTCCTTATATTAAGAGATTATTGCATCTCCTGCTCGGGAAGACCACTGGGTTCTGCAAATTACTGGAACCTCCTATGCACAAAAACTATCAGAAGCCACCTCAGAGCAGCTTAACGTCATATGCAAAAGTATTTTTTGCTGCGATAGCCTAAAATATCTGGATTTCCTTGTGAAACAGAAATGACACATACCACTACTGATACAAGATTATTCAAATCACCCCAGACAGAAAACCTCCTCACTAGCATTCTTCCTCTGAAACACACCCAACACTTACAAGTATTAGCTTAGATAACATTTAGCCATTTTCCCAGCACAGAGAACTGCTATGAAAGCTGTGCAAATCAAGAATACTGCAAACACAGAAAGAAATGTGGAGGATGAGCCTTTCCCAGTGAAATGTGCACGAGTATCTGAACTGCATGATAATGAATGACATTGTCATGATTTATTTCACTGCATGAATTACTTACCCAGTCCAACAGGGTTTTAGGATTTTGAAAAATGCTGGAAAATGGATCACTCCTTCAAAAACAGGGATTTTTTTCTTTTCATCCTACTAAGTGCTTATGGTACATAATTTGATGCTGCTCTTAAGAAGACATTGGCACTCAAACCTGCCTTTCTATTCCAGCCATGATTTTACCCTTCGAGTTTTTAGACTGGCCAGGAAATTCTTAGGGAGTACAAGGTGAAATTGCTTTGATGAAGCCCGAAGGGGCTGGACTTACTCACCTGGTCTAAGTGCAGGGCACCGTCGGTGAAGCGCTGCTTGCGCAGTTGCTGCGCGACTCGATGCAGGTTCAGCACAGCCTCCTGGATCTCGGCTATCGAGTGCTGGGGTGAGACAGGGGGGAGCTCTTCAGGTGACAACACCTTCCCAGGGCTGTCAATCATGCTCTGTGCGTGGTCGTAGCTGAGCTTCACGCAGGAGCAGATGACCGTCCGCCCAAACCACTCATCAAGGATCTGCAAAATTGCAAGGTGCAAATTCATCTGAGGACTCATTCTTCCAGTGCACAAAAGCTTGGGAAGTTGTACAAACACTGGGAGGAATGACACCAGACTTCCCCACTTCCTGTGATCTTCGAGTGAAGATCTTGTCCTACTGAGACCCTCAGGCCTTTTGCCAGTTCAGATTCTCTAGCCTCTAGTAATGTGTATGTGCATGTAACAGATAATATATTGTGCATACACAGAGGGGACTGCTGGCATCTCTCTCCTCTACCTGACTTCCCTCCTTCACAGAGCTCAAAGAACATCAGACCACCTGAGCTGAAACCAGTCTGTTGACTCACAGGTTACCAGGTGCAGGAGTGACAACAGGCAGACACACACATGCCAGAGAGGTTCTCCTGCCTAAAACACAGCAGAATAACTTAAAGTGCGGCCACCAGTGCATGAGGGGCTGGCCTTAAAATACTCTGTTTTCAGGAGTACTGCAGGAACCCCAATGTCTGACTAGTACCCGTGAAAGTGCCTGAGTAGGACTTTGGTGGGTTTGGAGGAGAGATGGACAGTCACTGACCCCTTGCTTCTCTGATCATGTCTATGGTTCTAGGTCCAAATTCAAGCCAGGAACCTTTCTGGGCTTCCAAACTACATGGGAATTGAGAGGAAAATATTCAATAAATTGCTTATAAAATTATTTTATTTTAAACCAGAAGCCACTCCCATCTAAAACTCCCTAGCAGAATACCAGTGTAGAAGTAGCAATTCAGAATTATTTCCTAAAGCAGACAGGAAAACCTATTTTCAGCTTAGATATATGAGAATCCAACAGCTCATCAAGCCAGTGACAAAGCACCGAGGGACATGGGCAGAAGGCTCTTCACAAAAGTTACACACTGGCATGAAGGCTCTGGAGACAGACACAGTTTGTGATAAACCATTCAAAGCACAAGTGCTCAGAGAATGATAAAAGAATTGTAATTCTGCCTTAGCTGCAAGTGCCACCTCACCCCTTCAGCAGCCCAACAGGACAAGGTAAATTCTGCAAGTGACTGTCCAGAGAGAAGAGTGAGCTCTCTGTGACAGCCTCGTCAAGGACACTGCTTCAGAGACAAACCTTCTCAACAGGAAGGGACTGATTCCCAAAACACCTTCGCTATCTCCCTCCCTAATGCATCACAGAACGTATGTGCTGTATAACTCAGCAACTCAGAGCTCTGAAAGTCACAGGCTTTTAAGCTTATTTCTAATTCGAAAGTGCTTTAATAGCAGAGACGCAGCACGTGGCATCTTAGAATGTAAAGTGCTCTGACCATCAGCTCATGGTTATTCTGTGCATGTTTCTTCCTTTGTGCTGTGGAGAAAGAAAGGAAGAGAAAGCCACTAAGCTGGACAGAGATGCTACAACAGTGCTGGCAGCACCTGCTCTGTGCCCTGCTGCATCCATTCAATACTGTTCAGCTTCTTGTGGTGATGGGAGGATTCAAGTCCAGTAGGTCATTACCCCTGCTTTGGAAACCCCACCAGAGGAATGGGCAAGCTCCCATGGGCTGGGCCATGTACCATGGCTGAGGGATGGGCAAGGCACTGTGGAAGAGCAACATTTGGGGGTTGTGAGTTGGGATTTGGAGATTACAATGAGTAGCCCACAAGATCAGTCTGCAAGGTCTCCCCCATCACAGCAAACCTGGTGCACTTAGAGGTCCACAGAGAGCACCAGCATCTAAAGGATTTCTAAAGTTATGATAAGGCTTTCCCAATTCTGGCTTCTTTTGAGAAAAAACTATAGTCCTGAGCAACATCCTGTCCTCACTGTCAGTGCTCTCATGGCTCTCCACCAACATCTGAGGTTCAAGGGCTGTGTTGGGGCCTTTGACTCACCTCCCTTTCACCCAGCAGAGTGTGGGGGAGCATGTGATCCTGTTTGCACTGAGATACAGGTATAGCAACACCTAGAAATACCAGCTTTTAGAAGAATGCCCTCCTGGCCTTACAAAGCCCTACAACGACTTTTCCTCTTGGAAAGAGTAAATTCTTCTCCAGCCTTCACCTGACATTCATATCAGGTGACCTCAGCTAAGACTGTAACCCTCCAGCCTTGTAGGAGAAACCAGTTTGCTGAGATGGCCACAGGCAGTCTGCTCTCCCAGGGACAGCATGACCACAGCCCAGACCATTCCAGAGGTCTGCTCCCTGAGCTGAATGCTACAGCTCCTCTATTTTCCCACTGGTCAGACAGGGTTGGACTGAGCACTGTTTGAAACACAACGGATATATTGCATGGGGCAAGAGACAAGATGTCGTTAAAGGCTTATTTTAATTAAGACTTGACTTTTAGCCGTTCAAAGACGACTCAGAGTCAATAAAAGGTCTACCTAGTAGCTACTCTTAGAAGGCCGCATGAGTAATCAGGCTGTTGCTATAGGAATGGGAACACTTTTCACAATGGACAAATACAACCCACCTCAGTGCCAGAGCAGGGACTCACTGCAGAAACACAGAATCAGGACTGCAACCCTATTTTGCTAGGGTTTTGCTAGAGTAAAGATAGATTCAGCATCCTTTAGAGCAGCTGGGACAATAGTAAGGAAGTAAAGTGAATTTTTGTGCAAAATTACCAAACTGGCACAAGAAACACTGTCTACAGAAAGAGTTATGTATGAGCACAACAGTGGTTAAAAAAGAAATCTGAGTACAACAAGCGTATTTTGCATAAACCAGAGAGTGCTCTAGTACTGCCAGTCCTCAGCCCTCCTTCATTAGTGAGGGGACCCTGGGATAACCAAAGGGGAGATTTTAGGGTAACAAGGAGTGTGGGAAAGGAATAGGGAGAGAAATGAAGACCTGGGGAGTGCTGGCAGGCAGATGAAGGCAGCTCACTGCACCGACAGCCTCCACAACTGCTCCCTAGAAATAACACAGGCAGAAGATGGAGCCGTGCCTTTGCTGAAGGGCTATCATGCTTTATTTGGATTGATGTAATTTGCAGCTCTGAAGAGGAATTAAATTGTCTGTTTAGCAGAGAGGCCACCGAGGGACACTGCTGCATCTGCCGCATCACACAACTGCCTGGGAGCACGAGGCAGGGCTGGAGTCAGGGGCACATCTCGTCCCACCCAAAGCATTAGCTCTGAATTGCTACTGGAGGTAAGACATTAAATGGTTGGGTGAC
Source organism: Oreocharis arfaki (assembly GCA_013398015.1). Taxonomy (NCBI): domain Eukaryota; kingdom Metazoa; phylum Chordata; class Aves; order Passeriformes; family Paramythiidae; genus Oreocharis; species Oreocharis arfaki. The sequence continues at coordinate 127,430 of VZRR01010259.1, read as the reverse complement.
CTGGCAAGGAGCAGGATGCTCTCCATTCCTGAGATTCATACAAATATTCCTTCTTTCCCAACCATGTTGAGAGATTATTCCAGTTGGAAATTCCAGAGTATATCATCAGCAAGACAAGACACAGGGACAGTCCTACATCCTCCAGTATTGTTCACCTTTGCTATTCACCTGGGTGTTAAGGGATGGCACTTTAACACTACAGGAGCAAGGGAGGACTAATCAGCAGGATGACCGATTAGCAGGATGACTGCCTGCTGCCTGAGGTACCTTGCCTTCCGGAGTCAACTTCCAAATCACAGAGAACGTCAGTCTGTCTTGCATGGGATTGAGACTGCAGAGCTCCTCACAGAGCAGCCTGGGAAGCATTGGGATCACCTGGAAGAGAAGAGAACCTTGGTGAGACACAAGCTTTTAGTGCAGTCAAGCTTCTCTGACCAGCTGGTAAAGAGAAAATGCGTTAAGCCGTCAGCATCACCTTCTCCGTGGCAGGAGTGGCTATGTCACAGCTCTGGGATGCATCACCCATGCCAGAGCTGTATCACACAGCAGACAGCATGCTGGCACGGAATGAGGAAGTAAACCAAATCCTCTGAAATGAGAGGATTTCAGACATGGCTAAGGCCACCAATACTCTCATCAGCCCCACCCCTCAATGACACCAGAGGCAGTTGTCAGTCTCCAACCTGGGATCATTCCCAGTGCTCCCCTCTGAAGAACGGAGTAAGCATCCTGGAGTAATCTGCATCCTTGGTTATGCAAACACTTACTCTGCAACTTTTAAGGTCACAAAGTTTGCTCTGTTTTCCACTTCTTTCCCACTGCCGCTTTGGCACTGGGAAGAACGAGGAAGGCTGGGCACAACAGGAAATTTAATGTTGAAGAAACATGGTCCTGGCAGTCAGGAGCTGAAGAGGTTGAATTTGGGAACTATGTTTCTTGCTTTGACACTGAATACCATGTAACCAAGAAGCAAATGCAAGTCTGCTCTCTGCAAAGCATAAATGAAACTTCTCCCCTGCATCACAGGAGCCGCGCTTGGCTTCAACAAAGATTGAGCCATGCTTTACAGGACAGACAGGAATGTGTAGATGCAGGTGAGGTAAACAAAAGTACCTGTTTTATGATTATTGACCATGCTGTTTGCAAATGGAGAACAATTATTACTTTATTATACCCAAAATTTGAACAAAATATCAGGCAACATAAATTTCTGACGGGATTTTTTAACCCATGTCCTATTTCCTTACAACTAATCAATATTTCTGCTGCTGAACATTGAATTGCCAAATCACAAATTACTCACATGACTACATCAACAAAGCTAAAGCTTTTGAGCATATCCATGCTAGAGCAAACCTGAGTAGCTCCAAGTGTTTCCACCATCCCTGAATTATTCCCTAAGTGAAGTCTGCAGTAAAGATAATCTTTAGCAGCTGCTTAATGAAGCAAAACTCATTATCTAAGTTTCACTTCTGACTTCCGTTCTCATTATTTACCTTTGTGAAGAAGCAATAACTGCCCTCTAAGAACCACCACGTTATGCCTCTAGTTTATTTTGAGTGGCAACATGGGATGGTGCTTTTCAGAAAAACAGAGAGAAATGCTCTACTTGCTTGCCATAAAGTAATTTAGCTATTTAATTTAGTTTCCGTTTTGACTGCTCTGTGTGCCAGCCTGTAAATATAGGACCAGCAGGAAGCTGACTGGCATACAAATCCCAGCTCTTCCAAACTCTGACACCTATTTAATGATTTCAGAGATAACTTTTTCTACCTGGAGGCAGGAGAATCACTGTTCTTCAAAACAGTAAGAAAAAATAGTCTCAGGTGCCCATTTTCTCCTCAAGTGCACACACTTCACACTTACCTCTTGCTTTGAAAGAAAGACTCTTAAAATATGTAATCACATTTGTGGTTTGGCACCAGACAATGGCTATAAATCCCTTCTAACTGCAGTGCACAGTAGTGCCAAGAGGTTAACTGTATGGTCTGGGCTGTCAGGGAGTCACACCATGAATCAGCAGCCCTGGTTCACCTGGAAGGTCACAAGGGCACAGCTCATGATAAGCTGTTTCCCGCAACACAAGGGCTGCCAACTCTGTTATTCCAGTTGCAAACAGAATGTTAACAATACTGCTACACTCATAACTCACTGACCCAGTACGTGAGCTTGGCCATGCTGCCTGGAAGGACCCACACTACAGGCGGGTATAAATTTAGTGTAAGTGATGCCAATCCATAACAGAAAGGAGAGAAAATAGCTTTATAGACTCTCGGAAATCCCTGCCTGCCTAAGATCACCCATGACCACCGTGACACCCTGAAGTTCAGGTCACAGTGCACAAAGTGCTGGTAATTTAATAAAAGCTCCCATGCCCTTTCCCACCCAAATTAAAAGCTGCTTTTCTCTCTCTCCCCAACCCTGATTGATCATCTGATAATGGTCTGTACTTCCTGAATATTTGTGTGCCTTAGCACGCCCTCTTTCCCTTCACATCTCCTGCAGCAATACCAGTTTGCTAGAAAAATGGCTACATGGAGCACAAAAGCCCGTGCTTCTTTTAAGTGTACTTGAGCAGGATTAATATCCGATTCAAGAGGCTATAATTCAATGGAAGGGCTTTCAATGATGTGAAACACAAGCAAAGCTTTAACTCAGATCATAATTACAACACTAAACACTCACCAAGCAATTAGCTGTAACAAATCTACTGTTAGGGAAGCACCAGCTTGTGTTACCTTTGTTTTAAAGGAGAGAAACTTTAGGCGAAGTAACTTAACCTAAGCTATGGAGGAAGCCTCATGGGAGAGTGAGAATGCAACCAACCTTTTCCTGGGCTCAGCAAACACATACATAACATAACGTGACTTTGCACTGAAGGTATTTCAATTTATTCTATCTTACTGAATTAAAAGAAACCTGTTTCCAGCACCACAAGAGTCTTGGCTGACTGCCTCCTGCTTTAACATCACAATTCCTCTTCACCCTCTACATGGAGAATAAACCAGCTTTCATAAGGCACAGAAGTTTAAGTTATAAATACACATTTCCTTTTTCCTTAACATGATACGGTCAAAGCCTGAAAGGATTCCTAGTAATTGCAAGCCCAGCATTTAACATACAAAGATGTCACAATTGTGTCACACTCAGAGAGCGAGATGTTCCAGGAGTGATCCCAGAGGCTGCCCAGAGGAACTCTGGCAACAGGATTATCTCCATCTCTTTCTGACAGAGACACGGGATCAGAGGAGATTTCCCTAAGCACATCTTTAATGTCCAGATTTGCAAAATATCAGAGTTGTGTAGAATTGCCTTGAATAATCCAGAGGTTGCCCAGCACCTTTTAAATGCTTTGCCCTTCCTGTGACTGTCTGCCAAGAGCCAGCAGTGTCTGCCAGCTGTCCTGTGGAGTGCCAGGGCACGCAGGAATCCAGTGAGCTGAAACACTGTGAAGGATAGCACCTCCAGTGGGAAGTGGTTTCCTTGGCAAATTGCTACGGATGTGCCCGTGTTGGGGATCACATCATTCAGCTTGATTTTACTGCAGATGGAAATAAAGTCACCTGGGCTTATACAAGGATCATAAACCTGGGAAAAGGGGTTTATAAATGTAGCTGAATCTAGAAATGCAGTTGAAGAGGCCCAGCAGGGCTAGGCAAAAAAATTTTACAATGTAAAAAAGGAGCTACACCCCCCAGGAAATCCTTTCTAATGAATGTGTCATAGAAACCAGGGCTTGGGTGGTGAGAGCTTGTCTGGTTTTAATCCCCCTCTATCAGTCAGGCTAATAAAAGACATCATCTCTCCCCACAAGCCCTAGCAGTGCCCAAGAGATACTGGAAAGGGCACTTCTTTGAGTGAAAGGCTGATATCCACCATGCTGGCAGCTGCGGGTCTGCATTTCAAATCAAATCACAGACAGAGCATTTCTCTCTCCTAATTTCCAAGTCCTAAATACAAAATCTTTGGCACTACCCTTGAGACCCAGTTGTCCAGCACTGCCCAACAGCCTGCTCCATGCTACTGGTTCTCCCTGCAGGCAGCCACATATCCCAGAAAGCCAAAGCAATGGAACCACTGGAAAAACAAAGTGAAAGAGGGCACTGCTGGGGCTGGGGGGGTCCTACACACCATCATGCTGGCATTATAAAACAGATGGATCTGTGACCACAGCTGGTCACACTGCTTAGCAGCTGGCTCCTTTGCACAGGAAGATCTAAATCCCTGCTTGTGAGAGCCCCTGGGTTTGGTTTGTTTTGCCTCTTCAACTAATAAAGTGCTTCCAGAGAGCAAAGGCGAGTTTCCAGTCTCAGACTCATTCCTGGAGAGCTGGGCAGTGGGACGGAGCACATGCATGCTGGGATGATAAAAATTCTTGTTCCCTATAAAATCAGAAACATTTGCTGCAGCCAGGACTAACTCACTGGCCAGGTTCAGAGCAGGTTAAGCAGAGCAGTTCTCATCAATGGACTCGCTGTAGCATCTTTTCAAGAAACAAAAGGGGAAAACTGGCCAGCCAACCAATGAGAAAAAGGAACAAACCCTGGTCAAGCATAATTCCTTATCTTCACAAAGTTACATGAACAGTTTTGCTCTCTTCAAACAACTTCATTCTGCTGGCATCTTTCTTTGGCTGCCCTTTAATTCTTGGTTCAGGTTGGTTATGACCACTGCTGACTCCCAAGGTGATCCTTCTCCCACGATCAATCCAATGAGGAAGGACTGTACTAACCAAGAGTTTCCACTAGAGCTGGTAGGAGGATGCTGAAGTCCAACAATGGACTGGGCTCAGCAAATCTCTTGCTTGCACATTAAAAGACACTCAAAGGAAATAGGCAATTTGTTTATGAGCCAAGATTTCTGCTTGGGAGTTGTATCAACACTTCCATGAATTCAGATTTTGAGCAACTCTTTGTTACTCAGCCTGAGATTATCAAAATATCAACACACTGACAACCTGCTGGTGTCAAAAGTGAATGTCTTGAAGTCCTTGGACTCAACATGAAGACAGGCTTACAGTTCTGATCTTTGATCTCCAGTGTAAAATAGGACCAGTAAAATATTACAGGGATTTATGGCTGAACTTTCACTCGAGCTGCTTCACACCTAAAATAACACTGTAAGATGTGCCAAAAAAGAGGAAACTGTTTAGGTTTTCTTGCTTCTTAAAACCTGATACATTCTTATTTCAAAAACTTTTGACTTGTATTAAATAGACCACTAGCAATTACACAATAACTCCCCCTCTGGTTCAGGAAAATTAAATATGTGGCTTTGTTTAACTTCTTTGGGAGGATTAGCATGGTGCTAACCTCTCACAGAACCACAGCTGTCTTAGGAAACCGTTTCATCAAAGGAAAGCATATTTTCTACAAGAGTCATGCTACCATCTTGTTTCAGACAGCCTGGCTGCTTTCCTTTGCCCATCCCCTTGCTCCTTTTCATCTCCCGCAATTAAAATATTGAAAATTTCATCATCTAACCTAGCTTGTCGTTTTAAAACATATTTTCTGCGGGCAAAAGTGTGGGTTAAACACTGATCCTGACTGCTGGGCCATGGTAGTTGAAGATGAACTGAAGATTAGGGGCAGCAGGTAACTTATGTTGGCATTGCACAGGACTGGCAGTGCTGGGGGGAAAAGGCGCTTTGAAAGAAAATTCAATTAGCTTCTGCATTCAACTAGATTTTCATGAAAAATGTCTCCTTTCTTTATAAAAATCTTCCCTCTCCCTTGACTAAAAGAATCACATGCCCTCAAAGCACAGCATTTTGACTTGGAAAATCCTGCCACAACATCCTCCTGGAGTACAGCTTTGCTGCCCCCAGTGACATCCCCCCTAGGCCAGCCCACATCTCCCATCATTGAGTCATCTGTCAGAGGGGGAAGCAGAGCACTGCAGAAGCCAAGGGCTTATCGCTGGAGAGGCTGTAGGATTAAGAAGACTGGTGCCAGAACTGCTGCTTCCATGAGATACACATTGCTTCCCACTCCTGGAGAACAGCAAGGCACAGGGAACTGGGGTCTCCCAGCACACAGCAGCTGTGTGCTGTCGGTGTCACCACCACTGACCCGGCAGGGACACTTTGGCATTGCTGTCACGGTGGCTCCACAGGGAGCTGAAACCCACCAGACTCCCTGAGACCCCCAAAGCTGTGCCTTGCTGCTTCTATCCAAAGACAGCTATGGAACAGCTACGGAACAGCTACTAAAGGTTAACAGCTTGATATCAAACCATTAGTTCGGTTTCGCCAGTTCAACATAAATCATTTTATCATCCAGAAAGTGTGGAGAGGACACAGGAAGCTACTGGAACAAGCACCATTAGAAAAACCTCCCTGGATAACAACCCTGAAAACATCCAGGAAGGGAGGGGACAGGAAGAATCACTCCTAATTCTAAGTAGCAAGTAGGATATGTTTATTTATTATGGAAAAGATGTCCTGTCATTCCAGAAGGGGCTGTGGAGACAAGGACTTCAGCCTGACTGAATGGGAGTGTGGGGAGAGGCAATTAATCTGCTCCATGAGACTGCTTCAACACTCCTCTTCATGCAGCAGATGCCTCAAGCCTACACAGGACATTGACAGCCAAGCTTTCCAGCTTCCCTACACACATAGTGCCAGTGGTATCTGAAGTGTTTCTGCACATTCAATCGAAAATGAGAGACAAAACTTACATGTGTCCTTTCCAACAATGTTAAACCTAAACTTGTTCATTTTTAGAGTTTAGAAGTCAACTTTAAACTTAATAACATTTGATTCTAATAAGCTAGAATCTGTATAATTTCAATTATCTTTTCATTGCGTGATGAAGGAACACCATTCCTCTATTATTTGGCATATCCAGATAAAATAAGAGTATGAACCTTTTGGTTTACCTCAAGATGTTTGTTTGTTAGGGTGTTTTACAACCTACTCTGACACAAATTCCACTTCTGGGAGGGATTAGTTGGACTCTTGCACCAAAGGCAAAGACAGAACCCTCCAGGATCTGCCAATTTGAAGCCCCAAGAGCAAAGCAGAGGAGCCAGCTCAGGTGTGTCAGGCTTGGCTCAGGTCAGCACTGAGCTGGTGAGCCCTGGCATATGTGGGGCACTCCCTGACCACAGACACAGGGTCACAAGCTGCTGCTCTACCCCATGCCCTCTCCATAAGTTCCAAGATAGCGAGCAGCTATGTCAGCTTCTGTGTTTCCATCAACTTACTCATTTTTGTAGGTGTACTGCAGTAATAGCCAGATTTTGATCGTTAGCATCTCAAAACGAACCTTGAAAATGAATTTCTGGTAAACGGAAGGCACAATCATCAGACAGACAAAGGAACAGGTGTCCTTACCTTCTGCACCAGATAGACACTGGTGGCCCTTTCGCTCGCTACTTTATCCAGTGCTGTTTCTTCCAGTACGAAGTAGCTCACATCCGCGATGTGGACTCCCACTTCCAAGTTCCCTGGAATTGCACAAGGACGTCAGTAGGCTGTGAGCAGAAATGAACTGCTGACATATTTAACTCTGACTCCTCTCCCCCTCCCCCAGTGCTACTGCGACCTTTTTGCTTTATGCCAAAATTATCACAAAACTGATACTTCTTTCCACTTCTTCCACCTGGGATGAAAACCATGGTCTCTCAGGACACTCTCAAATTCACCACTGCTGTGGCTACAACATATGATCAAATATAGATAGAAGTGAATCCTCAAGCACAGTGGTGGAAATGTGAATACCCTTGAAAATCATGTGGATAAGTCTTTGCAACTAGGAGCTTGTAATACTGTCAGACAACAGCATGATAGAAAGATGGGACCACACCTCACAAGCACACATGCAATGCAGGATCCCATTTCCCTGGTATGGAGCAGTCAGTCACACTTACTTCTGGGCTCTCAAAACTGTACTTGTTCCCACTTCACCCTGGTTGAGCCCAAATTCCTGCTGAGGACGTGGGAAGTCTTCAATGACTTTGGATCAGGCTATGCAGAAGGGCAGCTTTCCACTAGAACATTATTTCCACCGTTACCCTGCCTTTCCTTCAGATTTGGCTTTTTATGCTTTAATTAGAGTCCAGTTTAAAAGCATCTTAAGTCAAAAGTTAGGCTAGAGAGAAGGACTACTGAGGTTTATCATGAGGTTTGGCAGTAATTTGGATTTGGAAGTAGTGATCATGCTCAGCTTTGGAAGTAATTAGTACCTGGGTCCAAGAAATTCTGGTGTGCTAATCCTCAAAGCAGCCTATTGACCTTTGTTTTCTCTGGAAGGACTAGGCTGGATTTGAGGTGCTTATTTGTAGAATAGTTCTAAGTGCAGCGGGTTCCTAATTATAACACTTGGTTCTTTAGAGGAATTCACTCACCTCTCGGTATCTATAAATATTTTTTCTTTCCTTAATTTTTTTAAAGAGACAAAGTAATAAGATCCCATGCTGGTGAAAATCCTGTTTATTTATACACCTCACAAAGAACATTATCAAAGCCCTTCTCTCGAGTGTCAGGTTTTTGAAGGATAAATGATTCGTAGCTGTTGTCATTAAGCTGAACATGTGCCTGTGTGCCCTTCTGATGGACACCAGCACAGGATTTCAGCAGAGTGGGAATGGTAACAGATGAAGAGGAAGCATGAGAAGGTTCAGCCTCATATTAGGGGGAGCCACCCAGCCCACTGTGCCCCAGCTGGGAACTCACGGAAATAAGTACCAGCCCAGCCTGCCCAACTGCCTGACTTCACAACGATTTTAATTTTATTAAGCCATGTTTGCACAGCACTGTGAGTACGCAAAGTGTAATCTTGCTTTCTGAGCAGCTTTTGTGCACTCGGCAGAGCACAGATGTAACGGCAGCAGAAACGCACAGGGAAGGCGGGAGGGCCGGGGTTTAGATGTGCACACATAACCTCCAGTCACTGGAAGGGCCTGCAGAGGCTAAATATGATGGCAGCAGGGGGAGAGGGCAATAATCCCATCGCACACCCAGAGACAAATTCCACCACTCGTCAGGAAGCTGGGAGCAAAGACTGCAGATTAAATGGTTCACCTCAGAAAGCTGCCTACAGCTGTGTTGTGATATTATCACATGCCTTGAAAGCTGCTCTACATGGATTAGGCAACCAAGCCTGAAACTACTTAGACAGTAAGTCTTAGACCAACAGTTCAACCAACAGGTTTAATATTACAGACACTCGAAGCCAACAAACTCAGAAGGTAAAAAAATATTGAATACTTTGAAGTCAATATTGTAATGTATTGACCCTGCAGGCAAATATTGACTAAAGAAAAAGGAGAGGGGGTCATTACATCATGCCTTTAATCGCACTTTAATTCAATATGTGCACTGTTACATACATGAACTTTTTGTCCTCGATAGAAAATCGACAAACCAAGAAAGACCTCATTGCATGAGATAATAAAACATGGAGTCAGCCAACGAAAACACACTGAGCAGAGTTAAATTTCATTCAGGTTTCCCACCAGAGCTTCTAAAAGCCAGGGTCAGCGTGAGCCCCTTGCTTTTGAACTTTTAATGGAAATTCTATCTAAATATTTTCTTACATACATTGACATAATGCAAACTGGCAGCTCTTGGGTTTGTCTTGCTCATGTATGAATCACTCTATCTCCCTCACCCTCAAAATATTCAGACCAAGAGAACCTGAAGATACAGCACAGTGATCAACCAATCTGATTTCTCTCAAATCATTGCTTTTGAATGTGCTAGACAAAATACCAGCCTAAGTCTGCCCAGAAATACCTGCCTGCTGCTGTCTCCTGGTTTATTTGCTAATTAAAGTGAAAGAGCATTGTGGATAGAGAAATACTATTCATTAGAATTCTGTTCCAGGTCCACAAACTGTTTTTCTAGTCTCATTAATTTTTATGACAAAGTCACAAAAGGAACATTTCACATTGTAAGTCTCATGTTATTTCCCAAGGAAAAAAAAAGAGAGAAAAAGTGGCCTGAAAGGAAAAGAGAATTTAACCAGCAGTCATGGAGTAAATAAATCTGGTCAAGGAGATCAGAGGAAAGGGATAAAGGCTGGACATCACATGGACAACACACCATAGGTTACTACACATGGTCCACTTGACCTCCATTTCGATGAAAAAATCTACTTTTCCAGCAAAGAGAGGCTTCAAACCTTGCCATGTAGCTCTCCATTGTGACAGACTATTTATATCCTAAATTTCTTAGAGAAACAAGTGCTTTTACAAACTACAGATTTGTTTCATCCTAAATTGTCTTACAGGAAAGTTAGAGCTGCACAACAACCCCTTAAGCTAGGTATACACTACCAGTCTAAGGTTAGGGTTTTCTAAAAGAAATTTACATTAAAATGTACAGGAGATTAAGCCAGACACTTCATATGCTGCTACTCAAGCAAGAGCTGCAGGGAGCATATATTGCAATGAAGAATGCTGAAGGCACTTGGATGGCTTCTTTCACTCAGGATCTCTGGGACTCTTTCATTTAAAATCATTTCATCTGAAAGTGGGTGCAAAACTGTCGTGCCATTCAAACTCTACCGCTGCAAAGCTGCTCTTGGGAGATGTTTAGCAACAGGGAATGCAGTTTAGTATCGAGCAAGGCATGTTTTAATAACCAGCTGAACCCTATTAGCTCCTCTCTGCAACTACAGAGATGTGGCGACAGAGATGGATGGGAGACAGGAGCATTGTCTGAAATCACACCACGGCACTGCAAAACCCAGTAAAGAGGCCTTTTGCAATGAGGAGCTCTCCCGAGATCTGCAAGTAGAAAGGGAATGGGCTGGGCACTCAGCCACCCAAGCTCCCCTTGGGCCAGTGCTCTGTGCTAGCGGGATGGGGTTTGTTGTCATCTTACTGCAAACAACACAGTTGTGACGCCACATGCAGAGAGGACAATTTCCCTTTTTATTTACCATCACGTGGCTGTGAGAATGGCAGAACAGAATTGGACCTGTGTCTTGCCAATTTTCTGGAAGCGTGAATCCCCTCTCAGAGCTCAGCAAGTGACAGAGCCATGAATGGCAGGTCTCCCCCAGCAGGATGGGCACACAGTTATCTTGGAGAAGATTTGGCTCCTCAAGCTCAGGATCTGGCTTCTTTGAACCCACCCCAAAATCTCATGTGCATTGATATGATGCTAAAATCAAAGGAGAGCAGTAGCACCTTGCAAAAGAAAAAAGAACAAGCTGTTCTTTATTTTTTTTTTCTTTTTTTTTGCTGGTGATCTCATTCTCTATGACAAAACAGTTCATAGAACTTCTGTATTGAAAAAATTATAAACAAAAGGGATTAGTAAGAAGGAGCTGGAAGAGAAGGAAAAGGCTGTAAATGCTCCATAAAAACTGCCAACCCAGCATGTCACATCAAGCATTTGCTCCTGGAATTAGAAGGCTGAGTTGAATGCATTTGAACAATATGTGAGGGAACACATGGGAAGCAAATCCCTCTTCCCTGTCTTCAGCGACCCTACTCAGCATAACACGAATCCAGAGACCAAGCAAGTCCACTTCATACCGTAGAATACGTGAATTTTAGGGCCATATAACATAAAAATGCAGCTCTTCAAGGATAAAACATCAGAAAGTATTTCTCTACCATGCAGACACACTCCCATTTATTCCTATCTCATCTTCAAGCATCATCATTCTCAGGAGGGAAGACAAACATGAGCAAATGTGTTAAGTCAACTTTAAATCAAATACCAGCGGTTTTTGTATTAACCTCAGTGTTTCCCACACTGTTTTCACCCTTCAGTGAGATACAGAATAATTCAAAGCAAATTGCAAAGTGTTTGCTCTATCCAGAAAACAGCCAGCTAACCACCTGCTGCCAGCAGTTCAAGGCAGTCCCAAGCTGTTCCCTGCTTAGACCCAACTCTTGCAGCAAATAATTACAGCTCTTTCCCATCCCACAGCCCTGGGGGTATCATGCTGTTGCTCTTATCTGCTAAGCAATATTTAGCACCTTGCAAAAGTATGAAAAACTTGCAGAAAGAGAGAGAAATGAGGCCTTTAGCCTACATGCACATTTTGTTGCTATTGGCAGTGCTACAGAAGATCACGTGTCTTCATCAAGGAGGAGGATGGCGTCTGCCATGGAGGGTCCCAGTTGCAGAAGGGACAGCCAGAGGGGCTGCAGACCATAAATGGGTGGACATAAAATTAATATAAGTTGCACTGAAGCAGAAATTGGCACCAAGACTTGGGGAAGCTGCTGGAACCAGGTAGGGGCTGTCAGAGACCTTTAACACACGCCTTTAAATGGAGGACCTGACCTAAGTATTTCTGCTTCTCTCTGGCATGTGTATGAACACCTACAGCTCAAGGGTTACAGAAGTGACCGTCTTGGGATATAGAGAGAAGAAAAGAGAGAAAAGTGAATGACTGATGAGGAGAAAAGAGCAAGTGGGAAAGCAAAGAAAGTGCAAGATCGAGAAGTGAAGGAGAAGAGTTTAATAAAAAAATTAAAATGGAATCACAGAAAGAGCAAGCTATTTGCCTGTTCTGGAGCCTGAAGACAAAGGTGGGTGGCTTTAGTTCTCAGCCGAGGTTACTTTTCCACCAAAGAAAGCCAAGCTGTTCAAAAAATCAGACAGTGTGTTTTACTTATTTTAAAATAACAAGGAAAGTGCTTAAATTTTACTTGTGTGCCCTAGGGCCATTTTGCTTTTTGAAGATGCAGTGCAACTGAGCATAAATCCATTAACTTGTTTACCAAGAAACCAAATTTTAAAATTATCACATGATGGCCCTTTAGCCAACTGAAATGCAACTAATTGCACCCTTTTTCTGAGCAAGTAATAGCTTCTTCCTTCTCTAAAGGTCTCTTCCTTGACATAATCTCACAAGAAGACTCTGGCAAAAGGATCAGATCCTGTATCACAAGAGCAGGACAAGTCCCCAGGCACAGAGCAGCAACTTTTCCATCCAAACATTTTCATCTACTTAGTAAATGTTGCAACAACTTCAAAAAGGAAAAACTGTCTGCCCAAACAAACAACAAGCACCTCTAAAGAGTAACAATCCAAAAAATGCTACATACTACCAAACCCCTCTGCCACTGGTTTGCGTGAAAAATGTCCCACAGAAACAACCCACTTCACCCACCAGCCACAGAGAGACTTTGAGACCATCAGGAACAGCCTGGCCAAGGTTTCAAGAAATTTCAGTTCTTCTTTGAACTATGCTTGGTCACCTTTTTGGGGATCTGTAGCACCTGGAGAGGTGGCCAAGGTCAGGCCCTTAACATTCACATGGCAAAGAGAGGGAAATGGCACATGCAGCGTGTCAGCATCAAACTGTGAAAGTGCTGGCTGGGTCTGGGCTTTTGCTGTGCTGCTTAAGTCACAATTAAAACCTTCAATCTCCATCCTCTCCTTGAGGAGCTAGGCTGATGTAAAGATAATAAAAGCTGGGACTTTTCTCATTTAACTGCTCAAACTCAGGAGCTGGGAGATGGACCAAATCCTCAACATGAGCAGAACTGAGACTGGCCCCAGTTACTCCAAACTGAGAAATAGCATGAGATCACAGGAGAAGGGAGAAAAATAAAACCAAAAACATCTCTAAATGTTAACCCTCCCCATACCGAAAGCCTAAGCACTTCCTCAACTTCCAGAAGTATCTGAGAAACCACTGACAGGAATGGTGACAGTGCAAAGTGATGCCTTCAGCAGTTCTAAGCGTATCAAAAAATATTCAGAGTTTTTCACAAAAATAAAGCATAACAGGGTTTTTGTTACTTTCTTCTTTAAGTTAAAAGGTCAGTGTTGGACATCAATGAGTCCAAAATCCAGAATAACATGACTCTTAAAGCACTGTTTTACTCTTGTCAGCTACCCTGACCTTTGGCCATTTTTGTCTCTCGCATCAACTGAATGTTACAGAGACGACTACAATTTTACAAACCAATTTGGGACTGGCTCTAGGTGAGGTCCAAAACAAGACTCATCTGTTCATTAAGTGCAACAAAGGACAAGTGAAGATGAAAAGCTGAAGTATTTTCTTGAGTTCTCCATGAGTCATCAGCAATTCTTAAAATAGTTTCAGAATTATGAGGAGACTATATCTATTACTACATTTAATGCTGAAAGCAGGTCTTTCATGCAAATTGGATCAAATTTTTGTCTGCAGCAGATAATAAATCCAGCAATGTCCTAAAACCACTTCATAGAATTTAAAAGCCACCTTTTATACCTCAGAACAAAGCCAAGATACCTCCATAAGGCGGCACTTCATGTGCTGTGCATTACAGAGCCCTGAGTTTTACACACAAACCAGCACAAGCCCCTGCAGGAAAGGTGACCCCCCACATCTGAAGGGGACGCTCAGAGATGGCTCTTGGTCAGCATGACGCACTCTCGGGCTCTCAGGAGAACAGGAAGGCCAATCCTCCCATGGGAACATGGGGTAGATCTTTGTGCTGGTGGTGCTCTCCCAGCTTCTAAACTCCCATGAGCTGGAGACAACTATGCTGGCATCAATCAGGTCTCCAGACCTCACAGATAATTTCACACCACCGAGGCAGAGAAACATAATGAGTTTCCTGTCCTGAGCGAACCCACATCAGCTCTTCATCACCTTGTGACAGAAGATGCTGCCACCCAGAAGGTAGCTACTACCTACACCTGTCCTGAAAACTACATTAAAACCTGATGCAATAACTCTGGAGAAGAATGAAAGAGCTCTTCTGCGCAAGTGGTACTACTGCACCATTAAGGTGGATACTTACACCAGGAAGGAATTCTCCTGAGTGAAAAATACTAAATACTGAGGACAGAATTCACACAGCATGTACAAGATAAAACATTTAATTGCAGACTGAAGGACATGGGCAACGATATCCAGCAGAATAAGCACACTGACCAAGGATTTTTTCACACTGCTGAGCAATATACAAGCAGAAAAATACAGATAAAAGCAAGGCAAAGTATTTTAATAGTAAAAATCAGGACAGAGCACAGAACAGTTGGGGACAGACAGTGAAACGATGGAAAACAAAGGGAACATGACATTTCTTTGATATATCAAAGGTGTCCATTGGAAGACTGAGACCAGACACAGGGGGTCCTTATGGAGCAATGCCTGTGTCCCACCTTCTGCCCAGGAAGGTTTTGTCCCCATTCCTGTGCTGGTACGTGCTTACACTGCAGAGCTGGTTTCCTCTGTGCCTGCATGAGTGCCTAGCAGACCTTGTGAGGTGCCAAAACAGCAAGTTCCACTTGGAGGTATAGTAAACCGTATCAATTTCTTCGCAAGATTCAAGCGCAATGATCAGCTTAAGAGGAGCTACAAGCCCCAAACACGTCAGATTTATCCACTGAATGCCATTACTTACTATATGGTCACATCAGGGAGAACCTCTAGATGACTATTTACAACTTAGACCCAACATGAATCTTTGCCACGCAGACTCAAATTCAACACTTGGAGAAGATGGATCTTTCACCATTCATCAAGACAAAATGTCAAGCAGGAAACAGAGGCAATGGTGGTGCTGCTATGACTCGGATTCCTGGCTCAGAAAGCAATCTCTGCTGGTGGGAAGAGTTACCAAGGCAGACTGCCCTGAGCTCTCTCTCCCAGCAGCCTCTTAGCAGTGAGGTTTGCAGCCAACATGATGAAAGTAAAAGGACAATTTCTGGTCTTTACATCATCAATTGTTTGTATTCCAAGACTGATTCAAGAGGCTTTATCAGGAAATCAGCAGTCTTTGAATTTAAAGAGATGGGAAGTGACACCCAGCAACTTTCAAGATGAATTACAGTATTTTTGGGTGTAGGATGTCATCCTGTTCCTGAAATGAAGGTTTAGAGTGGGGAGGGACCAGCCTCTCTCTACTGCCAGGTCAGTCCCTCTTGTGATATCTCTACTGTACACAGTAATCCAAGGCTGAGTGAGCATTCCCAGGCATTCAAAGAGACCTTGGGATGTAGTGCTAGGCCAAACACATACAATGGACTTCCATAGAACAGCCTTGACATTTCAACTTCTTTGCAAACAGAAGGAAGCCGCTGAGATTTCACTTTCAGCCATCCAACTCTTTTGTTTATTTTTGGAGAGATTTCCAAAACGTTTCCATCTGCACCTGATTTTACTCTTTTTGTGTAACTAGCATAATAGTCAGCTATCAAGAAATACAGTAGTGAATTACAGTGTAAGATGTTCATTCGGGTTCTGAAACCCTGCATTGCAATAAATAACAAGTTAAAACAATTACCCAGTGATTCTGAGGGATCCTGCCCTTTCATAAAGTTGATAATAAAGACTGCATACAGCAGTAACTCCTTTGCTGCCTACTTGTAACAGAACATATGACTGAAGATAACCACGTGGGAACGTACTCCCAGCTATTTGTACTCTCTTAAAGTTTATCTTCCTCACATACCATCTGACTCTTATTTGCTACATTCACTGAAAAGTCCTGTTCTCTCTAAGTCTGTCTGGTCATCTCCTATCATTCGTGGTTCTTCTCCAAAAACTCTCCTGGTCCCTGGGGTCCTTTCTCATGAACAGAAATCCTAAGCAAAGTGATTTTAGATCTGTTTATACAAGAATTTCTGGATCCTCTTTCCACTATCCAGCTCCTTAAAGGCATTTCCTTTATTTTTCTTCAATACACAATCAGACACTCTCTTTTTTGATGTTTGTATCCACAAATATCAGTGAGATCCGCCAGGACACAAAATCCCGCGCCTCTAAATCTTTGGGGAATTGTCCCAGGTCCTGAATTTATGAACTGAAACGATCCGGAAGGCGACTTTTCCCAGAGCACCTCTCCTCCCTGCAGAAAAGTAAACTCACTTTTACGAGTAATTCTGCTGGTATTTGCGCATCTGTTTGCATGATCTGCAGCCACAGTCTTTGTTACCTTAGTCCTTCACACAGAATACACCTTTTATTTTGTTTTAATCCCGTGTCTCTTTGCCACACGGCTTTCTTTGCATACAGTTAAAATTTTTTTTAAAAGCTTTTGGGATAAGGATGAAATATTTATAAAATACTTATACCTGATATAAAAATCCAGCACAACAAGTACGAATTATCGATCACAAATCCTGCTGACCAAGCTTTTAATCAACCGTCTCACAAGCAGCTTTCAAATATATGCAAAAGACGTTTTAACAAATTATGTTCCAGCAATCAATGCTCTAACTAAATCCAAACTTCCTTAATCACCCCAGCACCTTAACACCCAGTTTAATGCACTTGTCTGGGAGTTTGGCTCAGCCTATTTCTCTTTCAGCCACCAGCAGTTGGGAGCAACCTGCCCTGTTCCCAGCGGAACTGAGGGGAGCCCCACGTCATCAGTCTGTCCCACCGATTTCAAGAGAGATGTTCGGTGGAGAAAAGCTGCCTCAATTCAGCCCTCTGATTCCACTCAACCCTGCACTTGGAAATTGGAAGTGATGTGTGTTTCCGCACACAACCCCATGATGCCTTAAAAGAAAAGACAAAATACACTGTACATGCTGCAGTTCCCAGCATTACACAGGAGCCCACTGTGGGGCACAGCAGGGATCTGGATTTGGCAGAGATCTGAGAGTATTTTGCATATTTCAATGAATCTGCAACCACAAGCCCTCAATAGGAAGAAAGAATATGTACCTCTTTTTAATCACTGCAATATGTATTTTTCACTCTCCTAGTGACACAACAAAACATCCCCATGTTAAACAGCAGGTAACAGGAGAGACAAGCTAATTATGTCTGATACTAAAGTAAAATTTGACTGAATGTTATGCACAATCCCACTCCTTGTAAATCTTATTTTTCTCATATTTGACTCCTGCAATAAATCTAAATGAATTGCAGTTTATGATCATTTGACATTTGACTCATATGTCAATGTGTTTTTGTCATTTTCTCTCCAGGTCTGATGTCTGTTCATCTTAAATAGCTTACAAAGAAGGAAGCATAGTAATTTCATAAATTATTTTTGATTCAGAAGTCCATACTAATTTCAAAAGTAACTTTTGATCCAACTCTAGTTCATTCTTCAATGTTTATCTCAAGCAAGTCTGCATAGCAAGTCTCCAGTTACAAACTGTCCTAATGCTCTGTCCTGCAGGGACCAAAAGGATTAGCTGAAGGGTCCTGTACCACGTTTTGCCAGAGCAAATTTCACCCTGCAGTCCTTAAATGGCATGGGGGACAAAGCTGAATAGAAGATGGAATATTTATGTTTTAAAAAGAAAAATATATGTGCACAGAACTTTGCAAAGTTAAAACATCCCAAGTGTTTGCAACCCACATCAGGAAAGAATGGGGGTCAAAGGAGAGGAAGACCAGGTGGTTACCTGAGATGGCAGAGAACACCTTGGGGCTACCAAGGCTCTACAAGATTCTGGAGCTCACACACCAGGGGATGTCTACTAAGCTGTCCAGGTCTAAGAAAAGCAGCCCCAGAGCCTGGAGGCTTGCCGTGGTCAAGGGAGATTTTTATCAGCATTTGGCAAAACATTAGTTGGCTTTACCAAAATGTGTGAAATAGGCTCCTTGAACAGAGATCTAAGTCTCACTCTCTGCAGATCTGTTTCCAAAAACTGCAGCCCACAAGGAACTTTGTGCTAAGCAGAAAGGTCATGCTACACTCTTCTCAGATCTGGGTCACTAAGAAAAGCTCTCTTCTTTGCTTATACCCCATTTTCATGACACTTACAGAAACATATTTTTGATGTTTTTACCCCATTTCCCTTAGGTACATATGATTAAATTTCACCAACAGGTTGAATGGATTTAAGGGAAACAGAAAAAAACAGGGGGCTGCACGCTGCAGAAGCCTCATTTGTTTAGGTCATCGGGCGAACACTGGGAAGAGTCAATGATTGTATCTATTTATGGCCTCACTCCAGAATGCAGACAACCAGTGTCATTAAGGTCATGGAAACTTGGGCAAACAGTCAGCACAATATATTTCTATTCTGCAGTACAACAATTCCTCCTAAAATAAGATGTAAATTACTTGAACTTGAATTACTTTGTAAAAGACTGTAAGAATACAGGTATGAAAGAAAAACACAAGTGAGAACCATGTTAATTATCAATATACACATAAAAGATGTACAGGAGCTCTGTCAGTACAGCCCAAAGCACTGCTCTGAGATTAGCATCAAAAGACAACCCCTCAGAAATACCTCTCCATAATATCTGCTACATCTTTTCCCATCATGGCCTGACCTTTCACTAGAAGGAACTGTCTGCCTTGAAATGTGCCAAATTCCATTTCTATTCCTACCAGTAAGCAGCCTCCAAACCCGACTGCATCAGTAGTGTACATCACCAGAAACACAAGCAGCACTGGCAGGTAATTCCCAGAAGAGGTTTGGCAAGTGTGAGAAACGTGCCTGGTATCACTGGGACACGCAGGTCACCTGCCATGTTGAGATCAGAATAAATCTTTAAACTTCTGCACCCTGGGTGAAAATATTCAGGCTTGAAAATAATACAGCTGTTTTCTGTGACATCCATACAACCCGAGAATGGGTCTGCTGTGCCTTCCTGGCTGCAGCAATTTGCTAGAAGACATGCAGAAAGGATCACAAAAGAGCATTGACTGAAATGAACTTGTTTAAAACCTCAAGCTACCCTGAAACAGCTCTACAAAGGCTGCAGAAACTAGGTGCAGGCCAGAGGCATCTTCTACTCCAAGGTCATGCTGAATCATCTAAATGGAGTACAGTTTGTTCATATTTCTGCAGCTGTTACATAAATAACCCTATTTTCCTTCTTTATTGGAGCTGATCTCTTTTAAAATATACACTCACAAATGTGAACAGCAAGCTCACCTCCCTACTGCTATCATTAAACAACAACGAGGAGCACGGCCGTTAATCAGAAACAGACTCCAATATAAAATCCTCTCAAAACCAGACTGGCCCACTTAAAACATATATCCCTGGAAAAGTTTCCAACTGCTGCAATGTCCTACTGCAAGCTCTATTAAAAATACAGCTCTTCCCACAGCCATCCCATGCTTCCTTTGCTAGTGACACTCTGCTACTGGGTAGTTCTTCATGATGGATTTGTGAACTACTTTGGCAAAAAAATTCCTTTCCATCCTTTACTGAGGATGTAGCACGGGTGAGTCCTCCATGCATTGACCAGATCTGATAAGGGTCACACTGAGAAGGCTTGAAACTCCACAAAGGTGCAAAGGCAGTTCCTTATTTCTCTGCTTGTTGCCTAAGATCCTTCAAAGGAAAGAAACTGTCACAGTCTTGAATAAATTAGCAATGAATGCTTGAAGACAATTTCACTCTCCAAAGTCTTCTGAAATGCCCTGTCTTAGCTGTCTGATAGAAGAAATGTGGACAATGAGTGTGCTTTTTGTAGAAATTCAGTGCGCTATACACCAACAGAGAATTCTGAATTGGATTCTGCATTCTCTGTTGATTTTTGGAGATCTCCTGACATCATGAGGATGCCAAGATATGTGGTTTGCTCATGTTGGGATTTTTTAAAAGTGTTTTACATATGGGCAAAAGAGATGGAAAAAATAATTTTTTGTAACCACGTTTACATTTGGAATAAAAGCTGTGTTAACTCTTAACACAACTTTGCCCTTACGAGAGATTCAGCCTTGCCAGACCTGGACGCGCTCTTAACTTCTAAAAAACTCTTTGTCATAATAATTGCAGCTATCATAGCAACTTTTAGAGGCAAAAGCTCACAGGCTACCTCCAAAACATGTCAAAAGTCTCTATTAAGCACAAGATTGAGGTTCCCATAGGGGCTCTCCTAAACACTGAAGAGCTGGAAACAGCCACAGCTTTGCAAGCAAGCGAACACAGAGAAGTGACCCCAAAGGACTCCCAGCACTGGTTTTGGACCAGTCTAAGTTTACAAATTCCTGAAAAAAATATAAGTCAAAGTACAGATATCTTAGAAAATGCTTACATATGCTGATGGACTTATTACCCCTGCTTTCACCAGCCACATTTCATGGACTTATAACAGCACCCTATGTAGTGCCACAGGAGCCGGTGGACCACAGACCGAAAATCGCTGAGCAAGGTGCTCAGTTCACACCAGGACAAAAAAGTAACGAGTCCACAGAAATGCAGTTTGCATGGAAGAAAACGTCCCAAGAACTTGGGATACAAGATGGATCTGGGTGTCTTTTGCCAGCTACAGGTCTGCAGGCTGAAGTCCCTGCGGCAGAAACTGAAGAGAAGCATGTCTCCAGCTAGACAGAGCCCAGTCCCATCCAGGAACAGGTTGATGGAACTATCTCTAAATTCCCCATCAGGATGCAAAATAAGGACTGCAATAAAGAGCGTGTGTCAGGTACTATCAGGTAATAGGAATACACACATTTCTGCTACTTTCTCCTGCTAGGAACAGAGACTATGTGATGCTCACACCCCGGCTGAGGATCCAACACCTGGTCTCTCGGACAAGCAGCTTTGCAACTGTTATCTCTAAGGTGATACCCTAGAAATGGGCACAAAATACAGCTTATATTGCCAACTGCATGTGAAATAGGAGGCTTGCAAAACAATGTTACAATTGAGTTCTTCAGATCAGGAAGTATTTAAAAAATTTAACCTTTGGATTTTAGCATTTCAATACCAAACCTGAGGAAAAGGTCCATGAAATACTGCCTCAAGTTTGTGCCTCAAACAGCAGCACATTGAGAGGATAAAGGATGACAGTCCATCAGTACAGTTCCTAGTTGATGCTATTACTCATTTTCACTATAAAGACTCTGCAGGTATCTCCTTGTACAACATCAGGAGCCTTAAAAATGGAGATGAATCCAGCTACCGGACTGGGCATCTCTGCCTCAGAGACCTCTTATGTTTTAAACCAACACTGATGCACAGAGATTTCCTTCCTCTGCATGCTCGGGGACCCGGGCTGAGCTGGCCAGCCAGCCACCACGCCTGTGTGAAGGATGCAGTCACTCCCACTCCACTCCTCAGATGCCCCCTGAATGGATCATAACTGCACCAAAGACCATCACAACCTGGTTTCCTGCCTGTACTGCCTTCTGAGCTACCAGGTCTCCTCAGAATAAACACCACAGACTGCAAAATAAATGAAAAGATATTTCCATGGCAGTTCTTTCCACACTGATTTAAAACCTGGTCCCTGGGATTCACCAGCATCAAAACCGGCTTTTCCAAAGGCTGAGGTGGTGATGGAGTGTGGGCACTCTCACAGCAAATCACAGACTGAAAGGAGAGGCTGAGCACACGATGCCTAGGACAGGCACAGATAAAGTCACTCTTAAAGAAGGCTCCAGCTCAGAGCATCTTCTCATTGAGAGGAGAACAGGGTGAAAGAGCCTGTGGGAGGATGCACAGCTCCAGCCAAAAGGCAGAGATCGGGCACACAAAGTGCTGCTGCGAGCAGGCTCCCAGCTAATGCTTCATGGAAAATGATACAC